>WAAF01007288.1:0-18341 GCA_013400475.1 Tricholaema leucomelas | reverse complement strand
CCTTGTTAAATCTCATCCCATTGGCCTCTGCCCACCCATCCAGCCTGTCAAGGTCCCTCTGCAGGGCTCTCCTACCTGCCAACAGGTCCCCACCTGCTCCTAGCTTGCTGTCATCTGCAAACTTACAGATCCCTAGCACTGGTGGAAATTTTGCAGCACTAAACATTACACAATCCAGCCAGGACAAAAGAAGACACCATACTGGTTAATACTAAGTACAAGAACTATCTTAACAGCACTTCTAGCCCAGAGGGATGGCAGTGGAACCAACATTATTTGCATTGCTCATTATCAGAAAGATGTCAAACATCCCTTCTTCAATCAACAGCAACATCCTCACATTCTCTGCAGTCCTGAAAACAACCACTCTGAATTCTACCAGCTGCACATGGATCATTTTTGCTGTGTGCAAGTGGGCATTTGGGTGATTAACTGTGCAAAATGGGAAAATTATGGCTATTTACCATGAGATCATGGAACATCATGAATACTATACAATCATTTCAAAACCACTCCAAACTCAAACACCTTCCCTCAGATTTCCTCCAAGTACCAGATTTGACCACTACCTTGAAGTCATGATATCAGACAGTTAAAAACTCAAGTCACCGAAGCTTTCAGTGAAATGAAGGCTTTCAGACTCCCTGCCACTTCCTGGCTGCACTAAAAATCAGCATGATTATTTCTGGTCAAATTTTGTTTGGGCATACAGGAGGGGAGAGATTGCATTACTTTGTTGGTGATATGGACAGCAGCACTGAGTACACCCTCAGCAAGTGTGCTGATGACTCCAAGCTGTGTGGTGCAGCAGATACACTGAAGGGAAGGGATGCCATACAGAGGGACCTGGACAGGCTGGAGAGGTGGGCACAAGCCAACTTCATGGGGTTCAACAAGACCAAGTGCAGTGTCCTGCATCTGGGTCGAGGCAACGTCAAGCACAAATCCAGGCTGGGCAGTGAATGGCTGGAGAGCAGCTGTGAGGAGAGAGACTTGGGGGTGCTGGTGGATGAGAAGCTCAACATGAGCCAGCAGTGTGCACTTGCAGCCTGGAGGCCAACCAGAGCCTGGGCTGCATCAGGAGGAGTGTGATTCTTCCCCTCTACCCTGGTCTGGTGAGACCCCACCTGGAGTACTGCATCCAGTTCTGGAGCCCCTATTCCAAGAGGGATGTGGAGATGCTGGAATGTGTCCAGAGAAGGGCCACGAGGATGGTCAAAGGGCTGGAGCAGCTCTGCTATGAGGAAGGACTGAAAGAGTTGGGCCTGTTCAGTCTAGAGAAGAAGAGACTCCCAGGTGACCTTGTGGCCCTCCAATTTCTGGAGGGGATCTGCAACAAAGCTGGGGAGGGACTTTTTAGGCTCTCAGGGAGTGACAGGACTAGGGGGAATGGAGCAAAACTGGAGATGGGCAGGTTCGGACTGGCCATGAGGAGGAAGTTGCTCATCATGAGAGTGGTGAGAGCCTGGACTGGGTTGCCCAGGGAGGCATTGAGGCCCCATGCCTGGAGATGCTTAAGGCCAGGCTGGATGAGGCTGTGAGCAGCCTGCTCTAGGGTAGGGTGTCCCTGCCCATGGCAGGGAGGTTGAAACTGGATGATCCTTGAAGTCCCTTCCAACCCTGACTGATTCTATGTTTCATAGTCTTTTCAGAGCTGAAATCTATCCCTGTGGCTTTATGGACACGACAGTGTTTCCAGCAGAGACGCTGTCCCCAGAGAGCAGGTCAGATGGCTTGCAGAAGAACACCTGGGGTGGCTCACTAGCCATGCAGGCAAGTCCTGTTGTGGGTTTTTCCCCAGCCTCATCCTACACAGCACAGTAAGGGCACAGCCACAACCACTCAAACAAATGCAGACAGAAAGCATGGGCAGGGAGGATGACAAAACATGAGGAGGAGGAACAGGGCACGTAGCAGCCTCTGGTGGGATCAGAAGCAGCACTGCTTTCACTCAGCTTTTTGCTTAGCATAAATGCTTCTCTGATGTTTCATGGCTATGAAAGCCTTTGAAATTCACAGGAATTTCAAGGAAGGCAGAAGTTCATCTGAATGAAAGAAAGACTGTATTTTACCTCCCACCATATTTCCAGCTTACTAAGAATGTTTCTTTGAAGACTCTACTGGTCCCAGAAATGTCTTTATAGTGTTTTTGAAGTAGTTTTCCAGAAGGGATTATCACTGCAAACCACAGGCAGATGGTAGAGGTTCAAAAACCTCTGGTGGTAAGAAGCAAAGCTTTTAGTGAGCTTTGGTTTCTCAACAAAACCAAACCATCCCAAGAGGCAGTAGTGTGGTTAGGAGGCAGGTACACAGTACAGAGTTGGGCTAAGGGACAAATTCCACTTTTTTGACCTTTTTGCTCAAGTCTGGGTATGGGCAGTTCCCATCTGGGAAAGAAAGCATCTGCAAGTTGTCTGCAGCAAGGGGGAAGGGTGAAAGGCCTCATGGTGAGGCATTTTGCTTTCCAGTCATAGAATAGAAACATAGAATCAACCAGGTTGGATGAGACCTCCAAGATCATCCTGTCCAACCTAGCACCCAGCCCTAAACAATCAACTAGACCATGGCACTAAGTGCCTCAGCCAGGCTTTTCTTCAACATCTCCAGGGATGGCAACTCCACCACCTCCATGAGCAGCCCATTCCAATGCCAATCACTCTCTCTGGCAACAACTTCCTCCTAACATCCAGCCTATACCTCCCCCAGCACAACTTGAGACTGTGTCCCCTTGTTCTGTTGCTGGTTGCCTGGGAGCAAAGACTGATCCCCCCCTAGCTGCAGCCTCCCTTCAGGTAGTTGTAGACAGCAATGAGGTCACCTCTGAGCCTCCTCTTCTCCAGGCTAAACAACCCTAACTCGCTCGGCCTCTCTTCATAGGGCTTGTGTTCCTCTAACTGACCTGCTCTGATAATCTGGCCATCGGGGCACAGATAAACATGGGACAGACTTCAGAAACTCATTTCCATCTGATAGGAGGGAGCTGGTGTTGAACCTATTACTCTTATTATGGCAGATATGATTTCATTTCCCCTTGAGCAGCAGCTACAGAGAGAGAGCAGTTGGATTAAGCATCACTTTCCTATGTAAAATGACTTAACCATTAGATAAAACTTAATATATTTGTGAAGACTCATGTGTTTCCCTCAGCCTTGATCTCAATAATGTCTTATGAATGCCTTGCTTATTGTTTAATGAATTATCTCCCCCCCTCTCAGACTGTTAATAATAAATTATAAGTAAAAGGAATGTACAGACTGCTTGAAATAACTCCTCTCATGTGAGTTCAGCTGCAGAATTCACACTGGTTTGATTCTCACTAGCTCTGGAAAGATGTTTCCTTTCATTCTGGGGCAGAGGAGGTCTCCCTGTTTCAGTGAGACAGGAAACACCTAAAGACCTGAAGGTCAATGATTGAAGTGCATCAAGGAAGGACAGCTTCGAAAATACATGAGGCTTCAGCAAAAACCACCTAGCTTTGTGTGCACACTGCTGTATACCTCCCAGATGGACTTCCACTCTACAAAGCAGACACAAGGAGGGATGAAGATATTTTGGAGCCAGAAGAGATGGTCCTATTTAAATGCTGTGGTATGCAAATAAGGCCTCGTTGTCTATCTTGCCTTCCATGGGCTTTGAGAGAAGTTCTGCGTAAGTCACATTCACCTCACAAAGGTTTTGCTGTTTGACGAGCTCATATTCAAGCAAGCCACTGGAGTCCTGGGCAAAGAGGTGAACAATCCCCTCTATTTGTATTAGACTTTTCTCCTAAGATAGGATGAACTTTCCTTACAACTACCCATGGCCTGTAGCTGACAAGGGAGAGAACCTAAATGAAAAGCTCAGAGCAGGACTAGAGTCAGGCATCCCGCTGCTGGTGCCAACAACAGGAGCTGGATGGGTGGCTCTGTTAAAGCTCTTAAGAGGTAGGGAGGTATAAGAGGTTAGCTAGAAGAGCTTGAAGTTCATAACACAGGATCACAGGATGTTAGGGCTTGGAAGGAGCACAAGGAAATCATCCAGTCCAACCCCATGCCAGAGCAGGGCCACATAACCTAGCATAGATCACAGAGAAACACATCCAGACAGGCCTTGAAAGTCTCCAGGGAAGGAGACTCCACAACCTCCCTGGGGAGCCTGTTCCAGTGCTCTGGGACCCTTACTGTAAAGAAGTTCCCCCTTGTGCTGAGGCAGAACCTCTTGTGCTGCAACTTACACCCATTGCTCCTTGTCCTATCCCAGGGAGCAAGTGAGCAGAGCCTGTCCCTCTGCTCCTGACCAGCCTTCAGATGTTTATAAACATTTATTAAATCCCCTCTCAGTCTTCTCTTTTCCAGACTGAACAGCCCAGGTCCCTCAGCCTCTCCTCCTAAGGCATGCCCTCCAATCCTCTAATCATCCTTGTAGCTCTCCACTTGACCCTCTCCAGCAGATCCCTGTCCCACTTGAAACTATTTTCAGTATAATCCACAGATTATGAAAGTCTGTCCTTAGTACAGCTCACCATGGAGGTTTCATGGATCATTTCACTTGCAGGGTTAAAGTAACAGCTCACACTCTACCCTTAGGCATGTAAAACGGATCAAACCCAGCTGCCCCAGTTACTCTCAGCAGCACAGTGCTCACTGGGGTAAAAACAACAGAGCATTAAAAAAGGGAGAAAGCACCAGAAGAGTAAATGAAGGATGGCATGAGAGACAAGGAGTACTAGAATGACAGCTGCATTTATAAGCTTCCCTCACTAGTCTTCACCTTCATCCTTGCCTGTTCCAAATGAAAATGCTTTCACTTTATATAGCATCACACAAGCAGGGGAAGCTGCTGAAATCAGTCAGTGGCACAATTTTCTGCATGCAGCCAAACCAGCCCATGCCTTGCATTCAGACCAGAGGCATGCAGCTTTCATAATCCCTGACACGTCAGTACCACAGGTGGAGCTTAAAGCCTAGCAAGGACACCGAGGACATTCAAATAGGGGATTGGAGAGGAGCAAGAAGACCTTTGAAGCGGCAGGATGGGCACTGTCCTGCCCTGCAGTGCAGGTACAGTGGAAAGCAGGGAGAACAGAGGCAATTGGTGAACTTCATGCTGTCCCCAGGAACACAAGGCCAAGGACTACCCCAAAGACAATCCCTCCTTTCTCTGCACACCAGCCCAGCCAGTACTAGCTGGCAAAGTTCCTCAGTGCAAGACAAGAGTGAGTGAGCTGCAACTGAAATCCTGATAGGGAGAAGTAAAAACAGGGTGGTCCATGATGCCGTATTTATATTGGAAATTAATAATCATTATGAATTCTGAATATTTATTTCTGTAAGAATATTGATTTTTATTATTAATACTCAAAAAACTGAGAAAACTCCCTGAGATTCTTTGGATTTTCAGTTGACAGGAAGTAACGGCGCAGAATTAAACAGTTTAAACAATCAGAACTTGGAAAATAGGAATGTGAAAACAGGAAAAATTCTAATTGTGCTTATGGAGTCTTGACATTCACTCCAGCAGATGTACTCACCATGCTTTTTGTCCCTGAGTAAGTCTCCTGTATTAAACTCGCGATAATGATCCCGAGGTAACAGATCAAGTATTCCAGACAGAGGGGAAGGAGTTGCTGCTAAGCCGCTAGTGTTAGCTGCAACACGTGGCTGCCTTTACTGAGGTGCAAACAAGGAGAGGCAGGAAGGCAGTTTTTAAGTCATCTCCCTTTAAATACTTCAGTTTGAAAATCAAACTGGCCAATAGGCACTAGCACCATTGTTCTGGCCAATGAATTCAAAGCTTTGTGCCTCCTTTGACCATGCAGGCACATTGAAGGGCAACACAAGACACCTGACGCGTGGTGCTAAACCCCCTTACCCTCAAGGCTTTGCTGGGGCCAAACCCTTATCGTTTGCTCATCTGACTCACTCCCAGACCCTGCAACAGAAGGAGGAGAGCAAGGGTTAAACCGGCCTGGCAGGAACTATGCCCTACCAGGATGCTGGGTTATTCAAGTAAAATCCATTTTTGCAGCTTTAAAAGGAAATGACAAATACAGAACAACCATGGAAAGCTAATTACTTACAGGGAGTGTTTGGGCATACTTACATACTACGAGAGCATTTTTTTCCATTAATAAGGTTTACATCAAAACCACAGTTCCAAGATCTCAGCCCACAGTGCGGCCCTGAGGCACACCAAGGCAGTAGGTTAACCTGGAGTCTCAAGTACACAAACACGAGATGAGTAGGGCAGCAGTTTTGATCATTAGAGTGAGCCACATAGATAAGGATTTCTCACTGCTCCTTTCAGCTGATCAGAGCTCATCTCTTTCCAAAACCACTTAGCAATTGTCACCTTTGCAAGCTATGGGAGGGCCACACCTGCAACTGCACTCATTACCATTACCATTGCTTAGGAGTTTGTGAGGGAATACTTCTTTGCTTTGAGAATGACACAGAGATGAAAACAGCTGCCCAAAGAGATTGTGGAGTCTCCTTCTCTGAAGACTTTCAAAACCTGCCTGGACACATTCCTGTGCAACCTGATCTAGGTATACCTGTGTTAGCAGGGGAGTTGTACTAGATGATCTCCAGAGGTCCCTTCCAGCCTCTACCACTCATAGAAGCATGGAACTGTTGAGTTTGGAAGAGACATTTGAGGTGGAGTCCAACAGCTCACCTACAGCCTGCAACCACACCATTACTGCTAAGCCATTACCACTAAACCATATCCCTAAGCATCACATCCACATGCCTTTTTAATGTCTCTAGGGATGGTGACTCAACCACTTCCCTGGGCAGGCTGTTCCAATGCTTGATAAATTTTTCCCAATATCCAACTTAAACCTCCTCTGGAACAACTTGAGGCCATTTCTCTTGTCCTGTCACTTGTTGCATGTGAGAGGAGACTGACAGCCACCTTGCTACAATCTCCTTTCAGATGCAGGGTGATGAGGTCTCCCTTCAGCGTCCTCTTCTCCCGACTAAACAACTCCAGTTCCCTCAAGTATTTCTTGTAAGACTTGTGTTCAAGGCCCTTTGTCACCTTAATTGTCCTTCTCTGGACACACTTCAGCACCTCAATGTCCTTCATGTAGTGAGGGACTCAAACCTGAGCACATTCTGTGGTTTTAAGATATATCATTCTGTGGCAAGACTGCAGTACTGCAGAAGATCTGGGAGAAAAATGCTCTGGCTTCTCTGCTCCACATGCTTACTCCATGGTTCCCACAGCAGTGATCGACTGGTGGTGTGACAGCTTTCCACCACACAGGGCAAGGAGCTCCTACTCTCTGCACAAAGCACAGTCAAGTTTTGGGTAGTCCTCAGGTTGGAGACTGACAGGTTTTAAGACCGTGAATAAGGCTGCTTCATGACTATCATTCATATGAGTCAAGTGTTGGTCTGCCTTTCCCATGGAACCCAGAAGATACCGAGGTCATTTCAGAATAAAAGCAAAAGAAAAAAGAACTCAAAGTAAGAAAGAATGGAAAATAGTTAACAACTTTGGGCAGCTAGAAAGCATAAGCGAGGGCTGGAAAAATACAAGTGACATCAGAAGTCTGAAAAGTGGTTGCTGGTAGACATCTATGTCCTTAAAGACATGTAGGCACTTAACTGCTGATTGAAATCAAAGGTGAGGTAGATCTCTATGCACCGTCAAAACTCAAGGCACGGATTCCTCTCAGGCTGGCACTTGATCCTCAGGAATGACATGGACTAACTGGCGCCTGAATGGCAGGACCCCAGAAAGGTGTTTTTGTTACAGAGTGGGATACTATACACACTGTTCTGGTCTGCTAATGAAGGTTTTGACCTTAGCTAGTCTCCCCTATCACCTTAGCTATATGAAACCACTGTTTTAAAAGCAGTGCTTTTGGTTTGGTGCTGCGTTGCTGACTTGCACAAGATCACTCCAGTTGTCAGTCAATATTTAGTAACCTGGTGTTAAACTCTGTGGTCATTTTCACCCTTGTGTTACACTATGCTCTTGGCAGTCTTTTACAAGCACACTTGTAAAAACACCTACTCATATCTATACTTTCATCGTGCTGGCTTACTAAAATAGCTCCTGTATGGCAAACGCTCTGCCACTATTAGTTCTCTCTACAGTTGAATTGCTTGTGCAGCTGAGTTTCCTTTGGTTGTCAGATCCACTGCTGACCTCTCTTATGTTTGCCATTCCCATATCTCCCCACAATGATAACATCATTATTTTTAGTATTTAGAATGTTAGAGAGTAGGTAGAGAGTGGAAAGGAGATTACTAGCAAAAGCACATGCCCCAGTTCTGGAAAAACTTCACGTTTAAGGTATTAATACAGCCTCTAATTAATAGGGAAATGGCTTAGATAACTCTAACAAGCACTACATAGAATCATAGAATCAACCAGGTTGGAAGAGAACTCCAAGATCATCCAGTCCAACTCACAGGGCTGTGTTCCAGGCCTCTCACCAGCTTCATTGCTCTTCTCTTCTGGTTGAACCTTCTGGTTGAGAAATATTTGGGTCTTCTTGTACAGAGATCACAATAAAATGTCCAGTGGTTGGAGTTATAGCTTATTTATAAGGATGCCTCAAGAGAAATCAGTAGAAGAGGGAGAGGAGGCAACCAGAAATTGTATTTAATCTATGGAGGAGCAGGCAATGACTGAGGAGATCCAAGAATGCTGGGTTAATAGTCATGAAAATAACACCAACCACTGTAGGTTTGCACTGAGGGTACCAAAACAGCAATCTCGTGAAGCAAGCAGGTGGGCCTGATGTTAATGCAAGGAGGAAATGAATTTATCCATTTTCTTTTCAAAAAGAACTTCTTGCAGCAAGTAGGGATCAAATAATCACTTTGCTCCTGTCCACAAGATATCTCAGAATAGTAACAGACATAGCAGCAGACCACACACCCAGGAGATGATTAAAGGGAGTCAGGGGTCAGAAACACAGAAAAGCTTGTGATACAGAAGAGAAGATCTGCATGGGTATTAATATTTCATGACCTACCAGTCATGTGGTTCAGGACAAGTATCTGCATAATAAAGTACAACTGTCTGCCATCAGGTTGCATATTTCAAGACATACTTGAGTCATAAAGGTGTTATTTACATGCCTTTATCCGTGAACAGAATGCAAAACCCTCTGGATTTCTGTACTTACAATAGGCAAACCTGGAAGGCCTGTCTGAGGGCTTAGCAGGATTTAAGTGGGGCCTCTGCCCTGGGCTAGACCTCTGCACAGGCTGAATTTCAGCCTAAAAGCAAACCTTATGAGGAGAGGCTGAGGGAGCTGGGGGTGTGCAGCCTGGAGAAGAGGAGGCTCAGGGGTGACCTCATTGCTGTCTACAACTACCTGAAGGGAGGCTGTAGCCAGGTGGGGTTGGTCTCTTCTGCCAGGCAACCAGCAACAGAACAAGGGGACACAGTCTCAAGCTGTGCCAGGAGAGGTCTAGGCTGGGTGTTAGGAGGAAGTTCTTGCCAGAGAGAGTGACTGGCATTGGAATGGGCTGCCCAGGGAGATGGTGGAGTTGCCGTCCCTGGAGGTGTAGAAGAAAAGACTGGATGGGGCACTTAGTGCCATGGTCTAGTTGATTGTTTAGGGCTGGGTGCTAGGTTGGACTGGATGATCTTGGAGGTCTTTTCCAACCTGGTTGATTCTATGATTCTTACATGGTGTTTTTGCTACTGCAGACCTATTAAATCTGGTACAAAGAAAAAGAGCTACTGCACTGTTGGTACCTCTCTTCAGCCATTTTTCTGTCCTGTGATATAAAAGTGCTATTTATGTGCAAGTGTATAGGTAGCAGTTGTGCTAGTTTGAGCCAAGCTGGGGTATTTTAGTGAGAGGAATTAGATTATAGGCTGTGAAAAGGAAACAATGGTGAAAAGGAACCAATCAACTCTATACAATTGCTCAGATAGTAGAGCAGAAGTTGATAGATGCATTCTTAAAGGTCTTTTCCAGCCTATGACTATCTGAGGAGTTCTGTTTGGGGCAATACACCTGTGCTCCCACAGCAAACCCAGAAGTATGCAGTGATTTCAGATGCCATTTTAGGAGTAATTTTCCCTTCCTCTCTCCTTACAGAAAATTCAGCAAGAAATTGAAGTTCCCCAAATCATATTAAATTATTACTGTAGAATTATCTCTTTTTCTCACTTGCTAGTAATTGAATTCAGGAGAGGGGTTTGCCACTAACCAGCAACTGATAGCTACCATGATGGTGCCTGTGACTTTATCTCAGGATATAACGCAAGCTGACTCACAAATGTGCTAGTTTGAGCCTAGCTGGGATATTTTAGTGAGAGGAATTAGATGATAGGCGGTGAAAAGGAAAAAATGGTGATGTCTGCTGCACTCATAGGCTTGCTGAGATGGATAAGAACAAGAACACAAACATAGATAACAGAGTTGTTCTCTGTCTCTGGCTGCCTGCACTTCTCTCTCTAACCTGCTGTCTGTGTAACTAATTCGTCTGCTTCCTAACTCCCCTGGCCAATTATCCAAACTCACCTTGAACATAAGGCAAAGTCTGGAATAAGGTAGAGGGGTGGAAGAGTGGTTGGGAGCCCCTCCTGGGGACTCTGGTTTCTGGGAAGGCTGTTGTGTTTCTGTAGTACTTTTTAATCTGTATATTCCTGTCTATAGTTGTATATATTGTAAATATCTGCTTGTATATTGTGCTAAGCTGTAAATATAAAGCTTCATTCTTCATTCTTTAACTTCCAGCTCAGATGAGTCTAGGCTGGGTGATTTCACAAGGGTGGGGGGACAGGTAACACCGAAACCATCACAGCAGTGCAAAAAGAAGACCTTGAATTCTCTGTCATTATTCCCATTATAGACACAGCAAAGATGATCATTAAATGTGGGGGGGGGGGAATCTCAAACCATAAATGACTACTTTTTTCCCAGTGAAAAGAGCAAAATGTATAAGGGATTAAGAGAAGTATTTCACCATAGGATTTTGGCTATTATGCTTCATAAGATTTTATTCTGAGCAAAGAGAGTTTACTGTGGCAACATAAGCAGGCCCTTTTCCTCCCACGCAATCAAAGCTAGGAGTTTTCCTTGCCTGCACACGTCTGTCTGTGGCTAGAATAAGCAAGTGGGGTGAGTGGTGCAGCTGACTCACCAGCACGACCAGATTCTCCTGTTGCCACCAGCTACTGATGTAATTTTTATCCTACCCGTGCAACTGGGATCTCCCTTTCCCAACCTTCTATCAGCCATCAGGCTCTTGATTCAAAAGGAACATGGAGAGCCAGAATGACATTGCTAAATTGTCCAAGGGACATCCTTCAGAGGAACAAGGCACGTTAGCGTTGCTTGTCAAATCTGCTGCTGCTCACATTCTTGTAGTGCTCTCTGTGCACATGAAGAAAAAGGGTGGGGGGAGGAAATGAGAAGTTATAAGGGGAGGGGAAGGAAAAGAAAGAAAAAACCACAGCACTAGAATTTCACCAATGTTTTACTGACAAGAAATATAAGTCCTTGCCCAGAGAATTTATAGCTGAAATGACTCTAACAGCACAGGGCCTGACGGCCCCGTCTGCATGCATTGCAAATTACTCACATGAGCAGCCCCACTGAAGGATTCTTTCAGGTGCAGAGTCTGGCTCGCAGTGATTAGTGACAGCAAACTGCAAGGTAAAAGGGATGACAAGGGAGAAATCGCTCTAAGGCAACATTATTTACTGCTTCCCTCCCTCCTAAAACGAGTCAGAGGTTTGACTATTTCGTTCACCGGTTTCACTTTTGTTTTAAACTGGGCGCTTGCCGGACTGGAAATCATTCATTTCAAGGTTCCCTCACACAGGGAAGTCTGAAGACAAATCCAGAAGAGAAAGTCCCACTCCATTAATATCACGTATTATTGCCACTGTGATGTGCAACAACTAATGACAGGCAGTTGCTCACTTTGCCAACATTAGAAGAGTCTCAACTAAGGAGCTAAATCCCTGCAGCTCAACTTTACACTATAGGAGGCTGAGGCTGGTCAAAAGTGTTTAGTTGCCAGCTGGCATGTGGCTGAGTGTGAGCAAAGACAAGCTAATACTGGGTTTTGTTGTGACTAGTGGTGTGGCTGATAAGGTCTTTCTGGTTTATATCTACCTTCCAACTCTGACTCTTGCTTGAGAAACTCAGAGCTCTGTTTCTCAAAAAACAAAACAAAACAAAACAAAAGGGCATTTACCCCTTTCTTTCAGAAGGGAGCAGAGAGCTCACTACAGAGATGGCATCCCAGATACAGCTATTCACAGCTATGAGCCTGAGGCTGCAAACTTTGTTCTTGCATCAAAGTTTTTTTTTTTTTTAAAGACATTTTGGTTTCAAGAATCATATGGTAGCTTGAGACCTGAACAAGCAGAACATCACATGGTTGTGATAGGAGGGACATTGAGGTGCTGGAGTGGGTGCAGAGAAGGGTAACGAGGCTGGGGAGAGGTCTGGCAAACATGACCTATGAGGAGCAGCTGAGGGAGATGGGGTTCTTCTTAGTGTGGAGATNCAACCACAGCGATTCCTAGTGATTAGATGTTGTGCTGAGGGATTTGGTTTAGTTAAGGACTTGTCAGTGTGAAACTAATGATTGGACTTGATGATCTTGGAGGTCTTTTCCAACCTAAGAAATTCTGTGATTCTGTGATTGCACAGGAGATCTGGTGTGGTGTACTCACTTTTGTCTTAAGGAAGAGCGATAGTAACTAGCACACAAACAAACAAACAAGGCAGCATGCAGGACTTGGATGTAGGGTTTTTTTTAAAGCCACTTGATTTTTAAGTTCAGCTCTCACATGGAGATGGTGTGTGTGGGGAGTAACCTACTACATTCAGTAACACACACCTTTGTTTAACAGGAATGCAGGATGCTGCCTCCCTGCAACTTATTTCAGACCTTTGAATTTACTGTGTATTAAAGAGAATGAGATTCCTAAAGGACAGCATGTGTTAAACCATCACTGCATTGTGACAGTATGGGGATTGCTATAGTCAAAAGCTCCAAGATGTTCAACCTCAATGCACAAAGGTCAGTGACAATATCTATGTGCTACTCTGCAGTAGGTTCCGTGAATACCAAAGAGTTCTTAGAGCAGATGGATATTATCCCAAAAGGCAGCAGAAAATTTAGATATCTGATCTTAGAATCAGTCAGGGTTGGAAGGGACCACAAGGATCATCTAGTTCCAACCTCCCTGCCATGCCCAGGGACACCCTACCCTAGAGCAGGCTGCTCACAGCCTCATCCAGCCTGGCCTTAAACACCTCCAGGCATGGGGCCTCAACCACCTCCCTGGGCAACCCGTTCCAGCCTCTCACCACTCTCATGCTGAACAACTTCCTCCTCACGGCCAGTCTGAATCTCCCCACCTCCATTCCCCCTAGTCCTGTCACTCCCTGAGAGCCTAGAACAGAGGTCCTCAAACGTTTTAAACAGGGGGCCGGTCACTGTCCCTCAGACACTGTCGGGGGCCGGACTATAGTTCGGTTCCAGCCCAGTGCCGGCGGGTGCTTGGGAGGCCGGCAAGAGAATTAAGTGGCAGGAAATGGCTGCTTGGTTTCCCCCCCAGCCCCCGGCGGAGCCGGAGGGGGGTTCTGTAAATAGCGTCGGGACGGATTGAGGACCCTGGGGGGCCGTGTCTAGCCCGTGGGCCATAGTTTGAGGACCCCTGGCCTAAAAAGTCCCCCCCCCAGGTTTTTTTGTAGCCTCCCTTCAGATCCTGGAAGGCCACAATAAAGTCACCTGGGAGCCTCCTCTTCTGCAGACTGCACAGCCCCAACTCTTTCAGTCTGTCTTCATAGCAGAGCTGCTGCAGCCCTCTGAGCATCCTCCTGGCCCTTCTCTGGACACATTTCAGCATGTCCATATCCCTCTTGGAACAGGGGCCACAGAACTGGATGCAGTACTCCAGGTGGGGTCTCACCAGAGTGGAGTAGAGAGGGAGAACCACCTCTCCTGACCTGCTGGCCACACTTCTCCTGATGCAGCCCAGGCTCTGGTTGGCCTCCAGGCTGCAAGTGCACACTGCTGGCTCGTGTGGAGCTTCTCATCCACCAGCACCCCCAAGTCTCTCTCCTCACAGCTGCTCTCCAGCCATTCACTGCCCAGCCTGGATTTGTGCTTGACGTTGCCTCGACCCAGATGCAGGACACCGCACTTGGTCTTGTTGAACCCCATGAAGTTGGCTTGTGCCCACCTCTCCAGCCTGTCCAGGTCCCTCTGCACGGCATCCCTTCCCTTCAGTGTATCTGCTGCACCACACAGCTTGGTGTCATCAGCACACTTGCTGAGGCTGCACTCAGTGCTACTGCCTCTGTCACCAACAAAGCTGTTGAACAATGTTGATATTTTGCTGTCTGACAACACTAATGATTCCATGTTGTACCAGGAAATTCTGACTTCTACCAGGCTTGCAATACTATCCCGCTTCGCCTCTTCTCCCGGCTATCAAGAGCAATCTGCTTCTACACTCCACTGGTGAAGAGACAAAGCAGCCCTGTTCCCTGCAGCTGAAATTCTGTCTCTTCACCTCTCCTTGGACTTGCCAACTGTGAAAAACTGGCACACAGCTCAGTCCATTCACAGTGAGCCTGCAGGATGGAGAGAGTTATGAACACAAAGCAAGAAGCAGCCATCTCTGGCACATCTGATACTCATGGGGGTGATCTAGACTGAGACTAGACCTCAGCTGACCTATGAGAGTGTGCAATCTTTTCACACTGTGGATATGACTAAAAAGTCAAAGATTCATGGGTTTTTTTTTTTGCTTACATCCTTTATTTTTAAGTACATTCAAGAGTGTAAGACACTTGAACACTGTGATACCAGAGAGCACTCAGCGTTGTACTGTTTGAGCACTCCTCTGTCTTGAATGCAGTCATCCACAGCTGACACTCTACTGGTGTACTCTGTTAACCTCACTTCACCAATGGGGAATTGAGGTACAAAGATTCAGAACAAGAGCAACAAAGATACTTGAGAATACTGAGCTTCTTCATGTATAGCTGGGGAATGCAAGAGGCTGTTACAACCCTATACTGGGGAGAAATAGCCAGGCAGCTGAGCTGCTAAGCTAGTTATTAGGGGTGTGGTTGAAGGACAGGGATTTATTTGCTCTCTGCTCTAAAACAAGTATATTATCTCTTGAGTACCAGGAATTTTCTTTCTTTTTGAGATGGCTAAAAACAGACAAAAGATCACAGAATCATGGAATGGTAGGTATTGGAATGGAGATTAGTAGTAAAGATACCCTGCTAATGCAGGCACACCTAGATCAGGTTGCACAGGAAGGTATCCACAAGTGTTTTGAAACAGAGGAGGAGATTCCACAGCTTCTCTGGGCAGACAGTTCCAGTGCTCTGTTGCCCTCAGCGAAAAAAAGTTTATCCTTAAGTTCAAGTGAAGCCTCATGTATTCTAGTTTGTAACCATTGCCCCTTGTCCTGTCACTGGGCATCAATGAGAATAGCCCTATCATCATGACCTCTACCCTTTCAATATTTATATGCCTTGATAAGATCCCCTCTGTCTTCTCCAGACTAAACAGCCCCAGCTTTCTCAGCTTCACCTTGCAAGAGAGATGTTCCAGTCCCCTAATCAGGGAGGTGGTGGAGTCGCCGTCCCTGGAGGTGTTCAAGAAAAGCCTGGCTGAGGCACTTAGTGCCATGGTCTAGTTGATTGGACAGGGCTGGGTGCTAGGTTGGACTGGATGATCTTGGAGGTCTTTTCCAACCTGGTTGATTCTATGATTCTATAATTCAATTTGGCATCCCTTTGTTGCACTCTCTCCAGTAGCTCCCTGTCCTTCTTAAATTGAGAAGCCAGGAATTGGACATAATACTCCAGGTGTGGACTCAGCAGGGCAGAGTAGAGGGGGAGGAGAACACCCTTTGACCTGCTGGCCACACTCTTCTTAATGCATCTTAGAATACTGTAGGCCTTCTTGGCCTTGAGGGCACATCACTGGCTCATGATGCACTTGCTGTCCACCAGCACTCCCAGGTAACAAAAGGTGACAATGTCATGTTTTATGGAACAAAAGATGAAAAGCTAAGTGATCACGTTCCATGGTTTGACACATGAACAAGGCCTAATCCCACTTCACTTCATTCTGTGGATTTGGCTGCAAGGGTCGTGCCCAAAATTGGACATATCATCAGTAATGAATGAAGTATCCCAAATCCAGGTGTTCCAAGTATTAGTGCCCTCTCCATGCAGACATACCTCTCCCCATCTGCTTGGACAGAGTTATGTATATTTAAAACAGGCTTTCTAAATAATCACAGAATCATAGACCTAACCAGGTTGGAAAAGACCTCTAGGATCATTGAGTCCAGCCAATCACCTAACACCTTCTAATTAACTAAACCATGGCACTAAGTGCTTCATCTAGACTCCTTTTAAACACCTCCAGGGATGGTGACTCCACCACCTCCCCGGGCAGCCCATTCCAATGCCAATCACTCTCTCTGTGAAAAAAACTTCTTAATGTCCAGCCTAAACCTGCCCTGGTGCAGTTTGAGACTGCATCCCCTTGTTCTCTTGCTGGGTGTCTGGGAGAAGAGACCAACCCCACCTGGCTACAGCCTCCCTTCAGGTAGTTGTAGACAGCAATGAGGTCAGCCCTGAGCCTCCTCTTCTCCAGGCTGCACACCCCCAGCTCCCTCAGCCTCTCCTCACAGGGCTGTGCTCCAGGCCCCTCAGCAGCCTTGGTGCCCTTCTCTGGACACATTCAAGGACCTCAACATCTTTCTTAAATTGAGGAGCCCAGAACTGGACACAGAACCCAAGGTGTGGCCTAACCAATCCTGAGTACAGGGGCAAAAGGACTTCCCTGGTCCTGCTGGCCACCCTATTCCTGATACAGGCCTCCTGGGCACACTGCTGGCTCCTGTTCCATTGGCTGTCAAACAGTACCCCCAGTTCCCTCTCTGCCTGGCTGTTCTTCAGCCATTCTGTCCCCAGCCTGTAGCCCGGCATGGGGTTGTTACAGCCAAAGTGCAGAACCCTGCACTTAGACTTGTTAAATCTCATGGCACTGGACTGTGGCCATCTATGCAGCCTGTCCAGGTCCCTCTGCAAAGTCCTCCTGCCCTCTAACAGATCGATACCTGCTCCCAACTTGGTGTCATCTGCAAACTTACTGATGCAGGACTCAATCCCCTCATCCAGGTCATCAATGAAGATATTAAACAGGCCCAGGCCCAGCACTGATCCCTGGGACACACCACTAGTGACAGCTGCCAACTGGATGTGGCACCATTCACCACCAGCCTCTGGGCCCAGCCCTCCAGCCAGTTCTTGACCCAACACAGAGTGCCCCTATCCAAGCCATGGACTGCAAGCTTGGCCAGAAGTTTGCTATGGCAGATGGTGTCAAAGGCCTTGGTGAAGTCCAGGTAGTAGACTACATCCACAGCCTGCCCCACATCCACCAGGCAGGTCAGCTGGTCATAAAAAGAGATCAGGTTGGTCAAACAGGACCTGCCCCTCCTAAATCTGTGCTGGCTGGATCTGATCCCCTGGCCATCCTGTAGGTGCCCTGTGATTGCCCTCCAGATGATCTGTTCCATTATCTTGCCTGGCACTGAGGTCAGTCTGACAGGTCTGTAGTTTTCTGGCTCCTCCTTCCAACCCTTCTTGTGGATCGGTATCACATTGGCCAGCTTTTGGTCTCCAGGGACCTCTCCAGTGAGCTAGGACTGTTGATAAATGATGGAGAGCAGCTTGGCCAGCTCATCTGCCAACTCTCTCGGCACCCTAGGGTGGATCCCATCTGGTCCCATAGACTTGTCAGGATCCAAGAGACTCAACAGGTCCCTAACTGCTTCCTCCTGGATTACAGGGGAGCTGCTCTGCTCCCTGACCCCACCTACCAGCGTAGGCCAGATGTCCTGAAGACAACCTGTCTTACCACTGAAAATTGAGGCAAAGGTGGTGTTAAGCACCTCTGCCTTTTCCTCATTTCTAGTTACTCCATTCCCCTCCTTGTCCAATAAAGAGTGGAGGTTTTCCTTGCCCCTCTTGTTGTCATTAATACATGAATAAAAACATTTCTTGTTATCGTTCCCAGCAGTGGCCAGGCTAAGTTCTAACAGGGCATTTGCCTCTTTAATTTTCTTCCTACATGACCTGGCAACATTCCTATTTTTCCCCTGAGTTACTTCCCGCTTTTTCCAAAGTTGATACACTCTCTTCTTTCCCCCTTACTTCCTTCAGAAGTTCCTCATCCACCCAGGCTGGTCATCTTCCCTGCTGGCTCCGCTTTTGGCACAGTCTGGTCCTGTACCTTCACGTTTCTTTCTTGAAGTAGGTCCAACCTTCCAATTTCTATGTACATCTTGAGTTCATAGTATCATAGAATCAGTCAGGG
>WAAF01007287.1:63421-79667 GCA_013400475.1 Tricholaema leucomelas | reverse complement strand
GGTCTCTGTTTCTCTCTTCTCTTCTGATGTATTGCATGAAAGAATCAGAATAAATCACTGCTGCCTGCACCACTGCTGCCTGCACCACTGCTGCCCTGCTGCATCCCCACCCAGCCCCGGGGGGCTGGCACTGGCAGGGTGGGGGCTGAAGAGATGAAGCCNAGCCGAGAGGCTGAGAGGGCAGAGGCAGAAGCTGAAGTGAGGATCCATCGAGAGTCCTGGGAGCTGGAGCCACGGGAGGAGGCTGAGAGAAGGGACCGGGACAGAGTCCGTGGAGATCTGGAAGAAGAGAGGAGGATCAGAGAGCAACGAGAGAGGGCAGAGCCTGTGCGGGAGAGGAGAATCGATCGGGAACGGGAGCTGGACCTGGAGGTCGATGAACGCCAGAGCAGAGAGAGAAGAGAAAGGGAAGAAAGAGGAGCCAGGACCAGCCAGAAGGAGTCCCGCGAGAGCAGCAGGCTCCAGGTGATAGAAGAGGAGCAGGAGGTCGACCTCGTCCACCGCCGTCAGGCAGCTGATTCACGGTGGGAAGGCTCCGAGGTCACTGCCCCTGAGCCCTCCGCAGAAGGGGGACAGAGGACCCTCAGGCTGCCACGCGAGGAAGAAGCTCCTGAGGCCGACAGCAGCTGTGAGGATGAAAGACAAAGACGTGAGAGGAGCCTGTACCAAACCGTGGATGTGGACACCAGGGACCTCTCCCTGCCCGGGGAGCAGGCACCAGTCACTGACCTGAGGGTCTGCTACCTCCCAGCTGAGCCTGGTGTGCAGCCAGAGGTGAAGGCCCTGCCCCAGCCCTGCGACCCTCAGACCATTGCCTACCTGGTCCACGTGATCCAGAACGTGAATGATCCTGAAGCCACCACCTATGAGATCTTTTGCCAGCAGCCCCACGACCCAGAGCAGCCTCTCTACGTCCAGAAGTGCCAAGTGTCAGCCAAGCCTCCGGCAGCCTCCTGCCATGCCAACAACCCCCCTGAGCGCAAAGCCCTGCGGCCAGAGGACCTCCCAGCTGCCAGCTCTCAGGAAAACCCAGAGGACCTCCGAGAGCCACAGGAAAGAACAGAAAGAGGAGTGAAGGAAGAGGGTCCCCGGGCTTCTGCCACCGAGGTGGGCACTGTCAAGGGTGCCCCTTGCCGGGCAAAGGCCAAGGAGGACCGGAGAGAGAGTCAGCGCCCCGAGGCGCCCAGCGCAGAGGAGAATCAGCAGCAGCCTCAGGGAGATGGATCGAAGGCTGCCAGGGTGCTGCGGGAGCCTGAATCCCGCTGCCAGGATCGTGAGGATAGGGAGGCCAAGGGCTGCCCTCCTCTGCCCCGGGCTGCAGAGCCGCGGGAAGCCGGAGAGCAGGGCCGGAGAGCTACCGACGAGAGCCGAGCTCAGCCGGCGCGGAGGGACGGAGCCAGCCGCGGCCGAGAGGGTGCGGAGCTGCCTCCTGCCGAGAGAAGCAGCCAGGCACGGCAGGAGAGCGGCAGGAGCAGCCCCCGGGCGGGGGGCGATGTTCAGCGGCAGGAGCAGCCCCGTCCGGGCACCAAGCAGAGCCCCTCCGGCACTCCGCTCCCGCAGGAGGCACCGAGCCGCCCCACCGAGGATGCAGCCAAAGCTTCTTGAGCTGGCCCCGGAGCTGGCAGAGCTTCCCCGAGCCTCTTCGAGGATCGTTTCTGTTCTGCTTTCACCTTGGCTGCCGCCTTAGGATCACCTCTGCTCTCCGCTTTCACCTTAGGATGTCACCACGGCACGGAAAGGGTCAATGCGGTGCCGGGAGACGACGTCGAGCGAGTGGGTTCGGGGTTCTCCGGGTGACAAATCCTCAGCAGCCAGGTGGGCAGAGAGGCTCTGCCTCGGGATCTGCAGCTTCTGCCTCCCTGCTCCACGCCTCAGCCACCTCCACGCAGTATTTAGTCCCCTTGCAGCTCTAATTGGATTCTTCCTCGGGTCGCTCTGTCCTTGATGTCCCTCTCATCCCTCCCTCCCTGCGGCTCACCACCCCCACAGCTCCTCGCCTCTGAGACCAAAAGGAATTCAAAGCTCCACCCAGCAGCTCCATCCTGCTCCTTCTGAGGGCTGAAAATCCTCAAGGCCGGAGGGGAAACAACCAACAGCAAAGCCAAAGGCTTCACTTTGCAGCTGCAGAGCTCAGGGTGACACCTTCCAGCTCCCCTCACAGCTGAGCAGACCCCACAGAGGCTTTGAGTCCTGCTGAGGTTCCTGCANCAGATTGAGAGTGGAGATGAGGAAGAAATCCTCGAGGGAGAGGGTGGAGAGAACCTGGCGCAGGTTGCCCAGGGAGATTTGGCTGCCCCCTCCCTGGAGGTGTTCAAGGCCAGGCTGGATGAGGCCTTGGGCAAGCTGGGCTGGGGGAGGTGTCCCTGCCCGTGGCAGGGGGTGGGAGCTGGAGAAGCTTTAAGGTCCCTTCCTATGATTTGAGGTGAATCCTGCAGAGCAGGGTCAGAGGTTGGGCTTGGTGCCCCTGAGGGGCTCTGCCAGCCTGGCTGTGCTGCGATGCTGTGCGTGGGAGCAGAGATCCAGCTCCGCTTCCCTTCGCTGTCGCTCGCAGCTCCCTCGGCAGCAGATGGAGCTGCAGCGCTGCGAGAAGGCAGCAGAGGACAACTCCGGCACCATCTGCGCCCTGCGCTGAAAGGCAACCAGAGCCTGGCGGCTGCTGGCGGGGGCAGCCCAGCGGGCGCTGGAGCCTCTCAGGACCAGCACAGCCCCAGGGGACAGCTCCTGAGGGCTCCTCACTCCCCCAGCCAGGCCACGGCCACCCCCAGCCCCGTGTGCTGGTGCCAGAGGGGACTGGAAAGCTCTGCCCGGGGCAGGGGAGATGCTCTCGGCGCTGCGCCCTCGCTGCGTGTGGCGGTGGCAGGTCTCGGTGACAAACATATGGCAGCACAGATGGAGCTGTCTGCAGCCAGGGCCAAAGCCTCGGCAGCAAACACAGACGGAGCAGCGAGAAGCCTCCTGGAACTCCTCACTGCGGCCACCCCCTGCTCCTCCTTCTCCCCCTCTTCCTCCTCCTCGGGGATTTCCTCTTGCCAGGTCTCTGGGAGGCGAGCCCAAGCCCGACCCCCACCCGGCTCCAGCCTCCTCCGAGGGAGCTGCAGGGAGTCAGGAGGTCTCCCCTCAGGCTCCTCTGCTCCAGGCTAGGGCAGAAATGGAGGCACAAAGGGAGAGAAGAGCCCAGGAGGAGAAAACAAAACTGCAAACAGCCAAGCAGAAAAAGCAGGGAGGGAAAAGGGAGCAGAGCCTGGAAGAGGAGGGGCGAGGAGGCTGCTGCCCGGAGCTGGGGAACCTCAGGCAGGTCCTGATCCGCCGTTAGAGCTGGCCCGGCCCAGGGCAGCCCCGGGGCTGAGTCAGGGCTGGGCGCTGGCTCCGAGGGCGGTGGCTTTGCGGCGAGGCTCACAACCAGCCCAGCTCCTGCCCTGCCACATCGCTGCCAGGCCCTGCCCGGGACACAGCCCCGCTCAGCACCCAGCCATGGTGAGTGAGCTGCAGCACAGCCTGCGCAGGGAGAGGGGAGAGGAAGGGGCAGGGAGAGGGCAGGAAGGAGGGACAGGGAGAGGGGAGAAGGGACAGGGAGAAGGAAGAAAGAGGTAGGGAGAGGGGAGAAAGGAGGGGGCAGGGAGAGGGAAGAAAGGGGTAGGGAGAGGGGAGAAAGGAGGAGGCAGGGAGAGGGGAAGAAGAACAGTAGTGACAGCAGGGAGTGACAGGGCCAGGGCGAATGGAGCAGAGCTGGGGTGAGGAGATTCAGTCCGGACAGGAGGAGGAAGTTCTGCACCACGAGAGTGGTGAGAGGCTGGAATGGGTTGCCCTGGGAGGTGGTTGAGGCCCCATGGCTGGAGGGGTTTCAGGCCAGGCTGGCTGAGGCTGTGGGCAGCCTGAGCTAGGGTAGGGTGTCCCTGCCCATGGAACTTGAGGTCCCTTCCAGCCCTGACTAATTCTGTGGTTCTATAATTCTAAGGAGGGGGCAGGGAGAGGGGAGGAGGGGGCAGGGAGAGGGGAACAAAAAGAGGGAGGAAGAGGGCAGGAGGGCAGTGGCAGAGGAGCTTCTGTCCCAAGAGCTGCTGCCAAACTGCCCTGTGGCACAGGAACTGGAGCTGGTGCTCAGGGCTGGGCTAAAGCTGCACTGGGGAGGGGGCAGAGCTCCAGAGGAAGGGCAGAGGCTCCCTGCAGGCACAGGGGACCAGGGGGTGGCATTTCTGCTCTCCTCCACCCTTCCACCCCCAGCCCGACTCAGGGCTGCAGCTCTGCCCTCGCCCATTCCATTCTCCCCGGCACCAGGGCAGGGGGTTCCAAGGAGCCCCCCCGAGGGAGCAGCAGCAGCTCAGCTCCTCTCCCACCTCAGCAGGCTGCAGCGAGCCTCGGGCAGGGCAGGATGTGGCCAGCAGGGCCCAGGATGCTGAGGTTGGGCAGGGAGGGGCAAAGCCCTCCCAGCTGCGGGGAGGGGAAGGAAGCGTCGAAGGGGTTGGGTTGGGAAAGACCTCTGAGCTCATCGGCTCCAGGCAGCCACCCCAGACCACCGGGGCCATTAAACCCTGTCCCGCAGGAGCCCCCCAGCCACCCCCAGCTCCCTCTCCCTCCCCCCTGGGCCAGCCCAGTTGGCTGTGAGGAGCCAAAGCTGCATTTTTCTCTCCTGACTCAGAGTTTCTGCTGGGTTCAGGCAGGACAAGGGGAGGGAAGAGGAGGAGGGAAACGGGGGAGGGAAACGGGGGAGGGAAAGGACTTCCCCTGCCAGGAAAGCAGGGGACGAAGCAGCAGGTTGCTGTGGTTGCAGCATAACCCAGGAGACTCCTCCATGGGAGCTGACACCTCCCCAGGGCAGTTTCCATCAGCCACTCCCCAGCCCTCTTGGGTCCCTGCCTGCACCCAGCCCTGCTGTGCCTGCACCCAGCCCTGCTGTGCCTGCACCCAGCCCTGCTGTGCCAAGGCAGGGGAGAGACTCGGGGCAGAGAAAAATGCAGCTCGACAGGTTGGGCAGAGGAGAGTCCCAGGGCAGGAGGCCCCCAGAGCCCAACCCTCCTCCAGCAACTGCCAGGCTGAGCAGGGGCAGGGGCTGCAGCCAGGGCCAGACTCTTCTCCAGCCAGGGCCAGGGTGGGCAACCAGGGCCAGGCCCTTCTCCAACCAGGGCCAGGGTCTCCTGCAAGCCCCAGAGCTGCCTGCAGAGCTCCTGAGACCTGCCCTTGCCCCTGCAGCCCACCGAGACTGAGCGCTGCATCGAGTCCCTCCTGGCCGTGTTCCAGCGCTACGCAGGGCGGGAGGGGGACAGCTGCACCCTGTCCAAGAAGGAGTTCTTGGCCTTCATGAACACGGAGCTGGCTGCTTTCACCAAGGTGAGCCAACTCCAGCCCCAGAGCTGCCTCACCTCCTGCCCACTTCAGCCACGGGACAGCGGTTCGAGGCTGTGGCCCCTGTAAGCAGCCTGGGCTGGGGGCTGCGATGGGCTCAGCCCCACCAGAGCTCACCCAGGGGCAGCCCCGAGCAGAGCTGCTCACAGCCCCAGACAGCCTGCCCTGGGCTGCTGCCAACCTCCCACCCCTCTCGGCAGCCTGGCACAGGCTCTGCCCACCCTCAGCACCACCAATTTCTCCTCCTCTCCACTCCCAACCTCCTTCTGGCACTTCCAAACCCTCCCCCCTGCTCCTGCCACCGCAAGTCCTGCCCCAAGCTCTGTCCCCAGCTCTCTGCCCAGCTCTGGAAGCTCTCCAGAAGCTCTCCCTGGAGCCTTCTCCTCTGCAGGCTGTACCCCCCCAACCCTCCCAGCCTGGCATCTCAGCAGAGCCCTTCCAGCCCTGCTGTGGCCTCCTCTGACCCTGCTCCAGCAGGTCCCTGCCTGTGCTGAGGGCTCCAAAACTGCCCCAGCACCGCTGGTGTGGGTCTCACCCTGGTGGAGCAGTGAGGCAACCTCCACCCAGGGCAGAGCCTCTTTGCTCCTGACCTCTTTGGCTCCCTGGCAGAACCAGAAGGACCCAGCAGTGGTGGACAGGATGATGAAGAAGCTGGACCTGAACAGTGATGGGCAGTTGGACTTCCAGGAGTTCCTCAACCTCATCGGGGGCATTGCTGTGGCCTGCCACAACACCCTGGTGGTCAAGAGCCCTACCCACTAAGCCTGCCTGCTGGACCTCCACCCCCTGTGAGCACTCCTGGCAGCAGCTGGCTGCAGAGCTGGCAGCAGTGCCCCCGGGCTGGGCACTTCCCACCCCCTCTTTTTATGGTCAAATAAAAAAGGTTTCCAGTCCCAGGAGGAGGAATTTGGTTTGCAGCAGCAGGGAACCAAACCCAGCCCCAGCAGGACCTCCTGCTCCTTGCCCTCACCCCTGCAACCTCTGCAGGCTCTCCAGCCTCTGGGCCCTCACGGGGGCAAAGTGGGACAAGGCCAAAGGGTCCAAGTGCAGGTGGCAGAGGCAGGGGGAGGTGAGCAGTGGCAGCAGCAGTTAACCAGCAGCCGTTAGCAGGCACAGGACGAATGGCTGCAAGCTTCCAGCCTCCAGTGCCTGGACAAACCTCAAAGCTCTCCCAGCCCTGGAGGCTTCAGGGTGCCAAAGAGGGAGGGGGGAGGTGAGAAGAGGAAGCTCTGCTGACTCAGCAAGGCCCAAGGGAGCTCAGAGGCCTTTATTCAGAAGCTGCCTGCCTGGAGGACACAACACAACAGCAGCAGCACCGCAGGAGCCTGAGCTGCGCTCTCGACACTTTAGCAGGCAGGCCCCAGGCAGGGCCAAGCAGCCCAGCAGCAGCCAGGGCCACACTCCTGGGGGGCTCAGAAGGGCTCAGAGCTTCAGGAGCCCAACACTGAAGGCTCTCAGAGGCAGCTGCTGCCCCTCAGGCAGCTTCTGCAGAGCTCGGCAGAAGAAACCACTTTGGGCAAGGGCAAGAGAGACAACAACAGGGCCTGGGGGGACTATTCCATGGGGCTGGGAGAGAGCAGCACAACTGACAACTACCTGGCAGCAGCTGAGAGCATTCCTGGGTGGGGAAGAGCAAACAGGACAGGGCCTGGGCAGGACACAGCCCGGGCAGGACAGGGCCTGGGCAGGACACGGAGCTGGGAGCTGAAGGTTTCCACCCTGCTGGGCAGCTGGGGGAGGTTCCCTGCCCGGCCGAGGCAGGTCCTAGCGGAACTGCAGGGGACTGATCCGCAGCCCCAGGACGTCTTTGCCGATCTCTGTCACCTGGGGGAGCAAGAAGAGGTGGTTCAGGAGCCCGAGGGCCCAGCCCTGCCCTGCGGCAGCCTGTGCAGCCCAGCCAGGTCTCAGGGCTGCAGATTGCAGTCACTGCTCCAGGTCCTCTGGCACCCAACTTGGCACAGGGTTAGAGCTGAGCCCGGGGGAGGCTGCGAGAGGGGTGGGCAGGGCAGGCTGGGGGAGGGGAAAGCCATGGGAGGGGATGTGCAGGGCAGGCCGGGGGGGGGATGCAGGCAGGCAGGGGGGGGATGCTGCGGGAGGGCTGTGCAAGCAGGCAGACCCGGGGGGGGACGCTGTGGGCGGGCTGTGCAAGCAGGCAGACCCGGGGGGGGACGCTGTGGGCGGGCTGTGCAAGCAGGCAGACCCGGGGGGGGACGCTGTGGGCGGGCTGTGCAAGCAGGCAGACCCGGGGGGGGACGCTGTGGGCGGGCTGTGCAAGCAGGCAGACCCGGGGGGGGACGCTGTGGGCGGGCTGTGCAAGCAGGCAGACCCGGGGGGGGACGCTGTGGGCGGGCTGTGCAAGCAGGCAGACCCGGGGGGGGACGCTGTGGGCGGGCTGTGCAAGCAGGCAGACCCGGGGGGGGACGCTGTGGGCGGGCTGTGCAAGCAGGCAGACCCGGGGGGGGACGCTGTGGGCGGGCTGTGCAAGCAGGCAGACCGGGGGGGGGATGCTGCGGGAGGGCTGTGCAGGCAGGCAGGGGGCGCTGGGAGCCCTCTCACCGTGGTGACTCGGCAGAGCTGCCCACGGAACTCGGGGCTGTAGCAGGCCCCACTCAGGGGACACTTCTCCAGGGCCTTGCCGCGGTAGAGGGGCCGGAAGGAGGCGGCGCAGATGTCGAAGGGGTTGTGCATGTCGTAGCTCAGCTGGTGGCTGTCGGTTGGGTTCTTCTCGCAGGCAGAGAGGATCTTGCGGGTCTGCAGGGCAGGAGCAGCTCAGGAACGGCCCCGGCAGGGTCCGAGCCCAGCGGCTCCTCCCCGGGCCGCGCCCCAGCCCCGCCCCGCCCTGCCCCGCCCGGGGCCACACCTGCTGAGCCACCTCGGGCTTGGGGCCCAGCTCCAGCAGGCGCCGGGCGAAGCTGGCAGCGGTCTTGAAGTTCTTGAGCTTGAAGAAGAGGTTGAGGGCAGTGCGGAGCACCAGGATCATGTGGACAGGCTGCAGGTTGGAGTGGGTGAAGTAGGCTGCCATCTGTGCCAGGGGACAAGGGACAGCAGCGGCACCCTCAGCGCTGGCTCCGGGAGGGCTCAGCCTGCTGCCAGGAAGCCCTCCCGGGGGCACTCTGCTGCGGCAGCTCCGGGGGAGGAAGTGATGGGACCAGAGGACCCTTTGGCTTGGAAGAGATCTTCTGAGCCCACCGAGGCCAAACCTCCACCCAGCACTGCCAGGGCACTGCCAAGCCATGGCCTTGGAAAGCCCTGCTGGGGCTGGGGACTGCACCGCTGCCCTGGGCAGGCCTCAAGGGGCAGAACTTGCTGCTCGGGGCCAAGCTGAAGCTCTCTGAGGCTACCTGAGGCCATTCCCTCTGGAGCTGGCAGCAGAGCCCAACCCTGCCTGCCCCAGGCTCCTGCATCCCGCCAGGAGGTCTCTCCTCAGCCTCTTCTCCAGGCAGCTCTCAGCATTCCCAATCCCTTTTTAACCCCAAAGGTTGCTTCTCCCTCACCTCCCTTCCAGGGCCAAAGCTTCTCCTGTACCTCACAGATCCTCTTCTGCTGCTCCAGGGTCTCCTTGGGCAGCTTCTTCCTCTCGATCTCCATGGAGAGCCCCACGATGTACTCGCGGCAGATGGCAATCAGCTGCTGGGCCTGGGTGGGGGGACAAGGCTCAGGCCTTCGGCCTCCTGCCCGGGAGGGAAGCAGCAGCAGGCCCCCGGGGGCTGCCTCTCACCTCGGCGATCTCCTGCTTGTTGTCCACCACCAGCAGGGGAACGCTGAGCAGGATGGAGCGGAACTTCTCCACCGCCTCCTCGAACTTGCCGGCCGTGGTCAGCTGGTAGCAGAGCTGCAGGCGCTGGATCAGGTCGTTCAGCTTCAGCCCCACGGCAGGGAGGGCACTCTTCAGGCCACCACCATCCTTCCTGAGGGCACCAGAGGGGGGGCTGGGGGCACACAGCACCGCAGGGCCCCGCAGGACGGGCGCAGGGGGACCGCGGCTTGCCCCAAGCCTCCCGAGCGAGGCCCACCCAGGCCCCTGCTGGGCTCCTCTGCCCCTGGCTTGGCACAGAGGGCATCTGGGCTGCCATCCTCCTGCCACCCAGGGTGCCCAGCTCGCTCTGCAGCAGCACAGCCTGCAACTTGGCTTAGTTTTCTACACTGCCTTCGCTGTAGAAACCTCTCTGGGGGCTTCAGATGCCTCAGGACAGCTCTGCCAGGGCTGCTGGAGGGCAGCACCTGAGCTGCTGCACCCTGGCTCTGGGCACCCCAAAACATGGAGGAGCTGTGAGCCCAGGGGCAGGCAGCAGGGCAGGCCCAAGGAGCATGGAAGGTTCCTCGTGCCCAGCCAGCAGGCAGGAAGGTGCCAGAGACATCTCTGAGAGCCTGCAGGAGAGCAGCCCCAGAGGGCATCTGGGCAGTGCCCAGCAACAGCTAAAGGGTGAGGGGCAAGAGCATGGGGCTGGCATCTGCTGAGTGGTGCCCAGGGCCAGGCCAAGGGGCACAAAGTGGATGCCAGGAGGAGGAAGTTGTTTGCTGTGAGGGTGCTGAGGCCTGGAGCAGGCTGCCCAGAGAGGCTGTGGAGCCTCCTTGTGTGCAGAGCTGCCAAGCCCTGCCCTGGGCACTGTGCCCCCTGGGCAAGCTGCTGCGGGTGCCCTGCTGGGGCAGGGGTTGGGGGTGCAGGAGATGCTCCCCAGAGCTGGCTTCTCACCCCTCCAGGCTGAGCCTGGGGGGCACAGGGCAGGGAGCAGGGGCAGAGCCCAGGCAGCTGCTTACCAGTTGCGGTGAGGGTAGCCATAGAGGGCAGGCAGCGAGGGCAGGGCCTGGTAGGTGGAGCGGCCACGGGCATAGGTCTGCAGGAAGAGCTGCTTGTAGGGGCCAAAGTTGGTCACTCCTACCTGGTCATGGAGCAGCTGCAACAGACACAGGGCTCTGAGCCACGGGCAGAGGCCACCCAGAGGGCACTCGGGTGCCAGCAGCTCTGGTGGCACAGCCAGAGGAAGCAGCGACTCAAGGAGAGGGCACAAAGGCTGAGGTGGACAGAAGGGGCCTGGGGGCTGCAAGGGGCATGCAGGGGGCTGCAGAGGGCAGGAAGGGGGCATGCAAGGGGGCATGCAGGGGGCTGCAGGGGACTCCTACCCTCATGGCTGTCTCAAAGGAGCCTGCCAGGATGTGGTCGACAGGAAGCTGAGAGTTGTTGCACCACACCTAGGGAGGAGGAAGGAAGAGAACTGTGCAGCTGCTGCCACCTCTGCCCTCACCACCACAGCTCCCCTGCCCAGCTGCTCTGCTGTGCTCACAGGCCAGGCCCCACCACAAGACCCCCCCCCCAAGAAGAACCTCCCCGGAAGAAACCCCCAAGAAGGAACCTCACACACAAAGAACTCCAGCCCTGTGGCACTACCTGGGCTGGACTGGTGCCCTTGGTGGGTGGCACAAAGAATCCTTCCTCTGCTGCTCCTGCAGGGCCAGCAGCAGCGTCCTGGGGGCACAGAGCAGAGCTGAGGGGGGAGGCCTCCAGCAGCCAGCTGGGCCCAGAGCTGAGCTGACCAAGCCTCTGAAGCCCCCCCCAGACACTGCCCCCCCCGCACCAGGAGCTGTCGTTGCCCTCCCACCAGCTCCTGCTGGGCCCCTCGGGGAGCCTCCTACCAGCTCAGGAGGCAAATCCAAATCTTCCTCCACCTCCCATCCTCCTCCTTCCTCCTGCCCCTTGGCCAGGCCTTCCTCTCCGAAGCCTTCTCCAGCATCCACGAAGCCATCTGCAGGGAGAGGGCAGGGAGAGGGCAGGGAGAGGGCAGGGAGAGGGCAGGGAGAGGGCAGGGAGGGAGCTCTCAGGGCTCTGCCAGGCAGTGCTGAGCTCCTGCAGGAGCAGCTCTGAGCTCCACCAACCTTCGTCCAGCTGCAGCTCTGCATCCTCTCCCCAGCCCTCGGTGCCCACCGTCTCGATGTCAATGTCAGCAGCCAGGGCACCTCCTTTGCCTGCAGAGGGGCAGAGGCCTTCACTGCCTGGCATGGAGCTCCTGAGGACCACTGAGTCCAAGCCTTAGCCCAGCCCTGCCAGGACAGCACCAAACCCCCGAGGCTCTGACAGCCCCTCCAGGGTGGGGGCTCCACCACTGCCCTGGGCAACCTCTGCCAGGCATTGCCAACCCTCGAGGGGCAGAGATTGCTCCTCGTGGCCAAGCTGAACCTCCCCTGGGGCAACCTGAGCCTGTTTCCTCCTCTGTTCCTTTGTGAGAAGAACCTGACCCCTCTCACTAAGTGCCCAGCTGGGTGCCAGCCCCTGCCAGTGGCACACAACAGGACTGAGGCCAGCAGGGGAGGTGAGGCTGAGGAGCCCTGGAGGCAAAACTCTTCGCCCAGCTGCAGGCACAAACCTTTGCCAGCAATGGTGCCCTCGAAGAAGCCCTTGGAGACAGTCAGCAGGGGCCAGTTGGTGTCCAGGGGCATGACAGGAGCAGGAGGCTGCAGCAGCTTGGCACTGTGGTCAATGTCTGGGACCTGAGCAGAGAGCAGGGAGCAGTTAAAGGCCCCCAAGGCAAATCCCAGCCCTGGAGCTTCCCACCCGAGCAGTGCCCAGCAAGAGCTCAAGGGCAGGGGGCAAGAGCCTGGGGCTGGCATCCGCTGAGTGGTGCCAAGGGGCACAAAGTGGATGCCAGGAGGAGGAAGTTGTTTGCTGTGAGGGTGCTGAGGCCTGGAGCAGGCTGTCCAGAGAGGCTGTGGAGCCTCCTTGTGTGCAGAGCTGCCAAGCCCTGCCCTGGGCACTGTGTCCCTAGGGCAAGCTGCTGAGGGTGCCCTGCTGGGGCAGGGTGGGGGTGCAGGAGATGCCCTCCAGAGCTCCCTTCCCACCTCCACCCTGCTGAGACTCTGAGCCAGGCAGTGCTTGGGGTGGGGGTGGCTCTGCTGGCACTACCAGCAGGTCCCACTGGCAGCTCCCCCAGGCCCTCCAAAGCAGGAGGAAGGCTCTGGGCAGCTTCCTCACCGCTTCCTTCTCAGGATCAAAGGTTTCCTTCAGGCTCTCAGCTTCCTCATCCAGCCCATGGGTTGCAGCTGTCAGGTAGGCCAAGGACTCTGCAATGAGACACCAGGGAAGGTTCTTCTCTGGCCTGGAGAAGGAGAACTTCTCACACCTGCCCCAGGCCTGGCCCCAGAGCAGGCTGGATGAGGCCTGGAGCAGCCTGGGCTGGTGGAAGCTCATCCAGGTTCCAACCTGAAGATCACCCAAAGCCCATGGCAGGGGGCTTGGACCTGGCTGCTCTTGGAAGGTCCCTCCCAACCCAATCTATGAGCAGCCTGAGCTGGTGGGAGCTGTCCCTGCCCATGGCACAGGCTGGCACTGGTTGGTGTTTGGAGGCTGCCCAGAGCACTCCATGGGTCCCTGACTCACTCTGGCCACAGTTCTTCAGGATCCTGACTCTCTCTGCCACGTCCCCCAGGTACAGAGCGTTCTGGTAGTGCCCACTCATGTCCTTCCGGATCTCCGCTGAGGAAGAGGAGCAGAAGTCACTCACCACAGCCTGCTGCTTCCTCACCTGCCCCCAGGAGGCTGCCCTCTGGCACAGGCACTCAGGTGGCTCTGCTCTGGTGCTGTGCTCAGATTGGGGCACCACAATCCAGGAGAGCTGTGGAGGTCCAGAGAAGGGCAACAGAGCTGGGGAAGGGCCTGGAGAATAAATCTGCTGAGGAGAGACTGAGGGAGCTGGGGAAGGACAGGGGGAGGAAGAAGAGGCTGAAGGCAGAGCTCGTTGCTGTCTGCAGCTACCTGAAGGGAGGTTGTGGAGAGGTTGCTGCTGGGCTCTGCTGACAGGGAACTGGAGACAGAAGAAGGGGGAATGGCCTCAGGCTGAGGCTGGGGAGGTTTGGGTTGGACATTAGGAAGAAGCTTTTCAGGCAGAGAGTGGTCAGGGACTGGCCTGAGCTGCCCAGGGAGCTGCTGCAGTCACCCCCAGGCTGTGTTCCAGGTTGGGGAGGTTTAGGTTGGACTCTGCACAGCTTTGGAGCCCCCAGCACGAGCAGGACATGGAAGTGTTGGAACCAGGCCAGAGGAGGCCACCAAGATGCTGAGAGGGCTGCAGCAGCTCTGCTCTGAGCACAGGCTGAGAGAGTTGGGGCTCTGCAGCCTGGAGAGAAGGCTTCCAGGAGCCCTTGGAGTGGCCTTGCAGGATCTGAAGGGGGCTGCAGGAGGGCTGGGGAGGGACTATTGAGAAGGTCTGGGGATGGCAGGAGGAGGAGGAGGAATGGGTCCCTCCCCAGCTCTCCTGTAGCCCACTTCAGACACTGAAAGGCCACAATGAGGTCCCCTGGGAGCCTTCTCCTCTCCAGACTGGAGAGCATCCAACCCCCTCCAACCACTGTGCCCCTGGGCAAGCTGCTGTGGGTGCCCTGCTGGGGAGGGGCTGGGGCAGAGCAGGAGCAGCTCTGCAGACTGCACAGCCCCAAACTCCCTCGGCCTCTGCCCGCAGCGGTGCAGCTCCAACCCTCTGCTCAGAGCCTGGACTCGGCGGTCCTGAGGAGCTTTCCCAACCCAGGCACCTCTGAGCCTCTGTGAGGCTCTGCTGGCACCAGCCTGGCACCAACCTGGCACCAGCCTGGCACTCACCAATCTTCATCATCTTGCGCAGCTTCTCCAGGTTGCCTGTGATGAGGTAGAGGAAGGAGAGCCTGTCGAAGTTCTTGGTGCGCTGGTAGCACATCTCCACGATCTGGTGGTTGCCCTGCAGCAGAGCCACTTCCCCCAGCTTCTCCCAGCAGCTTTTGTCATCCAAAGCTTTGGCTGCTTCCAGAGCAATCTGGCAGAGAGAACTCAGGGTGGGAGGAAGGCCTGGAGGGGTCTGCCCTGCAGGCTGCGCTCGGGGATGGCTGCGGCAGAAACCAGGCCAAGAGCTGAGGTCTGCACTGAGGCCACAGCAGCCCCAGGCAGTGGCACAGGCTGGGCACAGAGTGGCTGAGAGCAGGCAGGCAGAGAGGGCCCTGGGGGTGCTGGGTGGCAGCTGCAGAGGAGGCAGCAGTGTGCCCAGGTGGGCAGCAGAGCCAAGGGCATCCTGGGCTGGCTCAGGAGCAGTGTGGGCAACAGCAGCAGGGAGGTTCTTGTGCCCCTGTGCTGGCACTGCTCAGGGCACCCCTTGAGTGCTGTGCCCAGCTCTGGGCTCCTCCATTGCAGAGAGATGTTGAGGTGCTGAAGGTGCCCAGAGCAGGGCAGCAAGGCTGGGGAGGGGGCACAGCCCTGTGAGGGGAGGCTGAGGAGCTGGGGGGGAGCAGCCTGGCACAGAGGAGGGTGCCAGGGCAGAGCTGATTGCTCTCCCCTGCAGGGAGGTTGTGCCCAGCTGGGGTTGGGCTCTGCTGCCAGGGCCAGAAGAAGGGCACAGAGCCTGAAGCTGTGCCAGGGCAGGGTCAGGCTGGCTGTGAGGAGGAAGTTGTGCCCAGGGAGAACGATTGGCACTGGAATGGGCTGCCCAGGGAGGTGGTGGAGTGCCCATGGCTGGGGGTGTTTCAGAGGAGCCTGCATGAGGCATTTGGTGCCAGGGCTGAGCTCGCTGGAAGGGGGCAGGGCTCTGGGCTCTGGGGCTCAATGATCTCAGAGGTCTTTTCCAGCCTGCTTCATTCTGGGACTCTGTGAGCCTGGCAGGAGGCTTCAGGGCCAGGCTGGATATGGCCTGGGGCAGCCTGGGCTGGCAGGAGCTGACCCTGCCCATGAGATGATCCTGGAGGCTCCTTCCATCCCAAACCCCTCTGGCATGCCAGGACTGCACTAAACCACCTCTGAAGCTGGGGGTCTGCATCTTGGCAGGGCTGTTGGCATCCTCAGCTCCGCCACCCCCAACCAAACCTTCTTCCCTTTGGAGGAGGTCACAAACACCTCCAGACCTGCTGGGTCACAGCTTCAGCCCCACTGCTCCAGCAGGGTGAGACCTCCCCAGCAGGTCTGGGGCAGCTCTGCAGAGCAGAGCACAGGCAGGGATCTGCTGGAGCAGGGCCAGAGGCGGCCACAGTAGGGCTGGAAGGGCTCTGCTGGGATGCCAGGCTGGGAGGGTTGGGGGGGCACAGCCTGGGGAAGAGAAGGCTCCAGAGAGATCTTCTGGAGAGCTTCCAGTGCCAAGCAGAGAGCTGGGGACAGAGCTTGGAGCAGGAGCTGTGGTGGCAGGAGCAGGGGGGAGGGTTTGGAAGTGCCAGAAGGAGGTTGGGAGTGGAGAGGAGGAGAAATTGGTGGTGCTGAGGGTGGGCAGAGCCTGGCACAGGCTGCCCAGAGGTGAGAGCTGCCCCCTGGCTGGCTCCAAAGCACAGATGCCCACTGCCACTCACCTCGATGTTGCCACACTCCAGGGCCAGGCTGAACCGAGTCTTCTCGTCCTTGACGAAGTGCAGAGCCACCTCGGGGTACCCCTTCCTCTGCAGGTAGGCAATGATGGACTGCCCCACGAGCTTGGCATTCCTCACCATGTGCAGCACCTGCCACAGCCACCCCACAGCCCAGCCTCAGCAGAGCTCCCCCCGGGCCTGTGGGGACTCCTCAGAACCAGTCAGGGCTGGAGGGCACCACCAGGAGCAGCCAGTGCCAGCCCCTGCCATGGCAGGGACAGCTCAGCCCAGCTCAGGCTGCCCACAGCCTCGCCCAGCCTGGCCTGAGACCCCTCCAGGGGTGAGGCTTCCACCACGGCCCTGGGCAGCCCCTGCCAGGCTCTCACCACCCTCCTGCTGAGGAGCTTCTTCCTCACCTCCAGTCTGACCCTCCTCATCTCCAGCTCTGCTCCCTGCCCCCCAGGCCTGCCACTGCCTGGCAGCCTCCAGTGTCCCTCCCCAGCCCCTGAGAGGTCACAAGGAGGTCACTCAAGGATCTCTTTGGGTCCTTTCCAACCCCTGACCTCTGCAAGCCTCTGAGCAGAGCCTGTCCCCTCCTGTCCCCCACAGCCTGTCCCCTCCTGTCCCC
>WAAF01007287.1:46991-59087 GCA_013400475.1 Tricholaema leucomelas | reverse complement strand
CTCATTTCAAACCCTTTCCAGCCCTGCTGACAGAGGCAGGAGGAAGCAGCTGGAGTTTGAGATCCCAAATGGGATGGAGAGTTGAGGAGAGAAGAGTTATGAGGGCGATGATGACGATGATGAGGGTTTGGTTTGTTTCCCACTGCCCTAAATCAAGCTTCCCCCTTTGTAAATTGCACCAAAAGTGATGTGGAATTTGGCTGCTGCCAGCCCAGGGCTGTGCCACTTTTACAGCCACAGCTCAGCACAGAGAGGGGGAGAAAACCCAAAGCACCAAACACAGAACTCATCTCTGGTGCAAATCCATCTCTGCTGACAGCTGCCTGCTGAGGGCAGGAGGGGGGAGGAAAAAACCTCCTCATAAGAGGATATAAAATATAGATTTGGGGCAGTAAAAGTTTGACTGGAAAAATTCATCTGCAGCCAGAGCAGGGCGAGGGAGGCAGGGGGGAAAGCTGCCAAGGGCTGGGTGCTGCAGGGCACCACAGGGAACAGGGGAGAGAGGCCAAGGAGAGGCTGAGAGCGACAAAAGGCTTTGGAACAGCAGAGAGAGGGAGCTGGGGGAGGGGGCAGGGGAGCGACAGACACCCAGCAGCAGCAGTGGGGGCTGGGGAGGCAGCTTGGGTGCATGGAGAGCTTGGAGCTCTCCTGAGGGTGCTTAGAGATGGAGGAAATGGAACTGAAACCAACCTGGTCCAGCTGGAGATGGACTAAACCCAACCTGGTCCAGTTAGAGATGGACTAAATGGGACCAAAACCAACCTGGTCCAGCTGGAGATGGACTAAATGGGACCAAAACCAACCTGGTCCAGCTGGAGATGGACTAAACACAACCTGGTCCAGTTAGAAATGGACTAAGTGGGACCAAAACCAACCTGGTCCAGTTGGAGATGGACTAAATGGGACCAAAATCAACCTGGTCCAGCTGGAGATGGACTAAACCCAACCTGGTCCAGTTAGAGATGGACTAAGTGGGACCAAAACCAACCTGGTCCAGCTGGAGATGGACTAAACCCAACCTGGTCCAGTTAGAAATGGACTAAGTGGGACCAAAACCAACCTGGTCCAGGTAGAGATGGACTAAATGGGACCAAACTCAACCAGGTCTAGCTGGAGATGGAGTAAATAGGACCAAACCCAACCTGGTCCAGCTGAAGATGGACCAAACCCGACCTGGTCCAGGTGGAGATGGACTAAATGGGACCAAACCCACCCTGGTCCAGCTGGAGCTGTCGCTGCTGGCCGCAGGGGCTGCAGAACTGCCTCTGCAGGGTCCCTGCCCCTGCCCTGTGCCACCCCAGGGCTCACCGTCGGGGTTCTGGGAGTCTGCGTCCCGGGGGATGCTGTAGAGGTCGTAAGTGCTGTTCTCCAGGCTGCTGGCACGCTGCGGGCACAGGGCACAGAGAGGAGATGCCAGGGCTGGGCCCACAGCCCCGAGCAGCTGTGCAGCACAGGGGGCAGCAGCAGGGGACACTCGGAGGGGCACAGAGGGCACTCGGGGGGGGGCACAGAGGGCACTCGGGGCAGGGGGCACAGAGGGTACTCCGGGGGGGGGCACAGAGGGCACTCCGAGGGAGGGCACAGAGGGCACTCCTGGGGGGTGGTGCACAGAGGGCACTCGGGGCAGGGGGCACAGAGGGCACTCCTGGGGGGGGCACAGAGGGCACTCACAGTGCAGAGCAGGACTGCATTCTCGGCGGGGTTGTAGGACATGTTGAACACAGGGAACTTGGAGCCACTGCAGCACAGGGAGGGGAGGGAAGGTTAAGGCCCAGCAGGAGGCCACAGGCTGAGCCAAGGCTGCTCTCAGGCCCTCCTGAGCAGCCCCTGCCCAGCTGCCCTGCGGGCACAGAAGGGCAGAGGTGGAAGGGACCTCTGGGACCAGCCAGGGCAGAGCAGCCTAAGCTGCAGCTGGGGATGGCCTCAGAGCAGCCTGAGCTGCAGCTGGGGATGGCCTCAGAGCAGCCTGAGGCAGCCCTGGCCCTGCTGACCTCCTGAGCTGCATCACAGCCACGTCCTTGGAGCTGCCGAAGTCGAGCTGGCGCAGGAAGCGATCCTTGACGTAGTAGAGCAGGTTGCCGTGCACGGCGTGGGCAGGCCGCTCCCGCTCCAGCTTGAACACGATCATGCCCCCGTCGTGGCCTGAGGGCAGCAGCACAGCCTCAGAGCAGCCTCCAGCACCAGGGCCAGGGCAGGCATTTGTGTCCCCCCGGACTCAGCACCTCAAATGCTGGGGTTTGGGCGCCTGGCGCCGAGGAGAGGCTGCAGTGGGGCCAGGGAAGAACGAGGGAAGTGGGGGCAGGGCTGGGGAGGAGCAGCTGAGGGAGGTGAGGGGTGGTGAGGCTGGAGGAGGCCCAGGGGAGCCCTTCTGGCTCTCTACAGCTCCCTGCAGAGGAGGCTGGTACCGGGGAGGGGGTTGGGCTCTGCTCCCTGGCGTCAGTGAGGGGCAAAGGCCTGAGGTTGGCACTGCTGTTACCTGCGGCGAAGAGGTTGAGGTTGGGGTGAGCTGACAGCACCCAGAAGCGGTCATGGTCGCGCCGGAAGGTCTGCACCCCGGTGCTGAGGGGCAGCAGGAGGAGGAACAGAGTGGGAACTCCTTCTCCCGTGCCCTGCTCCTCCAGTGCCCTCCCCTTCCCATGCCCTGTTCCTCCTATGTCCTCCTCTTCCCATGCTGTGCTCTTCCAGTGCCCTCCTTCTCCAGTGCCCTCCTTCCCCCATGCCCTGCTCCTCCAGTGCCCTCCTTCCCCCATGCCCAGCTCCTCCCACAGCCCTGCCCGAGGTGCCCCTTGGCACTGCCAGCTGCTGGCCATGCCCTCACCGCTTGGACATGTCCCAGACTCTGATGCTTTTGTCCTCGGAGTTGCTGAGGATCAGCTCCTGCCGCGGGTGGAAGACGGCGCAGGAGACGTTGTTGTAGTGACCTCGGCAGGTGTCGACCTCCCAGGCCTTGGACTCTGCCCAGCAATGGGAGAGAGCCTCTGTCAGCAGCCCCTTCCCTGCCAGGGACCCCTGCCCCTGCCCAGCTGCCCCAGGCCAAGCCTCCCCTCGCAGCCTCCCCTCACCGTTCATCCTCCAGATCTTCACCTGCCGGTCGTCAGCGCCCGAGACGATGAGGGGCATGGTGGGGTGGAAGGCAGCCCAGTTCACGCCCCTGTCGTGGCCCTGGGGGCAAGCACAGAGCTCAGGGACTGAGGGCAACCGGAAGAGGACACAGCAGTGAAGGGTGGAAGGGGTTGGGCTGGAAGGGACCTTCAGGATCGTTCAGCTCCAACCCCCCCGGCAGGCGCAGGGACAGCAGCGCAGGGACAGCAGCGCAGGGACAGCAGCGCAGGGACAGCAGCGCAGGCTGCTCAGGGCACAAACACCTCCAGGTGCAGCTCCTGGCACAAGCTGCCAGGGAACAGGGATGGGGAGGAGCAGCTGAGGGAGCTGGAGGTGTGCAGCCTGGAGAGGAGGAGGCTGAGAGACCTCACTGCCCTCTGAGCTCCCTGAGAGGAGGCTGCAGCCAGCTGGGGCTGAGCTCTGCTCCCCGGCAGCAGGAGGCAGAATGAGGAAATGGCCTCAGGCTGCCCCGGGGCAGATTCAGGTTGGCCACAAAGAACAATTTCTGCCCCTCCAGAGTTGTGCAGCCCTGGTCCGGCCCAGGCTGCCCAGGGGCAGTGCTGGAGGCCCCACCCTGGAGGTGTTTCCAAGCCCTGGAGATGTGCTGAGGGCCACAGGGTGGCAGTGCCCTGGCAGGGCTGGGTCAGGGCAGGACCCCAAGGCTCTGCTCCCTGGCTGCAAGCAGAGCTGTGAGCTCCTCCTCTTGCTGCTCTGCTCCTCCCAGGGCTCAGCTGCCAGCAGCAGGCTGCAGAGGCTGCTCCCAGCACGGCCTGGGCCCTACCTCCAGGACATGCTTCACCACTGCGTCCGTGGTCCCGAACAGGTCCACTCCTGTTATCCCCCTGACGTCCGACTCCACGGCACCAGGGGACAGATTCTTCTTCCTCAGGCCTTGGGGAGGAGAGCAGGAGGAGAAGCAGGGTGAGAAATGCCACCCTGGAGTGCCCAGGCCTTTGCTCTTAGCTGCCCAGCCAGCTCCAGGCCAGGGGCTGGGAGCTTAGACAGAAATCTCCTCCCCCTCCCCCTTCCCCTTCCCGAATCCTGGGCCTGGGCTGGGCTCCAGGTTCTGGTTCCTGGGCCTGGGTTGGGCTCCAGGCACCCCCAAAGCTCACCCAGCCCAACCCCCCCCTGCAGCCAGCAGGCACAGCCCCGACCAGAACAGGCTGCTCACAGCCACCACACAACCTGTCCGGGGCTGGTGCCAGCCAGAGGGCACCTCCCAGCCTCTCTGGGCAGCCTGGGCCAGGCTCTCCCCAGCCTCAGCAGCTTCAATTTCTCCTTCTCTGCTCTCCCTCTTGGAGCCTGCAAGCAGCTCCCCCTGCCCTGGCACCACAGGCCCTGCTCACGTCCCTGTGGCCCAGAGCTGCTGCAATCACAGCCCACAGCTGCCAGCAGGAGCTGTGAGTCACAGCCGAGCGAAGGCTGCACAGCCTGAGCTGCTCTGCCTGGGGTCATCAGCAGAGCCAAGCAGACAGAACCCAGGCCCTGGCCCAGCCCTGGAGCTGCTGCAGGCAGAGCAGGCCCAGCTGAGGGACAGCAGTCAGGGGACAGAGTGGTCTGGAGCCAGCTCTCAGCAGCCTCAGCCCCCAGCGCTGCCTGCCCGCAGCGGCAGCTGAGTCAATAGCTCAGCTCCAGCCCCCTCGGCACAGCAGGAGGTGGGGGGGGGGAGCCCAACCCAGGGCTGTGCCATCTCCAAACCAATTTGGCAGCTGGAGCTGTGCTGAGGGAGGCTGGGGGGGGAGGGATGCAGCAGCAAAGCTTTGCTGGCAGCAGAGCTGCTCAGCTCCCCAGGCTGGCACTAACAAAGAGGGCACAGATTTAAATCAGCAGCCCCCTCCTGTGCCCAGGCCCCTGCTGGTGACACAGCTGAACGTCTGCAGCACAGCCCAGCCCTGCTGCAAGGGGCAGAGAGCTGCAGCTCGGGGGGCTCTGGAGGCCTTTATGTGGCTAACACCACCCCCAGGAACCCAACCTGCTTCCCACTGCTTCGTGGAACCATGGAATGGGTTGGGAGATGCTGGAGGGCACTGCCAGGGGCACCACCAAGCCATGGCCCTCAGCATCACAGCTCCAGGGCCTGCAGAGCCCCCCAGGGATGGGGACTGCACCACTGGGGGAGCCTGGGCCAGGCCTGGGCAGCCCTCGGGGAGCAGGAATTGTTCCTCACGGCCAACTTCACCCAACCCTGGGGCAACCTGAGGCCATTTCCTCTCACTCTACCTCCTGACACCAGGGAGCAGAGCCCAACCCCCACCTGGCTCCAGCCTCCTCTCAGAGAGCTGCAGAGAGCCAGGAGGGCTCTCCTCAGCCTCCTCTGCTCCAGGCTGAAGGACCTCAACTCTCAGCCTCTCCTCACAGCACTGAGATCATCTCTTGTGGCCTCCAACATCCTACAACCTGATGGGCACCGAGGAGCAGCTGCCCAGCAACAGAGAGCTTTGGGTGCTCCACCTGAGGCTCCTCCAGCCAAGCTCTCAGATCACAACCTCCCTTCCCTTCCTTTTGCTTCCCTTCCCTTCCCTTTCCCTTCTCCCTCCTTTCCTTTCCTTCCCTTCTCCCTCCTTTCCTTTCCTTCCCTTCTCCCTCCTTTCCTTTCCTTCCCTTCTCTTTTCCTTCTTTTCCTTTCCTTCCTCTTCCTTTCCCTTTCCCTTTCCCCCCTCCCTCTCCCTTCCCCCTCTCCCTTTCCCTTCCCCCTCCACCCTGCTCTCTGCCACTGCAGCTGTGAGCAGAGCTCTGCCCCTGGGCACCCCTGGCCGTGGGCAGCTCACCAGAGATGTCCCAGACACGAACGGTCTGGTCCAGGCTGGCAGACACCACCAGGTCCTCGGAGGGGTGGAACTGGGCACACATCACGTAGTGGTTGTGTCCTGTCAGCACACTGCAGGGGCAAGGGCAGAAAGCAGCCTCTGAAGGGCAGAGCCAGCAGCAGCAGCTCAGAGTCCTGCCCAGCAGCTCCCAGCCCAGCCTGGGGAGGAGGCTGAGGAGCAGAAGGTTGCTAAATGCTGCTCCTCAGGACTCCTGGAATCCAAGAATGGGTTAGGATGGAAGAGACTTTCAGAGCAACTCCCTGCAGNCGGGGCAGGGGCGGGGCTCACGTGGTGGAAGAAGGTGGTGCGGATGTAGTCCAGGTGCCCCAGCAGGGTGAAGAGGCAGCGACGCAGTTTGTAGTTCCAGACCTGCAGGGGACAGGGCAAAGAGAAGGGCATCAGGGGGGCATCGGGGGGGTGAAGGTGCTGAGGGGCCTGGAGCAGCTCTGGCAGGAGCAGAGGCTGAGCCCTGGGGCTGAGAGCCTGCAGGAGAGCAGCCCCAGAGGGCATCTGGGCAGTGCCCAGCAACAGCTAAAGGGTGGGGGGGTGCAAGGGGCTGGGGCTGGCATCTGCTGAGTGGTGCCAAGGGGCACAAAGTGGAGCCCAGGAGGTGCCAGCTGGACATGAGGAGGAACTTCTGGGCTTTGAGGGTGCAGGAGGCCTGGAGCAGGCTGCCCAGAGAGGTTGTGGAGCCTCCTTGTGGGAAGAGGTTCCAAGCCCTGCCCTGGGCACTGCACCCCTGGGCAAGCTGCTGAGGGTGCCCTGCTGGGGGTCTGGGCTGGGCACCACCACCTGGTAGAGCCTTTGGGGCACAGCCTCACAGCTTCAGCTCACCCTCAAGCCTCTGCCCAGCATCTGAGGACCTTTTCCCCACCAGGGCTGCTGCAAGGCTCCAGCTCCCTGCACTCAGCTCCACTACCCCGGCAGAGCAGAACTCCACTCCCAGACACTTCTCCCCTCTCCCCCAGCCTCTTGCTCCTCTTTCCACCACCTCTGTCTCCAGCTTCCCTGCCCTGGATGCTGCCTCTCAGGGCAGAGCTCAGCTCTCACCTTTATCTTGTAGTCATCCCCCCCAGACACAAAGAGTGGCTGCTGCTTGTGGAAGTCGATGCCCCGGACAGGACCTGCAGGGAGCCAGAGCAGGTTGGGCAGGGCCAGAGAGCTGCTGGCTGCAGGCCACAGCCCACAGCTGCTGCTCAGAGCCAGGAGCTCTGGAGTCAGAGGCCTCAGCAGCACTTCAGCAGAGCCTCCCTTGCCCCAGCAGTGTCTCCCTCAGCCCAGCAGAGTGTCCCTCCCTCCAGCAGCATCTCCTTTGCCCCAGCAGCGCCTCCCTCACCCCAGGAGAGTCTCCCTTGCCCCAGCAGAGTCTCCCTCCCTCCAGCAGCATCTCCTTTGCCCCAGCAGCGCCTCCCTCACCCCAGGAGAGTCTCTCTTGCCCCAGCAGAGTCTCTCTCCCTCCCTCCAGCAGTCTCCCTCCCTCCAGCAGTCTCCCTCCCTGCCCCCCTCACCATCATGCTCATCGAACTTGTCTATCAGGGTGCACATTCGGTAGTCCCAGAGCTGGATCACTCCATTGTGCAGGCTGGTGAGGATCCAGGGCCTCTTGGGGTGGAAGCTGAGCCCTGCAGGCACAGAAGCACCCTGAGGCTCTCCACTCGGCCCAGAAGTGCAGCTCTGCAACTCTTTCACCCCAGGGCCCAGCCCAGGTCCTCTGTTCTGCCCTGGGGAGACCTCAACTGCTTCCAGTTTGGGGGTCCCCAGTTTAAGGGGGACAGGAACTGCTGGAGAGGGTCTGAGGGAGGGCTGTGAAGATGATGAGGGGACTGGAACTGCCTGGTGAGGAGAGGCTGAGGGGACTGGGGCTGAGAGTCTGGAGAGGAGAAGGCTGAGAGTTGATCTGATAAATGCTTATCAATATCTGAGGGCTGGGGGACAGGAGGAGGGGACAGGCTCTGGGGTCAGGAGGAGGGGACAGGCTCTGGGGGCCAGGAGGGGGGGACAGGCTCTGGGGTCAGGAGGAGGGGACAGGCTCTGGGGGACAGGAGGAGGGGGACAGGCTCTGGGGTCAGGAGGAGGGGACAGGCTCTGGGGTCAGGAGGGGGGGACAGGCTCTGCTCACTGCTCCCTGGGACAGGACAAGGAGCAGTGGATGGAAGCTGCAGCTCAGGAGGTTGCAGCTCCACACCAGAGGGAACTTCTTTGCTGTAAGGTCCCAGAGCCTGGCACAGGCTGCCCAGAGAGGTTGTGGAGTCTCCTTCCCTGGAGCCTTCCCAGCCCTGTCTGGATGTGTTCCTGTGTGCCCTGAGCCAGTCTGGGTGGTCCTGCTCTGGCAGGGCTTGGACTGGATGAGCTCTTCGGGTCCCTTCCATGCCTCACATCTGCGCTCTGTGACTCGCAGCCGCTGCAGGTCTGAGCTGTGTCTCCCTCGGGGCCGTGACCAAGTCCCCACCGTTCCCTCGCCTCTGTGTCCCGGCGCCCCCCCAGCTCTGACCCCGCTCCCACTGCCCAGCCCTGCCTGGGCCATTCGGAACCTTCATTCCCAGGACCCTTCCCGGTTCCAATCTCCCTCTCCCGGTTCCGCCCTTTAACCCTTACCGACCTCCCGGGGCCTGCCTTTGCTCACAGCCCCCAAGGCCGCCCGGGGTCAGAGACCCCCCTCTGGGGGCAGCCTCCCCACGCTCCGCAGAGCCTCCCTGCCCGGCCCCGGCCCTCCGTCACCTTTCACCCGGGCAGATTTGGTCTCGAACTTGGTCAGCATCGCCGCCGCCACCTCCCTGCCGCTCCACGTCAGCGCCCCGGAAGTGCCCCCGGCCGACTTCCGGTTCCGGTAACCATCGAGTGCGAGGCCTCCCCCGGCTAGAGCGGCCGGAAGCGGAAGCGGCAGGGCCATGGCGGCGGCGGCCAGAGGCGGCCCCGGCAGGGAGGCTGCGGGAGGGAGCTGCCGGCCCCAGCGCCTGCCCTGCTGGGCACTGCTCCGGGGGCTGCTGCTCGCTGTGCTGGCAGCAGGTGAGGCTAAGCGGAGGGCAGGGCAGGGCCTGTCCCGGTCTGTCCCGGTTTGGAGTGGCCGAGGGGCAGGGAGGGCCTCGGATGGTTCCCCTCGGGGTGGAGGCGCTGGGAGCCTTCGGACCCTCCTGAGGTGTGGCAGCTCCCACGCCAGGTCACGCCTGAGGTGCAGGCTCTGGCAGGTTTCTGTCGCTCCCTGCCCACCCCCGGGGGGCTGTGGCCAACCCTCAGCGCCCCCCTGAGCTCTGCCCTCTCCCCGGACTGCCGCAGCCCCCCTGAGCCCTGCCCCCTCCCCGGCCTGCCGCAGCCCCCCTGAGCCCTGCCCCCTCCCCGGCCTGCCGCAGCCCCCCTGAGCCCTGCCCCCTCCCCGGCCTGCCGCAGCCCCCCTGAGCTCCGCCCTCTCCCCGGGCTGCCACAGCCCCCCTGAGCTCTGCCCTCTCCCTGGGCTGCCTCAGCCCCCAGAGCTCTGTGCCCTCTCCCGGGGCTGGCACAGCCCCCAGGGTCCTGTGCCCGGTGCCCGGACGTGCGCACCCCCCCTGAGCGCTGTGCCCTCTCTCTGGGCTGCCGCAGCCCCCTGAGCTCTGTGCCCTCTCCGCAGGCTGCTCCCAGGCTAACTCTGTGCAGAGGAAGATTTACATCCCCCTGAACAGGACTGCTCCCTGCGTGCGCCTGCTCAACGCCACGCACCAGATCGGCTGCCAGTGTGAGTAGGGCTGGGGGAGGGGACCCAGAGCTGCCCTCGGGGGTGGCTTTGCCCCGGGGCTGGGCTGTGGCCGAGTCCTGCTGCTGCCTCGGAGCTGTTTTGCCTCCTCCTCCCTCCTGCTCTGCCCCGGGCTCAGGCCCAGCCTCGCTGAGCCTTGCCTGAGGCAGGAGGTGCAGGGCAGAGGACCCCTGGGGGGCGGCAGAGGAGGCTGAGGACAGACCTGGATGCTCTGCAGCCAGCTGGGGTTGGGCTCTGCTGCCAGGGAGCAGCACAGCAGGAAATGGCCTTAAGCTGCCGCGGGCGGGGCTGAGGCTGGCCAGGAGGAGCTGTGCCTGCCCTTGGGGGTGGGCAGGGAGGCAAAGGAGCCCACTCCAGGAGTGGCTCCCACTCGGGGTTGCTCCTTTGTGCTGCTCCAGGGCTGGCAGGTGGCACTGCAGGGCAGCACAGCAGCTCCTGGGCTGCCAGGCACGGCAGGGTCCAAGGTTCTCTGACAGCCTGGCACTGGGGGGCAGACACCACCTGCAGGGCAGCCTGCCCAGGGCACTCCCCAGCAGAGTGACTGCCTGGGGGGGGGTTGGCAGAGTGCCTGTGGTTGGCAGCAGCTTCTGCCCCCCCTGGACGTGTTCAAGGCTGGATGGGTGGGCAGAGGCCAAGGGGAGGAGATTGGACAAGGGCAGGGCTCTGCACCTGGGCACAGCAGCCCCAGGCAGTGGCACAGGCTGGGCACAGAGGGGCTGAGAGCAGGCAGGCAGAGAGGGCCCTGGGGGTGCTGGGTGNCTGCAGCTCCCTGCAGGGAGGTTGTGCCCAGCTGGGGTTGGGCTCTGCTGCCAGGCACCCAGGGCCAGAAGAAGGGCACAGAGCCTGAAGCTGTGCCAGGGCAGGGTCAGGCTGGCTGTGAGGAGGAAGTTGTGCCCAGGGAGAGTGATTGGCACTGGGATGGGCTGCCCAGGGAGGTGGTGGAGTGCCCATGGCTGGGGGTGTTGAAGCCAAGGCTGGCTGTGGGCACTGAGTGCCATGGTCTGGTTGGTTGGGCAGGGCTGGGGGAGAGGTTGGCATGGGTGGGCTTGGAGCTCTCTGCCAACCTGCCTGGGTCTATGCTAAGGGAGAGGCCTGGAGCCCCCTCGGGCTGGTGGGAGCAGTCTCTGCCCTGGCAGGGTTGGCACTGGGTGGTCCTTGAGGTTCCTCCCAGCACATTCCATGGGTCCCTGGCAGTGCCCTCGGCCGTGGGTGGGTGGCTCTGGGGTGGGGCCCAACGAGTCTCTCCCCAGCCTCCATCAGTGGGGACACAGGAGTGATCCACGTGGTGGAGAAGGAGGAGGACCTCGGCTGGGTGCTGGCAGAGGGCCCAGACCCTCCCTACATGGTGCTGCTGGATGGGAGCCTCTTCACCAGGTCAGTGCTCACCCCCCCGGGCTGGCTGCAGCCCAGCAGCTGCCCCTGGGCCCTCACCTGCTGCTGCCAAAGGCATCTTCCTGTCCTAGGTGCAGAGGAGCTGGCACTGGGCATTGCCAGCCCAGCCCCAGCTGTGTGTGGGCAGCAGGGGGGCAGGGAGGGGGAATTGTGCCCCTGGGCTGTGCCCTGCTGAGGCCTCCCTGCAGCACTGAGGACAGCTCTGGAGAGCAGAGCACAGGAAGGGACCTGCTGGAGCAGGGCCAGAGGAGGCCACAGCAGGGCTGGAAGGGCTCTGCTGGGATGCCAGGCTGGGAGGGTTGGGGGGGCACAGCCTGGAGAGGAGAAGGCTCCAGGGAGAGCTTCTGGAGAGCTTCCAGTGCCAAGCAGAGAGCTGGGGACAGAGCTTGGAGCAGGAGCTGTGGTGGCAGGAGCAGGAGGGAGGGTCTGGAAGTGCCAGAGGGAGGTTGGCAGTGGAGAGGAGGAGAAATTGGTGGTGCTGAGGGTGGGCAGAGCCTGGCACAGGCTGCCCAGAGGTGGGAGGTTGGCAGCAGCCCAGGGCAGGCTGTCTGGGGCTGAGCAGCAGCTGTGAGAAGAGAAGGAGACCTCTTGGTGAGCACAGCTCAGCCTCCCTGGCCTTGGGTTGTGCCTCAGCCTCCTCCCCCTGCCCTTTGCTCCCCCAGGAGGGTGCTGCAGCAGCTGAAGGGCACCTCACGAGTCTCAGGCCTGGCTGTGGCTGCTGCCAAGCCCAGCCCTGCCCAGGGCTTCTCTCCTGGCCTGCAGTGCCCCAACGATGGCTTTGGTAAGGAGCTGCTGGGGCCTGGGAGGAGGAGGAGGAGCAGGAGGAGGAGGAGGAGGGAGACCTCTGCCCTGTGTGCTGGGGGAAGAGCTGCTGGGGGCAGCTGCAGCCAGCAGAGTGCAGCCCCCCCCAGGCTGTGCCAGTTTGGAGCTCCCTTCCCTGAGTGCATCCTGCAGCTCCTGCTGAGGCTGCTGCTGACTCCTCGGCAGCCTTTGGCCCTCCCCTGCTGCCCTCCGACCCCCTCCTGCCCCCCCTTCCATCCTCCTCCTCCTCCCCTTCCATCCTCCTCCTCC
>WAAF01007287.1:35367-46916 GCA_013400475.1 Tricholaema leucomelas | reverse complement strand
CCTCCTCGTCCGCTTCCCGTCTCCTCCTCCTCCCCCTCTGCTTCCCTTCTCCTCCTCCTCCTCCCCTCCCCCCCCCCTCCTCCTCCTCCTCCCCTTCCATCCTCCTCCTCCTCCTCCTCCCCCTGCCCTCCCCCTTTCTGCCACCTCCCCATTTGCTGCTTTCCCTCCCAGGAGTCTACTCCCAGGACTATGGCCCTGAGTTTGCTCACTGCAACAGGACCCTGTGGAACCCCCTGGGCTCTGGGCTGTCCTATGAGGACTTTGACTTCCCTATTTTCCTCCTGGAGGATGCCAACGAGACCAAAGTCATCAAGCAGGTGCCAGGGGGGAGTCTGCAGGGCTCAGGGTGGCCTTCAGCCACACTATGGGCCTGGGGTGGAGGCAGCAGAGACCTTCTGGTGCTCTGCACAGCTCCCTGAGGGGAGCCTGGTGCCAGCTGGGGTTGGGCTCTGCTGCCAAGGGGCAGGGACAGGAGGAGGGTCCTGTTTGGTGTCTTTGGTGCTCTGCAGGAGGGGATTGAGTCCAGCAGCAGGGAGCCTGCAGACACCACCAAGCTGGCAGCGAGTGTGGAGCTGTTAGAGGGCAGGAGGGCACTGCAGAGGGACCTGGGCAGGCTGCACAGATGGGCACAGTGCAGGGCCAGGAGTTTGAACAAGGCCAAGAGCAGGGCTCTGCACCTGGGCACAGCAGTGGCACAGGCTGGGCACAGAGTGGCTGAGAGCAGGCAGGCAGAGAGGACCTGGGGGAACTGTTGGACAGCAGCTGCAGAGGAGGCAGCAGAGTGCCCAGGTGGGCAGCAGAGCCAAGGGCATCCTGGCATGGCTGAGGAGCAGTGTGGGCAGCAGGAGCAGGGAGGTTCTTGTGCCCCTGTGCTGGCACTGCTCAGGGCACCCCTTGAGTGCTGTGCCCAGTTCTGGGCTCCTCCATTGCAGAGAGATGTTGAGGTGCTGGAAGGTGCCCAGAGCAGGGCAGCAAGGCTGGGGAGGGGGCACAGCCCTGTGAGGAGAGGCTGAGGGAGCTGGGGGGGTGCAGCCTGGCACAGAGGAGGGTGCCAGGGCAGAGCTGATTGCTGCCTGCAGCTCCCTGCAGGGAGGTTGTGCCCAGCTGGGGTTGGGCTCTGCTGGCAGGGCCAGAAGAAGGGCACAGAGCCTGAAGCTGTGCCAGGGCAGGGTCAGGCTGGCTGTGAGGAGGAAGTTGTGCCCAGGGAGAGTGATTGGCACTGGGATGGGCTGCCCAGGGGGGTGGGGGGGGCTCAGTGCCTGGAGGGGCTCTGGAGCATGGAGCTGTGGTGCTGGGGCCAGGAGTTAGGCCCAGGGGCAGGAATGGTTGGGCAGGAGGAGGGAGGTTGACGGGAGGAGCCTGCTCAGGGCCCCCCCAGCCTGCTCAGGGCTCCTCTCCCGTCCCTGCCCCAGGCAGCAGGGCAGGGGGGCAGCAGCTGGCAGGCAGCTGGAGCTGTGCTGTGCTTTCTCCTTCCCTGCAGTGCTACCAGGACCACAACGTGCCCCGGGGGGGCAGTGCCCCCCAGTACCCCCTCTGTGCCATGCAGCTCTTCTCCCACATGCATGCAGTCAGCAGCACTGTCACCTGCATGCGCCGCAGCTCCCTGCAGAGCACCTTCAGCATCAACCCAGGTCAGCAGCAGCTCAAAGCCCAGCCCGGGGGGGTGGGAAGGGACCTCTGGAGCTCACCTCCTGCATCCTCCCCCCCAGCCTTGCCAGGGGAGGCCAAAAGTGGCCCTGGCACAGCTCCTGCCAGCCTGCCTGGGCCCCTCTGCTTCGCCCTCCTCTGTCGGCCCCTGGCAGGAGCTCGCTCGTGGCATGGGCCGGGGGGGGGAGGCCTTTTGGGCACCCAGGGAGAGGCCTTGGGCACAGGAGAAGGGAGGCAGCAGCTGCTTGGTGCCCTCTGCCAGGGAGCTGCTGGCAGCCAAAAGCTGGAAGTGGGCAAAGGGTGACTGAGTGGGGAGGGGAAGCAGAAATCCAACCTCAGAGTGGAGGTGGGAAGGGAGCTCTGGAGGGCATCTCCTGCACCCCCACCCTGCCCCAGCAGGGCACCCCCAGCAGCTTGCCCAGGGGGCACAGTGCCCAGGGCAGGCCTTGGCAGCTCTGCACACAAGGAGGCTCCACAGCCTCTCTGGGCAGCCTGCTCCAGGCCTCAGCACCCTCACACCAAACAACTTCCTCCTCCTGGCATCCACTTTGTGCCCCTTGGCACCGCTCAGCAGATGCCAGCCCCAGCCCCTGGCACCCCCACACCCTTTAGCTGTCGCTGGGCACTGCCCAGATGCCCTCTGGGGCTGCTCTCCTGCAGGCTCTCAGCCCCAGGGCTCAGCCTCTGCTCCTGCCAGAGCTGCTCCAGGCCCCTCAGCACCTCCCCAGCCCCCCCTGGGCTCCCTTCAGCAGCTCCCAGCCCCTGGCACTGGGGGGGAGCTCAGCCCTGGCCCAGTGCTGGGCACCCTCCTGGGCTCCACTCTGTGCCCCTGGGCCTGGGCTGGGCAGGAAGCAGTTCCCAGCTCCTGTGCTGTTGTCTCTGCTCCCCAGAGGTGGTTTGTGACCCTCTCCTGGACTACAACATCTGGAGCACTCTGCAGCCCATCAATGCCTCGGGCAAGGTGGAGCCTGGCAAGGAGGTCGTCATGGTGGCCACTCGAGTGGGTAGCTCTTGGCCTCCCTCTGCAGAGCTGGGGGGGAGGGGGTCGGGGGGGGCTGGGAGCCTCCTCCTGGGCATTTTCCTTCCTTCCAAACCCTTGGGTCTGGCTGGCCCTTGGGCCTCAGAGATTCATGGGATGGGATGGGATGGGATGGGATGGGATGGGTTGGGTTGGGAGGGACCTTTAAGGTCATAAGATGGATCAGGCTGGAAGGGAGCTCAAAGCTCCTCTGCTCCAAGCTCCCCTGCCCAGGGACAGCTCCACCAGCCCAGGCTGCTGCAGGCCTCATCCAGCCTGGCCTTGAGCACCCCCAGGCAGGAGGCAGCCACAGCCTCCCTGGGCAGCCTGTGCCAAGCTCTGCCCACCCTGGCACTGAACAACTTCCTCAGCTCCACTCTCAGCCTGCTCTGCCTCAGCTCCAAACCATTCCCCTGGGCCTGGCTCAGACCTCCTCAGGCAGAGTCTCTCTGCAGGATCCCTTCAGGCTCTGGCAGCAGCTCTGAGGTGCCCTCTGGAGCCTTCTCCTCTCCAGGCTCCCTAGGCTCAGCTCTGAGGTGCCCTCTGGAGCCTTCTCCCCTCCAGGCTGCCCAGGCTCAGCTCTGAGGTGCCCTCTGGAGCCTTCTGCCCTGCTGGGCAGGGCTGGCAGGGCCCTGGGGTGTTGCTGGAGCTGCAGGCTGAGGGGAGAGCTTGGCACTGCCCAGAGCAGTTCCTGCAGTGCTGCCCCCAGCCCTGCCTGTGCCGCTGCAGGTCGACAGCCACTCCTTCTTCTGGAACGTTGCCCCCGGGGCAGAGGCTGCAGTCTCCTCCTTTGTCACCCACCTGGCTGCTGCTGAAGCCCTCCACAAGGCCTCAGACGTTCAGCTGCTGCCCAGGAATGTGATGTTCACCTTCTTCCAGGGGGTGAGAGCAGTGCCCAGCACCCGACCCTTGGCACAGCTCAGCCCTCGGCTGCCTGCTCCCTGCTCTGCCTCTGGAAGCCTTTCCCCAGGGCTGTGTGCAGAGTCCCAGGGCTGGCAGGGCTGGAAGGGACCTCAGAGGCCAGAGAATGGTTTAGGCTGGAAGGGAGCTCAGAGGAGCTGCAAACTCATTTCTCTCTTTCCCCTTACAAGTGCTGCTCACAGTCCCACACAGCCTGCCCTGGGCTGCTGCCAGCCAGAGGGCAGCTCCCTCCTCTCTGAGCAGCCTGGGCCAGGCTCTGCCCACCCTCAGCAGCTCCAATTTCTCCTTCTCTCTGCTCCCAACCTCCCTCTGGCACTTCTAAACCTTCTCCTCTGCTCCTGCCCCCACAGCTCCTGCCCCAAACTCTGTCCCCAGCTCTCTGCCTGGCACTGGAAGCTCTCCAGAAGCTCTCCCTGGAGCTTTCTCTTCTTCTCTCCTTCTCTCCACTCCCAACCTCCCTCTGGCACTTCCAAACCTTCTCCCCTGCTCCTGCCCCCACAGCTCCTGCTCCAAACTCTGTCCCCAGCTCTCTGCCCAGCTCTGGAAGCTCTCCAGAAGCTCTCCCCGGAGCCTCTGCAGGCTGTGCCCCCCCAGCCTGGCATCCCAGCAGAGCCCTCCCAGCCCTGCCAGATCTCCTGGGGTGGGAACCCTGCAGCCCTGCCTGCTGCAGCTGCTGCCCTCTGGCCCAGCTCAGGCTCTCTGCAGCTCTCTGAGCCTTGGCTCCTCTCCTGCAGGAGACCTTTGACTACATTGGCAGCTCCAGGATGGTTTATGACATGCAGAAGGAGAAGTTTCCTCTCCGCCTGGACAACATCCACAGTTTCCTGGAGCTGAGTCAGGTGCAGGACCTCCTGGGGACCCTTTTCCTTCTCCTCTTCCTCTCTGGAGCTTCCCCAGGCAGCTTTGTCCTGCTGCACAGGGGCTGGGGGGGAGGTTTGTGTCCTGCTGCTGATTGCATTGGTTCTAGTTTGGGCCTGCCAGAGACTCCCAATGGCTGCAGAGCAGCAGAGCCTCTGGGGCCTTCCCCTGCCCCCTCTGGGGAGGAGTTGGACGCAGAGAGGGAAAGACTCAAACACTCCAGGGAGAGTTTTGCTTCCCTTTGGGGGTGAGGAGAAGGAACTTTGACAGCCAATGGAAGGTGTTTGAGGTAGGAGAGTGGCAGGGAAGGGAAACAAGAGGCAGAAGTCTCTGCACAGCCAGACTGAGGCAGTGCAGGAGGCAGAACCAGGAGGGGAGGTGCCCCGGGGCAGGACAGCAGCAGCCAGGGAGGGCAGAGAGGGCCTGGCAGAGGCCTGAGCACTGCACCTGGGGTCAGGGTCAGACCACCCCAGGGCTTGTTGGGAGGAGCTGGGGTCGGGTTCAGGCCCCCCCGGGAGGGTTAACCCTTTGCAGCCTGTTGCAGGTGGCTCTGAGGACTGACTCCAGGCTCTGGCTGCACACAGATCCCATCTCCAGGCTGAACCACTCTGTCGAGGCCCAGGTGAGAGCAGGCAGCCTGCAGGCACTCAGCCCCAGCCAGGGCACCCCACTGGGCTTGGAGAGGCTTTGGAGGCTCCTCAGGGGGGGCTGTGGTGGGGGTGGGAGTTGGGCTCCAGGTGAGATTGACCTCAGAGGACTTCTGCGGCTGAGCCCAGGCAGTGCTCGGCAGGGGCAGGGCTGAGGCTGGAGGAGGGAGGCTGAGACTGGAGGTGAGGAGGAGATCCTTGGCAGGGTGAGGAGACCCTGGAGCAGGCTGCCCAGGGCTGTGCCCAGGGCTGTGCCCAGGGCTGTGCAGGGGCTGGAAGGGGCCTCCAGAGCTCATCCAGTCCAGACCCTGCCAGAGCAGAGCTTCAGTACCCCCAGAGAGGGAGAGTCCACAGCCCCCTGGGCAGCCTGTGCCAGGCTCCTGTCACCCTCACAGGGGAGAACTTCCTCCTCCTGTGTCCCTGGAGCCTTCTGTGCCTCAGCCTGCACCCAGTGCCCCTTGCAGAGCCTGGCACCAGCCTCCTGGCACTCACCCTGCACGTCCTGGTCAGCACTCCCGAGGGCAGCCCTCAGGCTCCTCAGCCTCTCTCCCTGAGGAAGAGCTTCCCCTGCCTTCATCACTGTCCTGGCTCTCTGCTGGCCTCTCTCAAGCAGTTCCCTGAGGTCCTTCTTGACCTGAGGGGCCCAGAACTGGACAGAATATTCCAGGTGTGGCCTCAGCAGGGCAGAGCAGAGGGCAGGAGAACCTCTCTCACCTGCAAGCCCCAGCTTGGCCTCGGCCTCCTCCCTGGGGGTGTTCCAGGACACCTGGGGCCAGGCTTTGGGGGTGCTGAGTCCCAGAGAGCTTTCCCAAGCCAACCTGTCCTGTGCCTGCCAGGCAGGGATGGTTGGGAAGTGCCTTTGTCACCTCTCTTGCAGGTCAGACACATGCTGGATGTCCTCAGCAACAGCAGCCAAGGCCTCAATGTCACCCTGGAGGAGGTTGGATTCTCCCAGCCTCTTCCTCCCTCTTCCTTCCAGCGCTTCCTGCGCGCTCGGCACATCCCTGGGGTGGTCCTGACTGACCACAGGACCTCCTTCCACAACAGGTAGGAAGGGGAGGAGGACACTGGGGAGACCTCAGAGTGCTGCAGCAGGGCTGGGGAAGGAGCTTGGGTGAGGGTTTGGAGTGTGCCAGGCCTGGGGGGGGAATGGATTGAAGCTGGAAGAGGAGGAGGAGGAGGAGGCTGGAGATGAGGGTGAGGAGAGCCTGGAACAGGTTGGCCAAGGTCAGGTTATGGAGGTGCTGAGGGCCAGGCTTGGGGGTGCTGGGGAGGTGCTGAGGGGCAGGTTGAAGCTCATCCAGTTCCAAGCCCTTCCCTAAGTCCCCGCTGGTCTGGGGAGCAGTGAGGGGCAGAGAGGAGCTGAGAGGGGCAGAGAGGAGCTGAGAGGGGCAGAGAGGAGCTGAGAGGGGCAGTGAGGAGCAGTGAGGGGCAGAGAGGAGCTGTGAGAGGCTGTGAGGGGCAGAGAGGAGCTGTGAGAGCCTGTGAGGGGCAGAGAGGAGCAGTGAGGGGCAGAGAGGAGCTGTGAGGGCTAAAGCAGCAGAGCAGAATTGCTGTGCCAAGCCCCAGGGCTGCAGCTTTGGACTCCACAGCCCTTGCCCACAGCTGGCTGGCAGCCAGAGGTGAGCAAATGGCAACTGAGCGTGGCTGAGCCTCAGCTGTGCTGCCAGGAGCTGCTGCTCAGCTCTGGGCTGCTCTGGGTTGGTTTTTTTCTGCCTTTCAGGGTTTGGTTGTTAGTTTTTTTGTGTTTTCTAACCCAGTTTGGGTTTGGGATCTGAATTTTGCCCCCTGGGGCGATGCAAAAGGCACTTCTGGCTCACCCCACAGGACCCCTGCTGCTGCCTGCTCCCTGGGGAGGCCTCTTCAGTGTTGCAGTGGGGATGTGGGAGAGAGGAGAGAGGTGGGGGGGGAGTAGGAGAGGGAGGAGAGAGGGTGGAGAGGGGCAGGAGAGGGCAGAGGGGGGCAGGAGAGGGAGGAGAGAGGGCAGTGGGGGGCAGGTGAAAGGGGCAGAGGAAATGGCCTGGAATTTCCCCAGGGGAGGCCCAGGTTGGCCACAAGGAACAATTCCTGCCCTGCAGGAGTGGTCAGGGCCTGTGCCAGGCAGGAGGTGGAGTGCCCACCCCTGGGGGTGTGCAAGAACCCTGTGGCCCATGGCAGCTGGGGGCAGGCTTTGGTGCCCAGGGTGGTGCTGGGTGGGCTGCAGGGCTGGGGAGCAGCTCAGTGCCAGGGCCTGCCCCCAGCTTTGCCTCCTGCTCCCCCCTGACCTCCTCCTTGCCCTCCCCAGGTACTACCAGAGCAGGTTTGACACCCCAGAGAACATCCAACTGCAGTACCCCGAGGGGCTGAGCCCCGAGGAGACCCTGGAGTACGTCACAGACACAGCCAAGGTTGCTGCTTCTCACCTGCGGGGGGCGCTGCGCTGGGGGGAGGGGAGAGGAGGGCAGGGGGAGGCAGGACCCAGGGGTGGGGGAGGGGGTAGGAGGGCAGGGAGCAGCCCGGGGGGGGCTGGGCAGTGGCAGAGGCACTCAGGGGCTCGGTGGCTGCCTGGCTGCAGGCCTGCTGGGGGCTGCCCACCCTGGGGCTGCCCACCCTGGGGCTGCCCACCCTGGGGCCCGGCCCAGCAACCTCTCCCTCTGCAGGCCCTGGCAGACATTGCCACGGTGGTGGCCAGAGCCCTGTACCAGCTGGCAGGAGGAGCCAACAGCAGCTCTGCCATCCAGGCAGACCCCAGAACGGTGAGAGCAGATGGAGCTGAGCCCTGCTGAGCCCTCACCTGCCTGCCCCTGCCCCTGCCAGCCCTCACCTGCCCCTGCCAGCCCTCACCTGCCCCTGCCAGCCCTCACCTGCCCCTCTGCCCCTGCCAGCCCTCACCTGCCTCTGCCAGCCCTTACCTGCCCCTCTGCCCCTGCCTCTGCCAGCCCTCACCTGCCTGCCCCTGCCGGCCCTCACCTGCCCCTGCCAGCCCTCACCTGCCTCCCTTCTGGCCCTGCCCCTGCCAGCCTGCAGCAGGCCCTGCCTGCCTCTGCCCTTTGCCCACTGCAGCTGAGGGCAGACTCTGCCCCCCTACCCTGCCCCCCTGCCCCTGCAGCTCCACAGCCCCTGCAAAGCCTAATCCAGCCCCGGGGGCCAGAGACTGTGCCTCAGGTACAGCCTGCCCCTGTGCCCCCTGCCCCTGTGCCCCCCTGTACCTTCTCTTTCCCCTGTGTCCCCCACTCCCCTGCACCTGTCCCCTCCTCCCTCTCCCCTGCCCAACTGAGGGACATCTCTGCAGGGAATTTCCCTTCTCAGCCCTGCCCTTTATCCCTGCTGTGCCCTGGAGTGGGCACCCTCTGGTGCCAGGGGTGGTGTGGGGGTGCTGAGCCTGTGCCCCTCTCCCCCCAGGTCACTCGGCTGCTTTATGGCTTCCTGATCAGGATGAACAACTCCTGGTTCCAGTCCATCATCAAAGCAGACCTGAAGGGGATCCTGGGTGAGGGAAGCACAGGGAGCAGCCATGGGATGGCCTCAGGGCTCAAGGCCACACCTGACCTTTGCCACCCCAGAGGAGCTTGGAGCCAGGGGCCAGGGGGTGGTTGGAGGAGACAAAGAGGGTCCTGAGCTGGCTCATCCCCTGGGGGGCCTCTCTGTGCCTCTGCCGGGCACAGGTGGTGCTGGAGCTGGGTTTAGGACTTCTGCCACCTTCAGCTCTTGGTCCTTGTGCCTCTGGCCCATGGCCCAGGGGGTGGCAACTCTGGAGGTGGTCAGAGAGAGCAGCTCTGGGGGTGCCAGCAGCCCCAGCCCCATCAGCAGGGCACAGGAGCTGGAGCTCTTCTCCAGCCTCTGCAGCTGGCCCAGCACAGCTCCAGCACCTCCATTTCAGGCTGCCCAGTGCCAGGGCACTGCCCAGAGTGGAGCAGAGAGGGCAGCAGCTCCTTTGCCACTCTGCTGGAGGCTTTGGAGCTCAGCTCCTTCCTGAAGGGTGCCCAGGAGGTGCCAGTCCAGCGTCAGCAAGGTGCTGCTGAGGCTTGAAGGGAGCTCAGAGCTCCTCTGCTCCAAGCTCCCCTGCCCAGGGACAGCTCCACCAGCCCAGGCTGCTGCAGGCCTCATCCCCAGGCAGGAGGCAGCCACAGCTCTGCCCACCCTGGCACTGAACAACTTCCTCAGCTCCACTCTCAGCCTGCTCTGCCTCAGCTCCAAACCATTCCCCTGGGCCTGGCTCAGACCTCCTCAGGCAAAGTCTCTCTGCAGCCTCCCTGCAGGCTCTGGCAGCAGCTCTGAGGTGCCCTCTGGAGCCTTCTCCCCTCCAGGCTGCCCAAGCCCAGCTCTGAGGTGCCCTCTGGAGCCTTCTCCCCAGGCTGAGGCAGAAGGCTTTGCCCCTGTGTGCCCCTGGCAGCTGTCTCCAGTGCCAGCCTGCCCCTGCCTCACCTCTCTGCCTCCCGCAGGGGATGTCCCCCAGCACTATGTGGCTGTCTCCAGCCCTGTCAACACAACCTACCTGGTGCAGTATGTCCTGGCCAACCTCACAGGCACTGTGGTCAACCTCACCAAGGAGGAGTGCCTGAGCCCTGAGAAGAGTCCCAGCACTGACAGAGAGGTGAGTGGGTGCTGGGGCAGGGCAGCTCTGGTGCCAACTTCTCTGCTCCTGAGGGCAGCTGCTGAGAGTGGCAGCGTGGGAGGGGTTGGGAGGGACCTGCTCAGGTCATGTCCTGCTGCTGCCCTGCTCAGAGGCAGAAATCCAACCAGAATCCCAGAGGGGAAGGGAGGGAAGGGAGCTCTGGAGGGCATCTCCTGCACCCCCACCCTGCCCCAGCAGGGCACCCCCAGCAGCTTGCCCAGGGGACACAGTGCCCAGGGCAGGCCTTGGCAGCTCTGCACACAAGGAGGCTCCACAGCCTCTCTGGGCAGCCTGCTCCAGGCCTCAGCACCCTCACAGCAAACAACTTCCTCCTCCTGGCATCCACTTTGTGCCCCTTGGCACCGCTCAGCAGATGCCAGCCCCAGCCCCTGGCACCCCCACACCCTTTAGCTGTTGCTGGGCACTGCCCAGATGCCCTCTGGGGCTGCTCTCCTGCAGGCTCTCAGCCCAGGCAGGGCTCAGCCTCTACTCCTGCCAGAGCTTGTGGAGCCTCCTTCCCTGGAGCCTTCCCAGCCCTGTCTGGATGTGTTGCTGTGTCCCTGAGCCAGCCTGGGTGCTGCTGGCTGAGCTCTGTGCGTCCCTTCCATCCCCTGACCCCTGCCATCCTCTGCCCCCAGGCCCTCTCCTCCTCTCACTCCCAGCCCCTTGGTGCTTTGCTGCTGACCTTTTTGCTCTCCCTCCCCTGTCCTCCTCCTCCTCTGCCCTGCAGCTCTTTGACTACAGCTGGGTTCAAGGTTCCCTGGAGCCCAACTCCAGCTCCAGGCTCCCTTTCTGCGTCCGCTCCACTGTGCGCCTCAGCAAGGCTCTGTCGCCTGCCTTCGAGCTCAGGCAGTGGGGATCCACCGAGTACTCCACCTGGACAGAGAGCAGGTGGAAGGACATCAGGGCCAGGATCTTCCTGGTGGCCAGCAGAGAGCTGGAGGTGAGTTTCAGAGCCTCAGATTGAGACCTTCTTGGTTGGCCCTGCTGGCTCCTGGGCACCTTGGCCAGCAGGGTGGGGTTAGGTTGGCTTGGAAGGGACCTTGAGGATCAGCCAGTTCCAAGCCTCCTGCCACAGGCTTGGAGCTCATCCAGCTCCAAGCCCCCTGCCATGGACAAAGCCATGATCTTCAAGGTGGAACTGGTTGATGCTCTCCTGGAGCTCCCTTCAGATACTGGAAGGCTGCTCCAAGGTCCCCCCCTGGAGCTTTCTCCTCTCCAGCCCTGTCCTGCTGCAGGTTCTCCTTGCCCCAGGCCTTGCTGAGTGTCTTCTGCTTCCTTCCCCAGATCATCACCTTGGTCGTGGGTGTTGCCATCCTGCTCCTCTCCCTCCTGGCCACCTACTTCATCAATGCCAAAGCTGAGATCCTCTTCAGCATCCCACGGGACCCTGGGGCTGTGTCCTACTGAGGAGCCTCCTGGGGGACTTTGGAGGCCCTCTTGGGGCCTTGAGGAGACCTCTTGGAGACCTGGAGGGGCCTCTTGGAGCTTTGGAGGTCTCTTGAGGACTCTGGAGAGGCCTTGGGGAGGCCTCTTGAGCTTCGGGGGCCCTCTTGGGAGACCTCTTGGGGTCTGGGGAGGCCTCTTGGCCCCTCTTGGCTTGCAGCCTGGCAGAGGCAGAGCTGTGCTGGCAGCTCCTGGCCCTGCCCTTGCAGGGCTTTGTCCCGGGCAGGGCTCTTGGAGCCTTCCTCAGCACCAGCGAGAGGCAAAAGCCTGCTCCCAGAAAGCCTTTTGCTGAGACCCCCCCAGGGGCTTGGGGGCTGCTTTGGGGGCTGCACTGCTGCTGCCTTCCAGGCAGCTCAGCCCTGGACTTGGCACAGAGACAGGAGAGGGCAGGGTGGGGATGGGCTGGGGGAGAGGGCAG
>WAAF01007287.1:19243-35338 GCA_013400475.1 Tricholaema leucomelas | reverse complement strand
TGGGGGAGAGGGCAGGGTGGGGATGGGCTCAGAGGGGAGGGCAGGGTCGGGAGGGCTGCAGGGGGATTCCTTTGGGCTCCAGGGGCGAGCAGCAGCTTCCTGTGGTGGCCGTGGCCAGAGGTTGCCTCTTGGCCCAGGGGTCCGTGGGCAGCAGGGCAGAAGTCCTGCTGGGGTGTGAGGAGCTCTGGCCCTGGCCCTGCCGGTGCTGTCCTGGCTCTGTACACAGGTGAATAGTTTGGGTGCATTAAAAGCTCCTCCAGACTCCCCTCTGCTCCCTCCCTTGCTGCTGGCAGGGCCAAAGCCTCCCCCAGGCCTCAGCTCTGGGCTCTGAAGCTCTGGAGGGGGAATTGAGCTGCTGGGGGGGGGTTGCTGGGGCCCAAATGTCGAACTCTGTTCTGCAGCTGCACAGCAGAGAAAAGCCTCTGGGGTTGGAGGTGCTTGGGGACCTCAGGCTGAGCCTGAGTCCCTCCTGGCTCCCCCCCTGGACTCCCCCAGCCTCCCTGTGCCTGCAGCTGCTGAAGGCTTCTGCTCTCCTGAGCCAGGGCTCTGCTGGGGGCATGCAGCAGGGCAGGTTAGGTTCTGCTGCCACTCTGCTGTGCCCTGGGGAGGGCACCTCTGGAGTGCCAGGGGGGCAGGGCTGAGCTCCCCCCTGCTGCAGAGGGTCTGGGAGCTGCCTCCGGAGCCCTTTCTCCATCTCCCCCTCCCCATGGCCTCCAGCCTGGGGCTGCTTCCCCCCCCCAGCAGCTCCACAGCCTCAGCTCCAGGCTGCTTTGCTGCCCTCCTGCATCCCCTACAACGGGGACTGAGCTCCTCCTGCCCATCCTCGCAGCTCAGCCTCAGCTGCCTGGACCCTGGAGCTGGCAACTCCCCTGGCAGAGCTTCCCCAGCCCTGCCGAGGGCTGAGCTGCACTAATTAGAGCATCGCTAATGCTAATCAGCGCTGGGCAGAGCCCTGCCCGAGGAGGGGAGAGGAGGGAGGAGCTGCTGCATGGAGCCTGGGACAGAGCTTCTCGGGGCAGACAAGTCCAAGGGAGACTCTGCTGTGCCCTGGGGAGGGCACCTCTGGAGGGCTGGGGCCAGGGCTGGACTCCCCCCAGCTGCAGAGGGTCTGGGAGCTGCTGAAGGGAGCCCAGGGGGGGCTGGGGAGGTGCTGAGGGGCCTGGAGCAGCTCTGGCAGGAGCAGAGGCTGAGCCCTGGGGCTGAGAGCCTGCAGGAGAGCAGCCCCAGAGGGCATCTGGGCAGTGCCCAGCAACAGCTAAAGGGTGTGGGGGTGCAAGGGGCTGGGGCTGGCATCTGCTGAGCGGTGCCAAGGGGCACAAAGTGGATGCCAGGAGGAGGAAGTTGTTTGGTGTGAGGGTGCTGAGGCCTGGAGCAGGCTGCCCAGAGAGGCTGTGGAGCCTCCTTGTGTGCAGAGCTGCCAAGGCCTGCCCTGGGCACTGTGTCCCCTGGGCAAGCTGCTGGGGGTGCCCTGCTGGGGCAGGGTGGGGGTGCAGGAGATGCCCTCCAGAGCTCCCTTCCCACCTCCACGCTGGCATTTGGGGGCTCTCTGAAAGCTGCTGTGAGCAGCACCCATGGGTGCCAGCCTGGGCTGGTACAGCTGTGCTGGGTGCCAGCCTGCAGCTGGCTGTGCCCAGCCCTGGGGAGCTCATTCCCTGCACCTCTTTGCCTTGGGTCCTTGGGAAAGTTTGGATGCCAAAACAGCTGGAACCAACCAACTTCTGCTGCTGGCTCTGGGCAGTGGCATCACAGCAGAGGACCTCTGGCAGCCTCTGGGCTCTGAGGGGAGGCAGCAGAGCTCCGCTGGGGTCTGTCAGAGCTGCTCCAGGAGGACACAGCCCAGCTGGGAGAGCATCCCCAGGAAGGCTCTGGAGATTCCTGGCTGCTGCCTGCCTTTGACAGACATCTCCTGGCAGCTCCTGCTGCAGAGCTGAGGCTGCCCCAGCTGCCCAGGGTCACCAAAGCTCCCTGGCACAGGCAGCAGAGGAGACAAAAGCTCAGCCCAGCAACGCAGCCAGCTCCAGCTGCTGCCTCCTGGGCTTGGGCTGCTCGAAGCTCCTCCAGAGCTGCAAGGTTTGGAGGTTGCTTTGCACCACTTCTGCTCCAAGCAGCTCCCCCTGGCAGTGCTGCAGTGCTGGGCAGCTTGGAGCTCTTGGCACTGGGCATGGCAGGGGTTGGCACTGCCTGATCCTTGTGACCCCTTCCAGCCCTGACTGCTCCTGATTCTAAATCCACCCTCAGCAGATGAGGCCTGCAAGGAGCAAATTCTGCATCCCTCTGCCGGGGCAAGAAGTGATGCAACTTCCAGCAAGTGTTGCTGGGGCTGCTGCTGGGCACAGAAGAGGCTCCTGGGGCTGCTGCTGGGCACAGAAGAGGCTCCTGGGGCTGCTGAGGCTGTGGCAGCTCCTCCCAGGGGCTCTGCTCTCGGCTGCACCTCGCTCCCGAAGGTGAAGCTGCAGCTCTGTGCCTGCTCCCTTCTCCTCCCCAGCACAGACAGGGACCTGCTGGAGCAGGGCCCAGGGAGGCCACAGCAGGGCTGGAAGGGCTCTGCTGGGATGCCAGGCTGGGAGGGTTGGGGGGGACACAGCCTGGAGAGGAGAAGGCTCCAGAGAGAGCTTCTGGAGAGCTTCCAGAGCTGGGCAGAGAGCTGGGGACAGAGCTTGGAGCAGGAGCTGTGGTGGCAGGAGCAGGGGGGAGGGTTTGGAAGTGCCAGAGGGAGGTTGGGAGTGGAGAGAAGGAGAAATTGGTGGTGCTGAGGGTGGGCAGAGCCTGGCACAGGCTGCCCAGAGAGGCACCAGCCCAGGGCAGGTGGTTTGGGGCCCTGCTGGGGCTGTCCCTGCTGGCTGTTGGCCTGGATGACCTTTGAAGGTTCCTTCAGCCCTACCCCAGCCCTGACAGGCTCCATGGACCTCTGGCCCTGGCAGCTCCTGGATTGCTCCACGCCGGGGCTGGCTGGCTGGGGGGCAGCTCCCCGGGCAGAGCAGGGCAGCTGGCACAGGCTTGTCCCCTCCCTCAGCCCCCAGGGCACCTGAGTGTGACACTGAGGCTGCCTCCACCCCCTCGGTGCACAGGCAGCCTTGGCAGGCATCAATTTCCCTCCCTTCCCTCTCCCCTTCCAGGGCTCTCTGCAGGGAACAAGGAGATGCCTCTGACTCCCCTGACCTCTGCACTCAGCTGCCTCCCGGGAGGCCGAAGGCTGGGGCTGAGCCCAGAGGGGAGGGTCTGCAGCTGCCCTCCTGCCCGCAGGGGTGAGACATATGGGGGTGACAGTCACTGAGCAGAGGGGACAGGAGAGGTCTGCTGGTGGAGCCTCCCAGCTCCTGGGAACTTTATGGCTTCGGAATATTAAGAGGCAGCAAAGTTAATTAAGCCTCAGAACAAAGGCAGAGCTGTTGGGGAGGAGGAGGAGGAGGAGGAGGAAAGGCTGGAGACAGGAATCAGGAGCTGGTGCCAGCATCTGCAGCCCTTTGGCCTGCACCTTCCAGCAGCAGCTGGAGTGGAGCTGGAGCCCAGGCTGGGGGTGAAGGAGATGAGGTTTGGGCAGGGAAGGACTCAGGGGCAGGAGTTGGAGAGGAGAGGAGGAGGAGAAGAGGAGGAAGGAGGAGAGGAGAAGAGAGAAGGGAGGGGAGGAGAGGAGATGAGAGGGGAGAAGGGGAGAGAGGAGAAGGGAGGAGAGAAGAAGGGGAGGGAGGAGAGAAGGAAGAAGGGAGGAGAGGCTGACCTGGAGGAGCAGCCTGAGTCCTGCTGGGGCCGAGCCTGGCCCAGGGCAGTGCTGCTGCTGCTCTCCTCTCGCCTCTGAAGCCGTGGCCTGAGGTCAGGCACTGCAGGGGGAGGCTGCAGCAGAGCTGGGGAGGGGCTTGGGGAGAGGCTTTGTGGTGCTGGGATGAGGGCAATGGATTTGAGCTGGAGGAGGGAGGCTGAGGCTGGAGAGGAGAAAGGAACTCTGCAGAGTGGGGAGAGGCTGGAGTGGGCTGCCCACAGAGGTGATGGAGGCTCCATCTCTGGGGGCATCCACAGCCCACCTGGAGGCTGTGCTGCTGGGCAGGCTGCTGGGGGTGCCCTGCTGGAGCAGGGAGCTGGCACTGGCTGAGCCCAGAGGTCACTTCCCACCACCCCCTCCGGGATGGGGTTCAGTGGAGGTTGGCTGGGGAGATGCTGGCACAAAGTTTGCTCTTCCCCAACCTGCCTCCTGCTCCTGGGGCCTCAACCCTTGCTCTGCAGCCTCCTTCAGCTCTCTGCCCAGCCTTGCTCAGAGGATGAGGCAGGGGTAGGTAGGAGGAGGCAGAGGTGGAGGAGGACGAGGCAGGGGCAGGGTAGGACGAGGCAGGGGCAGGGTAGGACAAGGCAGGGGCAGGGTAGGACAAGGCAAGGGTAGGTAGGACATGGCAGGGGCAGGGTAGGATGAGGCAGGGACGGAGGAGGACGAGGCAGGGGTGAGGAAGGATGAGGTAGGGGCAGGGTAGGAGGAGGCAGGGGTAGGTAGGATGAGGCAGAGATGAGGGAGGATGAGGCAGGGGTAGGTAGGAGGAGGCAGGGGTGGAGGAGGACAAGGCAGGGGTAGGTAGGACCAGGCAGGGGCAGGGTAGGACGAGGCAGGGGCGCAGGAGGACGCTTAGGACCTGCAGCCGCCGCCCAGGTGATCTCTCCCCGCTGCCAGCGCAGCCTCCGCGGGAGGGTCCTGGGGGCTAATCAAGATCGACAGAGAAACAAAACAGCAACTCCGCAGCTCGCAGCCAGCAGAAAGGGAGAAGCAGATGGGCCGGAGGAGGCAGGCAGCGGCTGCTAAATGGATTGATGGAGAGGCCTTTAAGAGAGATGGATTGGAGAGGGAAGCCGCTGGAGGACAGGGCTGGGGCGGCTGTGAATGGGGCAGGGGCCCGCGGAGCCGAGGGGAAGGCAGAAAGGGTCTGCAGATAACAGATGGATGGACACAAAGACTGGAAGGGAAGAGGGGACAGATGGACAGGCAATAGAGAGAGTCGGAGAGGAGAGGGATCTGGAGGTAATTAGATTGGATCCGATTATGACAGACTCGATTAGAGCAATATTATGATCAGCAGCTTCTGTCGCTATTTGGCTTCGGGGGGGGGAACAAAGCCAGGGAGCCACGCGTGGGGCTGGGGGCCGGGCAGGGGCGAGGGGAGCGGGGCAGGATGAAAGGGAAGGAGGCTCCCGGTGAAAGCTGTCAGCGGCGGCGCTGACAGATTGGCTGCGGCTGCGGCACCGGAGCCGTCTGCCGCCCCCCGCCCGACCGGAGAGGCAGAGGGACAAAGGGGAGAGGGAGAGGAGGGGAGGGGAGAGGGAGAGGAGAGAGAAAAGAGGAGAGGAGAAGGTGGGGAGGAGGAGGAGGAGAGAAGGTGGGGAAGAGGAGAGAAGAGGAAGGGGAGAAGGAGGAAAAGGGGAGGAGGAGAGAAGGAGAGGAGGGGGAGGAGGAGGAGGAGAGGAAGAGGAAGAGGAAAGGAGCCTGTGCTGGTGGAGGTCTCCCAGCCCATGGCAGGGTCTCCCCAGGACCCCTTCAGGGTCCCTTCCAACCCAAACCATTCCATGAATCCCAAGCCTGTCCCAAGAAGCTCTCCAGGCCTGGCTTTGCAGGACACCATCCCCTGAGGGAAGGCTGAGACCTGCCTGGGAGCTCCTCCAGGACCAGGGGAAGAAAGGATGATGGAGAAGAGGAGGCTGAGGGGAGACCTCCTGGGACTCTGCAGCTCCCTGGGAGGAGGCTGGGGCCAGGTAGGGGTTGGGCTCTGGTGCCAAGGGGCAGGACAAGGCCCAACCCCTGCCATGCCCAGGGACACCCTACCCTAGAGCAGGCTGCCCACAGCCTCACCCAGCCTGGCCTCAAACACCTCCAGGTGATGGAGCCTCAAGCCCCTCCCTGGGCAACCCCTGCCAGGCTCTCACCACTCTCATGCTCAACAACTTCCTCCTCACCTCCAGCTCTGCTCCATCCCCCCCAGTCCTGCCACTCCCTGACAGCCTCAAAAGTCCCTCCCCAGCTGTTTTGTAGCCCCCTTCAGCTCCTGGCAGGCCACAAGAAGGTCCCCTGGGAGCCTCCTCTGCTCCAGCCTGCACAGCCCCAACTCTTTCAGTCTGTGCTCACAGCAGAGCTGCTGCAGCCCTCTGAGCATCCTCCTGGCCCTGCTCTGGACACTCTCCAGCATCTCCACAGCCCTCTTGGCCCAGGGGCTCCAGAGCTGGATGCAGTACTCCAGGTGGGGTCTCAGCAGAGGGGCAGAATCCCCTCCCTGGCCCTGCTGGCCACACTTCTGCTGCTGCAGCCCAGGCTCTGGTTGCTCTCTGGGCTGCAGGTGCTCACTGCTGGCTCCTGCTGAGCTTCTCCTCCAGCAGCACCCCCAAGTGCCTCTGCTCAGGGCTGCTCTCCAGCCTGGCACTGCCCAGCCTGGATTGGTGCTTGGCATTGCCTCCACCCAGCTGCAGGACCTTGCCCTTGCTCTTGTTGACCCTCCTGAGGTTGTCTTGTGCCTGCCCAGGTCCCTCTGGGTGGATCCTTCCCTCCAGCCTGGCTGCTGCACCACACAGCTCCAGCCCAAACCCATTCCGTGGCTCCAGGGCTCTCCAGCATCCATCCCAGCAGCTCCACTCCCTGCTCAGTGCCTGCAGAGCCTGGGAGCTGCAGCATCCCCCAGCTGCTGCTCACTGAGGCCTTCTGCAGAGTGCCTGAACCCCCCCAGCCAGCCCAGGCTGCAGGCAGAGCCTGCAGGGGCAAAGCTTTGCCCCCGATGTGACAGAGCTCCAAGCTGCACCCCCCCCGGGCACACCTGGGCACATCTGGACAAAGTGTGATGGCACCAAAGGTGCTGCTGGAGCTGCTCTGGCATCTCTGATGGCTTTGCCTGCAGAGGATGCCCCAGAGGCAGCTCTGCCGGCAGTGGCTTTGCCGCCAGCGTGCAGCTGCCTGCTCCAGGAGCATGGCAGAGCCCAGCAGAGGCTCCCTGGTGGATGGGAGCAGCCCCAGCACGGGCAGGGAGGTACCAGTGGATGGGCAGGAGGTGTAAAGCTCCCCCCCCCCGGGGAGTCTTCTGTGGGCTGGGGCAGGGAAGTGCCCTGGCAGGAGCTCCTCCGGGTGCATTCAGCCCCCTCCTGCCCAGCAGCGCAGGGGTTAAAGCTGTTTTCCCAGCCAAGCCCAGGCCAGGGTGGTCCCCAGTGGCTTCCCTCAATATGTCACCTCAGCTCCTGCCAACTGCTGCCTCTTCCAGGCTCTTTTCATACCTCCCTGTCCCCTCCCTGCCTGGCCTGCAGCAGCAAACCCAGCTCGGTGCACCCCTCCCCCACCCAGCTCCATCACCTCTGGGCTCTGTGGCTCCAGGTGAGCAAGGCCTGGAGGGCTTCATCCCCTGGGAAGGAAGAGGCTGCTGGAGCCACCTGGGTGCTGAGCCTCACAGGGCTCAAGCTGGAGGCAGCAGGAGCTTGGGCAGGGCTGTTGGCTCTGCCTCCCCCAGCAGCCTCCCTCTTCGTGAGCCCTCCTGAGGGGGAGGCTCAGGGGGCTGGGAGGAGCTCCTGCAGGCTCCAGCCTGTGGGCTCCTGGGCTGGTTTCGGGCAGGAGCAGCAGCTGCTGCCGGCCAGGGGCTTGGGCAGCTCAGCAGGGAGCAGAGCAGGAGGCTCTCTTGCTCTGGACCTCGTGGGGTTGAGGCTCTGAAGTTCTGCCTGGAGCAGCCAAAAGCCCAAGGGCCAGAGGGCTGCAGGCTCTGATCCCCCCCAGTGGCTGCCAATCCGGGCAGGGCTTGCAGAAGGGGCTCGAGGTTCTTGCTCTGCTGCTGCCCTCTCAGGGCTCCTCTGGCTGCAGCTTCGGTTCTTGGGGGGGGAAATTCTGCAAGGGGCAAGGGACAGGGCCAGAGGAAATGGCCTCAGCTTGCCCCAGAGGGGGTTTAAGTCGGATCTGAGGAACAATTTCTGCTCCGTGAGGGTTGCCCAGGGGCAGAGTCCCCATCCCTGGAGGGGTTTTCAAGCCCTGGAGCTGTGGTGCTGAGGGCCATGGCTTGGCAGTGCCCCTGGCAGTGCTGAGTTTAGGGTCTGGATCCATGGTCTGGAAGGTCCTCTCCAGGCAAGAGAATTCCACCTTGCAGCGATCCCAAGAGCTGGAGGTGCAGCCTGCTGGACGCAGCTGAACCCTGCCTGGATGCCTCAGTGCTGCCATGGGCACAGCTCAGGCCTGGCATCCCCAGCGGGCAGGCTCCAGCAGCCAACTCCTCTCCTTCCCTCCCCGGGCAGGGTGCCCGGCACAGCCCAGCCTCAGCTGCAGAGAGAGCTGGGGGGGGCCCTGCTGGCATCCTGGCAGAGGGAGAAGAGCTGGGGCTGGCCCTGGGGGTGGGCATGGAACGAGAGCAGAGGAGGGATGGGGAGAGCCTGGAGGAGAAACAAACCCAAACAGGCTCTCGGGGGGCAGCAGTAGGGAGGAGGAGGAGGAGAAGTGGGCACTGAGGCAGGTGAAGGCTGCACACAACCATGTGGGCACAGTGTGGCACAGGCCTGTGAGCCGCGGTGGGTGCAGGTCCTGTCCCCCCCTTCACGCCCCCCGCGTTGCCTCCTGCCCGTGGTGCTCACCCCGGGCTGGCCCCGGCCACCTCCAGGAGCTGCTCAGGGCCGCTCTGGCTCTGCCGTCGGTGCCATGGCAATGGCCAAGGCAGCTCCTCGCTGCCACCTGATCCCCGCGCCGAGCCCCGCGGCTCGCCCTGCGCAAGCCCCGGGACCATCTGGAGCTGCGTGCCCAGGGCTGGAACCCACCCAGGCGCCCGTGCCCAGCACCTGGGCTTCCCTCGAGCGCTGGGAGGGGGCGAAGCAGCCCCCCAGGGCCGGGGAAGGGAGATGAGGAGGGGAAGAAGCTCCCGGGAAGGAGAGGGCAGAGGCGAGGAGAACCGCGGGGAGGACGCGGGCACGGGGTGGGGATGGCAGAGCAGGGAGCGTGTGGAGAGCGGAGCCAGACTGGAGCGGATTTGCCCTCGGGAGGAGCTGGGATGAGGGAAGAGGAGAGGCAGAGAGCAGCTGAGCCACGCCGGAGACCTTTGTGCCCTGCTCGGTCAGAGATCGGCGACCCAGGGCCAGCCCCGCGGCTCTTGGGCACCGCTGCCTGCCGCCGGCCTCGCCCGGCCTGACCCCAGGTGTGCCAGGTAGGACCTAGGGCATGGAGGCTGCTGGAGGAGCCGCTCTGGGAGCTGCGCTCCGAGGTGCAGGCACCCACCAGTGCTCGCCCACCCCATGCTGGCACCGCAGAGCCAGGAACTGTGCAGCTGTGGGCACAGGCACCGGTGTGTGGTGGCACGGGGCGGGCAGTGCCCAGCTCACTGTGTGTGGTGGGCACTGGATGGACATATGTGTGTGGTGGCACAGGGCAGACAGTGCCCAGCTCTCAGGCCCGCACCAGTGTGGAGGCATTGGATGGACACAGGTGTGTGGTGGGCAGGGGATGGGCACAGGTGTGTGGTAGCACAGGGTGGGCAGTGCCCAGCTCACTGTGTGTGGTGGCACAGGGTGGGCAGTGCCCAGCTCTCAGGGCCACCCTCGCGTGGTGGGCAGGGGACGGACGCAGGTGTGTGGTGGCACAGGGTGGGCAGTGGGCAGTGCCCACCTCTCAGAGCCACTCCCGTGTGGTGGCACTGGACGGCCGCAGGTGCGTGATGGGCAGGGGCCGGGCACGGCTCACCACGCACGGGCACGGCCGCGGGGGCTGCACACGCGTGGGAGCCGTTGGGGCGCGGGGGGAAGGCTCCGGCCCCGTCCTGCTTTCCCCTGCCGCGGCTGCTGCCCAGCCGGTGCCGGCTCCGTGCCGCTCCCTCGCCCCTCTCCCCCTCTCCGCCTTATGCAATATGCATGCCGAGCAGATGTCTCCTTCTCCCGGAGCGCCCCCACCCTCCTCCCTCCTCCCTCCCAACCCACCACCTCCATCCACCCTCCAGGACCACATCCAACCTCCACCTCCCTCCTCTCCTGCCGGGGGCTCCAACCTCCCGCGCAGCCAATGGCATCCCCCTGCCTTCGCTGTAATATTGATGAGGGGGGGCAGCGGAGCGGCCAATGAGGCAGCCGGGGTCTGCCCGGCGGGCGAGCTTGGGCTCTATATATAGAGCGTGGGGGGCACATGCCCACCGTGGGGTGCCCGTCTCAGCCCGGTGCCCCTCTCGCACTCCTGCCCGAGAGGCAGCAGCATGTCCTGGCCGCCGAGCTGCTGGGGTTCCCCCTGACGACTCCCCCTCCAGCCCCCCCGGGCCCTCCCGTGGAGCAGCACCCGAGAAACTTTCTGCCTCCTGGAGGGGAGGAGCAGGCAGAAGCTTCCTCCCGCCCTGGATTTACCTGGAGCCGCATCCCGCTGGAAGAGCAGAGCTGGAAGCTGGGAATGGTCATCGGCTTGAGGGTAAGGAGGCTGCCCTGGGGCTGGATGAGCTCCTGGCTGCTGGTGTGGGGGTGCTGGAGTCGGGGGGTGGGGAGGGCAGGTGGGCAGCGTGGCCCACATAAAGCCACGGGGCTGGCCTGGGGCAGAGGCTTGACCTCGGAGCGAGGCTGAAGGCACAAACCCAGGGGGCTGGGCACTGGCACAGGTCCCCTCTGAGAGGGGAAGGGGGAAAGAAACCTCTGTTCAGGGGGCTCAGAGCAGGGCCCAGGTGGCACTTTGTGTGGCATGGGAGTCTCCAGCAGCTGGGCTGCAGCAGGGGCGAGCAGCTTGGGTGCTGCCCACCACGGGGTGGGCACTGAGGCTCTGCTGAGGGCAGGACTGGAGCAAGTGTGGCTCTGAGCAAGGTCCCTGCCTCAGCCGAGTCTGGGCAGGTGGCAGGAGGTGGTTCCTCTGATGGGAAGGAGCTGCTCAGGGCATACCCACACCCTGGCAAAGCTTTGTGAGGACCAGGCTGGCCCCGTGGAGCTCAGGACTTCACCTGGGTCCAGCTCTGAACTTTCCCTCCGTGCCCACGCTCTGGTGTCTCCTGCTGACCTCCCTCCTGCCACCGAGACCCTCCCTGGGCAGGACTCCTGCTCCCCGCCTGTGAGGCACCTTAAAGTCACCCTGGGGACACCAAGACAGCCACAGGGACCTGTCCCACAGCCTGCAGACTGTGCCAGAGCAGTGCCAGCTCCCCAGGCTGCTCCTGGGCCAGGTCTCCAGCCCCATCTGCCTGAGGAGGAGAGGGTTTGCCCCTGCCCTGCTCCGGGACAAGGCAGCCTTGTGCCTGGAGGTGATCACTTGTCCCCTGCCCTGTGCCTGGAGGTGATCATTTGTCCCCTGCCCTGTGCCTGGAGGTGGTCCCTTGTCCCCTTCCCTGTGCCTGGAGGTGGTCGCTTGTCTCCTCCCCTGCCCCGAGCCGAAGTGCTGGGGCCGGGAGGCAGCAGAGCTGCTCGGCAGTGTCTCGTTGGGCAGCACAGGGACAGTACCTGCCGCAGGGTGGGAGGAGGCAGCAGCTGAGTTTGGGAGAGCAGGAGCAGAGCAGCACAGGCCTGGGGGCTCCAGAGCAGGGTCAGAAGGAGACACGAGAGTGCTGAAGCCAGAGCAGGAGGTCAGGTGCAGGTCCCCATCCCCCGGGGCAGAGGGGAGAGCCAAGAGGAGCTGAGCACACAGGCAGCTGGACTGGATGGTCTCCGAGAGCTTTTCCAGCCCAAACCATTCCATGATGCCATGATTCAGGCTCCATTTCTCCATCCCATGGCTCATTACAAGCTTGCCAGCCCCGAGAGAGGGAACATGTTGGACATCTCTGCCTGGCTGCCTGCCCAGCCTGGCTCCAGCTCTTCCAGCAGCACCAATTCCCCACCTCAAGTTTGTTCCACTTCCCCTGTGCCACCCCTGCCCAGCTCCTGCAGAGGGACCTGCTCTGCCCAGCTCTGCGCTTGGGGTGCTGGAGGCATCTGGCAGGGTCCTGGAGATGGGCAGGGAAGGCAGCAGGAGGGAGGAGAAGGAAGTGGAGTGGAGAGAAGAGGAGAGGAGAGGGAAAAGGCGTGGAGAGGAAAACAGAGAGGGAAAAGGAAAGAGAAGAGGGAAGAGGAAAGGAGAGGAGAGGAAAAGGAAAAGGAGAGGAAAGGAAAAGGAAAGGGAGGAGAGGAAAAGGAAAAGGAGAGGAAAAGAAAAGGAAAGGGAGGAGAGGAAAGGAAAGGGGAAAGAAGAGGAAAGGAAAATGAGAGGAAAATAAAGGAGAGGGAAAGGGAAAAGAAAGGGGAGAGGAGAGGAGAGGAGAGGAGAGGAGAGGAGAGGAGAGGAGAGGAGAGGAGAGGAGAGGAGAGGAGAGGAGAGGAGAGGAGAGGAGAGGAGAGGGAAAAGGTAAAGGAGAGGAAAGGGGAAAGAAAGAAAAGGGAAAAGGAAAGAGAAGGAGAGGAAAGGGCAAAGGAGAGGAAACAAGAGGAAAGAGAAAAGGGAAATAAGAGGAAAAGGGAAAGGGAAAAGGGAAAGGAGAGGAAAAGGGAAAGGGAAAGGGAAAGGGAAAGGGAAAGGGAAGGGGGAAAGGAGAAAAGAGAGAAGGAAAGGGAAAAGAAAGGAAAGAGAAAAGGACAGGGGAGGAGAGGGGAAAGGGAGAGGGGAGCGGCAGCGCTGCCGGCCGCATCCCGGGGGAGCCTGGAGCCGGCGCCTGTTTGGACACATCCAGCAGGGCAGCTGCGGTGGCTCCCATCTGCCGGGGGTGCTCGGGTCCGTGACAGACGGAGTCATTTAGCACCCCCTCCCCTGCCCTGGCCCCTGCAGTCTGCTTTTCCCCTTCGCTCATCCACCACCTGTCACCTCCCCAGAGAGCCAGCAGCGACCACTGCCACCTTCCCCTGCAGCCACCCCAGCGGCTCCCTGGCACTGCGGGACCTGGAGCCCCATCCCGGGCCGGCGGGGGTGGGATTCGCCACGGACTGCGCCGAGGTGGAAGGGACCCCCCAAGGGTATCTTTGTTCATCTCCAACTCGAGCAGGCTGCTCGGGGCCACACCAAGGCTGATCTTGGGGCTTCCACCACAGCCCTGGGCAGCCTGTGCCAGTCTGTCCCCACCCTCGCTGTGCAGAACTTCCTCCTGATGCCCAACCTGACTCTGCTCTGCTCCAGCTTCAAACCATTGTCCCTTGTCCTGGTGCCCTGTTTGGGCTGGAGAAGCTCTCTGGGAGCACCCAGCCCAGACACCAACCCAGCACCACCTCGGGCACAGGTTTCCTGAACACCTCCCGGGCTGGGGACTCCACCACGTCCCTGGACAACCTTTTCCAGTGCCTGCCCAGACATCTCCCCTGTCTGCCAGGGGCCGGCTGGCACTGAGCCCTCCTGCCCTTCTGTTTTGCAGAGCACGCTGGAGGAGTTGGGCTCTGACACCTGACAGCCCAGCCCCGGGTCCTGCCACGGCGGCAGCAGGAGAGCTCCGGTCCCCGGAGGAGCTTTCTCCCTCCCTCCCTTTATATGCATCCTCCTCTCCTCTCCTCACCACCCCTCGTGAAGGCTGCCACCTGCCCGACCGCTTCTGCAGGGCAGAGGGAGGCTGTGTGTGATGAGGAGGAAGAGGAGGAGAACACCCAGAGGCTTGCCGTGACCCGGGGCCCTTCTCTTTAAGCCGGAGCAGCCTCAGCCTCCCCACGGCCCAGCCGCCTGGCAGCGCCCAGCTCCGCAGCACCCAGCCCGGGGGTCCCTCCTCGTCCTCCCCCGCCATGATGCTCAACTCGGAGCAGACCGAGCTCGACCTGCCCCCGGCTCACTCCGAGCCCGAATCCGTCTTCAGCGACTGCGGCGGCGGCTCGGGGGGCACGGAGGACACGGCCGGCACGGGGCTGTGCCCTCAGTCCCGGGTGGCAGAGGCAGAAGCTGTGAAGAAAGATCTGCAGCACCTGAGCCGGGAGGAGCGGCGGCGGCGGCGCCGAGCCACGGCCAAGTACCGGACGGCCCACGCCACGCGGGAGCGGATCCGGGTGGAAGCCTTCAACATGGCCTTCGCCGAGCTGCGCAAGCTGCTGCCCACCCTGCCCCCGGACAAGAAGCTCTCCAAGATCGAGATCCTGCGCCTGGCCATCTGCTACATCTCCTACCTGAACCACGTCCTGGACGTCTGAGCTGCCTCCTGCCTCCCGCCCGGGCGGCCGCGGCCCCGACCCGACGGCACCGGAGCCAAGAGCTCGGCTCCGTCCGTCCGTCTGCCACCCTCAAGCCTGTCTGGGGCGCCCAAAACGCTGTGCCTGTGTTTGTCCGTCTGTCCGAGGGGACCGAGCCCCCCCAGCTGCCTCCTCTCCCCCCTGGCTAAACTCTCTCTTTCCCCCCGAGCCTGCGTCCGTCTCTTCCCCTGCTGCCTGAGCCCAGCTGCGGGTCCGCTCCAGCGTCCATCTGTCTGTCCTGCTGGATCTGCTGCCCGGCGCCTGTGCTGGCCAAGTGTGCTCCTGACCTCTGCCTGTCCTTCTGCTGCTCATCCTCCTGACACCGAGCTCGTGTCCGTCAGTCTGTCCCCCCCCCGCCCCTCCCCGCCCCGCAGCCGCTCAGCCCAAGCCTCTCTTTCAGATGAGCCCCGGGAGAAGGGACCTGAGAAGCACTGCAGAACCAAGCACCCTGGGAGCTTGTCTGTCTGTCCGTCTGTCTGTCTGTCTGCCTGTCCCTTTGAGCTTCCTGCCCTCAGCTCTGTGTGTCCGTGTCCGTGTGTCCCCCCCCTCCCCCAGCACGGCCAGTCTGGGCATTTTGTCTCTTTGCTGCTGTTCTGCCCCTGGCATTGTGCTGGGCACCACATCAGGACCACAGCCCAGGAGCATCCTGGGGGCTGGGAGCAGCTCCTGGGGGGCACTGCCACAGCTTTACACACCCCAAGCGTGGGGCAGGTCTGGTGGCACCTGGCCACGGTTCCCATGGGTGCCAGCTGGGGGATGGGGCAGGGGGATGCTGCTGCTGCTGCTGCTGCCTCACTGCTGCCTGCCTGCTGCCTGCCTGCTGCTGCCCCTGCCGGGCCTGGAGCAGTCCCTGGGGGCTCTCCAAGCCCCTCCATTGCACATTGGGGTCTCCCCAAAGCTCAGCACCCCCCTCCCCAGGCCCCTGCACCCCAGCTTTTGCTGCTCCCCCCCCTTTGCACTAGTGCACAAGTGTGAAGCACCCACAGACACCTCCCCTGGCCACCAGCCCTCCCCACGCAGCCCTCCCCACTCTTCCTCTTCCTCCCGTCGCTGAGGAAGGCCTGAGTGGGGTCACGACCAGGGCACTGGGGGACATCCTGGTGCTCAACACCCCCAGTGCCCCTCCTCTCCAGCCCAGCTGCAGGGGGGGTGTGGGGGTGTGGGGGCTCATCTGCCAAGAGGCTTTGCCCCAGGGTGCCATGAGCCCCCCCCAGGGTACAGCAGCATGGCACTGGGGCAGCTTCACCTCCCACAGCACAGCTTCCACTGGGGCAAACTGCACTTTACCTGCAGCTGGCAGGGCAGAGGGGGCGGGGGGGGGCAGCAGACATGGCCTCTTGTTCCAGCTTCCAGCACCTGAGGCTCTCCCAATCCCCCCCCAGGCATGGATCAGCACTTTGGGGGAGGGAGGGGAGCAGGATGGGGAAGCAGAGCCCAGCAGGGCAGGCTGAGCCCGGGGTGCAGCTCACTGCAGGGGTGAAGGTTGTGCTTGTTTGCTGTGTGCTCTTCCCTTGCTGTTCATTCTGCACTGGCAGTGCCAGGGCCAGGGGAGGGTGCCAGGGCCAGGGAGGGTGCCAGGGCCAGGGGAGGGTGCCAGGGCCCGGGGAGGGTGCTCCTGTGGGCAGTGCAGCACCCACTGGCTATGCTCAGAGCCCCACACTGAGGGTGGGGAGCAGAGCCTCAAGCCTGGCCCATGGGGATCAATTTGGGGCTCATTGAGCCTCACAGGGCTGCTGCTGGGGGGGGCTGGACCTTGGTGTGCCAGAGGTGGAGGAGAGGTGGTGAGAGGCCCAGTGCCATGCCCTGCAGGCACCAGCAGACCCCAGCCCCAGAGCAGGGCTCCCCACTCTGCCCTCCCAGGTCCCACACCCCACATTTTGCCTTCCTGAGCTGTTGCCTGCTGCCTGTGCCAGGGTGCCCAAGCCTTGCACCCCCCCAGCTGGGTCTTCTTGGGTCCTTGCAGACCCCCTGGCTCCATCCCACCTCACACCTCCCTGCCACCATCACCTCCCTGCCACCACCACCCTCCTGCCACCACCACCCCCCCGCCAC
>WAAF01007287.1:0-13078 GCA_013400475.1 Tricholaema leucomelas | reverse complement strand
TGATTATCCCCCTTGAGAAAGGGGGGGGAAGGGGAGGATCGTCCTGGGGGGGGGAAATGCAAGCCGGGGATGGGGTCTGTGCCTTAGGGAATGGTGTCCCCCCCGGGGGGTGGGTTAGGAGTGTGCCCCCCGAGCACCCTGATGGCTTCGGCGGTCCGTGCTGGGTGTGCTGCTGGGGGGGGGAGGTTGGTACCGGTTAGGCTGCAGGCAATCCCCCCCCCCCCCAGTACCCCCCATTGGCCTCACAGCTCTTTGTGCCCAGGTTTGGGGGGGTTGGGGGGAGCTGCAAGGGGCTCTTCCCCCCCTGTGCCCGCAGGGTGGGCACCTATGGGGGGGGGACACAGACACAGCTATAGGGAAGGACACCCCCTGGGTGCCCACTGGCACAGGGCTGGGTGGTTGCTTTGCAGGGCGAGGGAGGTGCAGAGTTGCTGCTGCTATCCGACCTGCATCACCTTCACCCCCAGCCCAGCCCCAGCCCCTGCAGCCCCTGGATTATATTTGGGGGGGGGGGAAGAGACCCATCCGGATTCTGATCCGGTTTATCTTGGTCCCAAGCCTGGCACAGAGCCTGGAGGCAGAGAGGGAGTTCCCTCCCTGCTTCCACCCAGCCCCAGCCCTGCTCCCTCTGCTCCGTCTGGGGCGAGAGGTTGGATGCCCTGGGGGGGGGGAGGGCGCTGGGGATGCATTCCCCCCCCAAGGCTTTGCTCTAATAACAGTGTGTGGGGGGGGAAGAGAACCCAATCAGAGCTCCTCTCCAGCAGCCCCTGGGGACTGCTCTTGCTTGATGCCAGCAGCTCGGGACGGTGCTGGGCACAGCGCTGGGGCTCGGGGGGGGCATCCTGAGGCAGATGCCAGCTCTCAGCCCAGCCTCTCCTGGGTGCTGGGCTGTGGGGGGGTGGGGGGCACCTCGTGCCCTTAGCAGATGGCTTCAGCAGGGCTGCCCACGGCTGCTGGCCCCCGGGGGGTGGTTGAAGGTCGTGGACCCCCCATGGGCATCCTGAAGGCAGAAGCCCAATGGTGAGCACAGGGCTCGGGGGGGAGGGGGAGGGCACCGCAGTGCTGCCCCTGGGGTCCCTCCTGCCGGCTTCAGGGCTCAGATGTGGGTTCTTGTTTTCCTCAGCTGGCAGACAGTGAGGCTGGCATGGGTCTGGGGGGGCAGGGGGGGTGCAGCCACTTGCCCCCGAGGCAGCTCCAGGGCTCTGCTCTGACTGCATCCCAGCTGCTGGTGCAGCTTGCCAAGGGGCACTGTGGCTGGCAGATGCTTTGTGGCTCTATTGTCCAGTTGGGATGCTTGGGAGGGGGCCTGAGATCAGACCCTGCCCTCCCCTGGCAGCCTGTGAGTGCCCGGGTGGGTGGGCACCATGGCACCAGCTGCCAAAGCTGGATCCCACCGGAGGGCTTTATGCCCTTGTGCCCCCCAGAGGAGTTTAACTGCCCCAGGGCAGGCTCAGGTTGGGCAGCAGAAGAAACTTCTTCACTGAAAGAGTTCTCCAGGCCTGGCCCAGGCTGCCCAGGAGGGGTAGCTGAGTGCCCTGCCCAGGAGGGGTGGCTGAGTGCCCATCTCAGGAGGAGTGACTGAGTGCCCAGCCCAGGAGGGGTGACTGAGTGCCCAGCCCAGGAGGGGTGGCTGAGTGCCCATCTCAGGAGGGGTGACTGAGTGCCCATCCCTGGAGGGGTAGCACAGTACCCTGCCCAGGAGGGGGTAGCTGAATGCCCTGCCCAGGAGGGGTGGCTCAGTGCCCACCCCTGGAGGGCTCTCAGAGCCGTGCAGGTGTGGTGCTGAGTGCCATGGCTCAGGACCAGCCTCGGTGCAGTTTGGTCCAGGTTGGGTTTGCTCCTGGAGGTCTTTCCCTATCAAAACCATTCTGTGATGTGCCATGAGCCTGCCCCCCCAACCTTGGCACCACAGTGGCTGGGTGAAGGTGGGCACCTTGCTCCTGCTGGACTCAAAGGGGGTCTCACCTCCAGGCTGGGGGGGGTGGGGGGGTGTGGGCACCTCAGCTTCATTCCATTCCCTGTCCAGGACGTGGGCAGTGCTGGCTGCTGCCCACCACAGCTGGTGGCACCGAGCAGGCTCTGAGCCTGGGGCAGCTGGAGCAGAGCTGCTGCTGTGTTGTGCCCCTTGGGCTGAGAAGTGACCTCCTGGGGCCACTGCAGGCCCCTGGGCACAGAACTGCCAACACTGCTGGGGTGCAGCAGCCCAGGCCAGGAGTGTGGACCCTGCACCAGCTCAGCCTGTGCCACAGCTGCATGCTGGTGAGCACCAGAGAGCCACTCTGTGCCCAGGCTGGCAGCAGCTTTGGCACTTCATGCCAGCGTCCCACCTGGAGATGCCACCAAGCAGGAGAGAGAGGGGACAGGGAGATGTGGTTTGGGCAGCAGCTGTGGCCCTGGGGATGTGCTGGGCACTGGGGGTGGGCACCCAGCAGCAGGGAGCAGGAAGGGGAAGCTGCCTCTTGCCTCCCACAGGCTCAGGCTGGAGGGGGTGAGGCTGAGGGGGCACAGGGGTGGGTGCTGGGCACCCTGAGGCTGGGCAGGCTGAGCTGAAGCTGCAGTCAGGACCCTTTGGTGCCCCCCAGGTCTGCATGGCAAATCCTTTGCTCCTTCCATCCAGGCCCCTTCTGGTCTGCATCCCTGCTTGGGGGGGGGGATCCTTTGGGATCATTTTTGGGTTCTAGATCTCAACGAGGTCCTTTGGACCTGTGGAGTGATCTGGACCCTCCCTGGGATGGGAATTCTGGGGGGGGGTAGGGGAGGTTTATGCCATGGCCTCACAGTAGAACATCCCCACTGGAGGAAGCTGAGTGGGGTTGGAGGGGCCTGGAGCTTCCTGTGGGCATTGGCACAGTCCTTGGGGTGGGCACTGGCACAGCCCTTGGGGTGATCCTAATTGGAGCTGGCAGCTTGGAAGGGATCTGAAACCTCCTGAGGCTGAGACCCCCTGGGGTAGGACCTTCTGCATCCAAGCTTCCCCTGGAGCCTTTTCCCTCCTCCCTCTGGAGCTGTCTGGAGGTTGCCAACGACCCAAAAAGGGGCTGCAGGTTGGTGGCTTCCCTGCCAGTGGTGGCATCTGCCAGGGTTGGGGGCAGCTTGGCACTGGGAAGGTTGAGCTGTGGAAGGGGTTGGAGGTGCTTGAGGGGTGCATGGAATGGGTTGGGTTGGACAGGACCCTGAAGAGCAGCCAGGGCCAAGCTCCCTGCCATGGGCTCTGCCCAGGGGGCTGCAGGTTGGTGGCTTCTCTCTCAGAGGTGGCATCTCCTAGGGCTGGGGCAGGTGGTTTGCCAGCTTGGCACTGGCACTTGGTGGGGAGGTTGAGCTGTGGAAGGGGTTGGAGGTGCTTGAGGGGTTCATGGGGTCATGGAATGGGTTGGGTTGGAAGGGACCCTGCAGATCACCCAGTGCCAAGCCCCCTGCCATGGGCAAAGCTTGGCACTGGCTGATCTTCAGGTTGGCACTGGATGAGCTTCAACCTCCCACCAGCCCTGGCAGCCCAAGGCCTCATCCACTCTGCCCTTGAACCCCTCCAGGCTTGAGGCAGCTGCTGGGAGCTTGTGGGATCCAACCTGGGGGGGATGAGGTGGGAGTGGGGGGGGGGGAAGAGGGCAGCAAATTGCCTCCAGCTCTCCCCCAGCTGCCTGCTGAGTGATGCTTGCTTGGTGCTTGAGTAGAGCTGGATGTGACCCCCCCAGCTCCCCCCTGGGGGTCTCCCCTCCCTCCCCACCCCCCAGCAGCACCCTTGGTGCCCTCCCTCGGCCGCCTCTGCTGGGTGTGGATGTGAGGGGCAGCTCTGGGCCCTTCTGTGTGTTTGTGCCCAACCCCCCCCTTGCCACCTCCTGCGGTCTGGGGGGGCTGAGGGGGCTGGGGGGCAGCAGGGGAGCGTGGTGGTGGCTGGGCAGGGAAGCAGCTATTGTGTGCAGCCAACAAGGCGTGGTGCTGGTGAAGCCAAGCAAGAGAATGCGCCGGGAGCTGCCTCCAGTTCCCAAGCTGGGTCCCCACCGTGGGCATCCCCCCCCCAGCCTGGTGCTGCTGTGCTGACAAGAGGGCACCTGGCATGGGCAGAGCCCTGCTGCCAGCTTCCCCCTCCTGGGCTCATTGGGAGGATGGGGTGAGGAGAATGGGCAGTGTTTGGTGCCAGGGGTTGGAGAGGAGCCAGGCTGTGCCCAGCTGGCCAGGAAGGGCACTGGCAGCCTGGCTTGGGTCAGCAGGAGCAGGGCAGGGGTTGTACCCCTGGGCTGGGCACTGGGGAGGGCACAGCTGGAAGTCTGGAGTCGAGGTTGGGCTCTTCAGTGCCAGAAGGATGTTGAGGGCACAGGGAAGGGCAAGGAAGGTGGGCAAGGGTCTGGGAGAGGAGCAGCTGAGGGTGGTGAGGCTGAGGGGAGACCTCCTGGGGCTCTGCAGCTGCCTGAGAGGAGGCTGCAGCCAGGTGGGAGCTGGGCTCTGGTGCCAAGGGGCAGGGCAAGGGCAGATGGCCTCAGGTTGTCCCAAGGCAGGTTCAGGTTGGCCATGAGAAGAAACTTCTCCCCTGGAAGGGTTCTGCAAGCCTGGCACAGGCTGCCCAGGGAGGTGGCTGCATGCCCACCCCTGGGGCTGTGTGCTGAGGGCCATGGTTGAGCCCCAGCCTTGGCCTGCCTGACCTTGAAGGTCTTTCCCAGCCCAGGTGGCTCTGACACCACCTCTGGAGCCACACAGAGGGGATCCTGGACCCCGAGGCCCTCCTGGCCTGCCCCATGGCTCAGTTTCCCACTTGCCTTGATGCTGTTGCTCCCAGAGGGGAACAGCTGCCCAGATGTGCCCATGCTGATGCTTTCCCTCGTGGTGGGAAGCCACTGGTGGGGTCACAGCCCACTCCCAGGTCACTCCAGAGCTGGCCCAGCCCCACGGTGCCAGTTCCCAAGCCCTGCCGTGGGGGCAGCTGGACCCTGGCTGGGATGCAGATGCCTCAGTGCCAGCCTGCTGGAAGTGGCTCAGTCCTTGAGGTCTCTGCCCTTGGCTCAGAGCTGAGCTCTCCCCAGCGCAGAGGTTTTGGTGCTGCCTGGGCCAGGGGACAGCAGCACAGGTCAGGGCTGAGCCTCCTTGGCTGGGGCTGAGCCTCCTGCCCTGCTGGGACTGGGAGGAGAGAACTTCCCCATGGGACCTGGAGCCTGCTTGGAGCCAGGAAGCTCTTTCTCACCTCCAACCTCTTGGATGCCTTCTCCTGAGCATTTGAATGCCAAAGCTGCTTTGTCTTTGAGGTTCCTGCTCTCAGAGAGGCTTCCCTGAGCGCCCCAAAGCTCCAGCTCCAGCTCCAGCTGCTTTGAACCCCTCTGCTGTGCTCCCGCAGCAGCTCCAGAACCCATCCAGTCTGGACTTGAGGTGGCAAATCCTCTCTGCTCCTGCCCCGGGGGGGAGTTTGCTCTGCTCTTAATCAGCTTCCCTGGTACCGTCGGAGCCTTTGCTGCTCCTTTGCATGCGGCCGGCGGCGGCTGCCAGCCCCTGGCTGCCTGCTCCCAGCTGGGCTTGGGAAGGTGAAGCTGAAGCTGCTCCTGGGGTTTTTTTTCCAGGCTTCCCTTTCCAGCTCCTCCACCTCCCTGCCTGCTGCTGCCCAACCTGCTCTCCCCACCCTGCTGCCTTAAACCCAAAGCCCTTTCTCGCCCCCGAGATCTTCTCCTGGCACCGCAGCTGCCCTGGCACGGGAAGAGCTGCAGGGTGGCCGAAGGCAGCTGGCAGAGGTGGGCAGCTGGCAGAGGTGGGCAGCTGCGGGGGGGGGCTGTGTGCCACACACCTCCACCACCGGGAGGGCTGCTCGGCAGGAGCAGGATGGGAAGATCCTCAGCGACTGGAGCCAAGCCTGGGGCTGGGTGTGGAGGTCACCCTGGTGCAAAGCCTCCTCCTCCTCCTCCCCTTGCCCACCGCTCCTGGTGGGTGGGCACCAGGAGGCCAGGCCCAGCAAGGAGCTCTCCTGGGGCTGCTGTCCTGCAGGAGGACAACTTCGGCTGGCAGTACCCGAGGGCATTCCCAGCTCCTCACTTCCTTCTCTCTTCCTTCTCCCCCTCCCCTCCACCAGCTCCACCGTGGGCCCCCAGCCTGGCAGCCCACCCCGTGAGGGCATCTCCCAGCAGCAGCACCCAGCAGCACCCAGCAGCAGCAGGCACCACCTGGATGGCTCAGGATGCCCCAAGCGCCTCGGTGAGCGCCGGGACGGGGGACAGCAGCCACCACCGGTGCCCAGCTCGCCCCAACCTCCCGCGGTGCCCAGCTGGTGAGTGCCTCTTGGCTGCCATCCCCTGCCCCAGCCTCAGCGGTGTCGCTGGCCCAGGCTGGGCAGCAGCCGCTGCTGGCCGCGGGCATTGTTCTGCTGGAAACCTGATCCCAGCGCCCAGACAAAGCCCCGGCGCTAGGAGGGGGCTGGCTGGGGGGGGCACAGGCACACACGCACAGGGGGGTCCTTTCTTCCAACCCCCTTCCCCCATCCCTCGCTGGGGCTGCTGGGACGAGCTCCTGGCCCCGGTGCCATCTCCTAGACAACCAGCATGGGGGTGGGGGGGTTGGGGGGGGCTCTGTTTCCATAGTGATCCATGTGGGAGCATCCAGCAGCTGGGACAAAAGGCCACCCCCCCCACCCCCCCTCCTCACTTCTTTTCTCCTCCTCGACCTCAGCTCAGCTCTCCCCCCTCCTCCTCCCCCCACTCTGCTTTCAGGCCTGGCAGAAGAAGCCAGAAGATGTTTTTGGGGTTGCTTTGGTCAAGATGGCATCTCCCTGGGCACCCAGCGTGGGGGCTGCAGCCCACCCCCACCCCACTGTCAGCTGCTGGGAAGGAGCTCTGTGGGGCTCTGGGTGATGCCTGATGCCTGCACCAAGCCCACCCCCCCCCCACCCCCAGACCCCATCTTTGGGTCTGCAAGGACCCCTCTGAGGGGCTCCAGCATTGCCCAGCCTGGAGCTGGCAGCACCTGCTGGCTCCAGGTCCCATCCCTGCTGGCATCACAAACCAGCTCCAACCCCAGCTCTGAGCTGCAGGCAGCTTGGAGGTGCCCAAACCCCCTGGGGGTGACCCCCAAAAGCCCTCAAGCCTCTCCTTGAGCTCCCAGTGCCTTCTGCTGGGACCTTCCCTGCCCATGCCAGCAGCTCACCCCCAGCTCCCTCAGCAGGCTCATGGGGTGACCATCCTGGCACTTGGGCTTGGCTGGTACCAACTTGGGGGCCTAAGATCTGCTCCCAGCCACTTCCTGCATACTCCTGGGCTGACCCAGCTGGGTGATGCCAACCTGTGGTGGCTCCAAGGATTGGCATCACCCAGCTGGGTCAGCAACTTGGCAGCCTCCCTGTTCCCTCAGCTCTGCCCATCTTGGGTTGGTGCCAGCAGAGGAGCTGGGAGCTGCTGAGATCCTCTCCCTTGGGTGTGAAGATCTCCATGCTGGAGAACGTGCCCAGGCAGATGCCAGCTGGGCCCTGAGTCTTTGCCTGCACCCAAATTGTTCATTCCTGGCTCTGCTCATTGGGTTTTTTCTCCCCTCTCCCACCCTGGGCACTCTCTTGCCCATTAAATTCTCCATCCTGGCACTAATTAAGCTGAAAGTCCTCCCCCAGCAAAGAGGAGCTGCTGGTGGGCAGAACGTGGGCACCACAGCCCCATGGAACAGCAGAGCTGTGCTGATGTTTCCCCCCCCCCACGGTGGGCACTGCCACTCCTCAGGCTGCCAGCTCCCAGCTGCCCCAAATGCCCTTCCTCTCCTCAAGCCTTGTCCTGGTTTGCCAGCAGGGATGGGTTGGGTGGTGGCCGAGGGCATCTTGGAGCTCCTGGGGGCTGCTGCCCAGATGCCTCCTCCCATGCCAACGCTGTCCCCTGGCATTGCCTGCCCCCACAGGTGCCTCAGCTGTTTTCTCCTGAGAAGAGCCCTGCCAGGTGATCAAAATAGAGTCCCTCAAGGTGACAGTCGACCTCCTGAAGGTGCCCCTGGGCCTGAAGAAGCCTCCTCTGAAGGAGGCCCTGGCGGCCGTGCCAGGGCCGGGCAGGGGCAAGGAGCGGCACAGGGCTGGGCACTGCCACACCATGGACAATGAGTCGCAGTACTCAGGCTACTCCTACAAGTCTGGGCACTCCCGCAGCTCCCGCAAGCACCGGTGAGGGGCAGCCTGGCACTGCCAGCCCCGAGCCCAGCTGGAGGGGGCACCCCTGGCAGGTCCTAGTGCCACACCCGCCCAGCCCCCTGCCTGCATCCCTCCTGCCTGCATCCCCCCCCAGCCCCCTGCCTCCATCCTCTCCCTGCCTCCATCCCTGAGCTCCCAGTGTTGGGATCTTCTTTTCCCGTCCCTGGAGGTGTCCAGGGGCAGGTTGGATGAGGCCTGGAGCCACCTGGGCTGGTGGGAGGTGTTCCCTGCCCACTGGCAGGAGGTTGGCACTGGATGGGCTTGGAGATCCCTTCCAACCCAACCCACTCCATGATCCTCTGCTTCTCCTCAGCCTCCCTCCGTGGAGGCTTCTCCTTCGTCTCCCTCTCTCGAGGTTCCTCCTCAGCCTCCTCCCTGCGGGTGCTCGATGCCAGGCTGGGTGAGGCCTTGAGCCACCTGTGCTCGTGGGAGGTGCCCCTGCCCATGGCAGGAGGTTGGCACTGGAGGAGCTTGAAGGTCCTTTCCAACCCGTTCTGGGATTCCCGGCAGCACTCCAAGCCCCTGGGCAGGTGCGGGTGGGCACGGCGGGCACAGGTTTGTGGGGGTGGGCACCCAGCCCACTCCCTCCTCCTCCTCCTCCTGCTTGCCAGGGACCGTCGGGACCGGCACCGCTCCAAGAGCCGCGACGGCAGCCGCGGGGACAAGTCGGTGACCATCCAAGCCCCGGGAGAGCCTCTGCTGGACAATGAATCCACCCGCGGCGACGAGAGGGTGAGGCGGGCACGGGGTTGGCATCTCTGCCCCCCGCCGCTGAGGGTGGGAGCCGCGGGCAGGGCGCGGGGGGCTCCGGGCATGCCTGCCCTGTCCCGGTCGAGCAGGTTGGGCTGCCCTTGGCCGGGCTGCGGCTCGGTGCCGCCGGGGAGGGAGGGAGGGCAGGCGGCGGCTGCGAATGAAAGGGACCTGCCACGGTGCCCCCGGGGCTGGGGGGGGGAAGCAGCCAGGGTGGGCACACGGCTGGAAAATAGCCTCGGGGGCTCCAATCCCTAGGGATTAGCTGCGGCTGCTCCGTGCCAAGGTGTAGCAGCTCCCAGCCTGGCTCCCGGCAGGGATGGCACCGGAGGAGAGGGGTTGGAGGCTCCTGCGCCGCATCCCTCCGCCTGCCAGGCAGCCAGCCCGGTGCCAGGCTGCCCACTGGGGTCTCTTGGCGTGGGAAGGTGCTGCCGTGCCCTTGGCGCCGGGTGCCAGCGCTGCGGTGCCCCCACCCCCGTCGCTGGCACTCCTTGGGGCTGCCCTCAGCTCCCAGCCGCCCACGCCGGCGGCTCTCTGGCTCCTTTCATCCTCCCCCCTCCGGCGCCGGCAGTGCCTGGGAGCTGCTGCTGCTGGCTCAGCCTGCCTGGGGTCTCCCGCGGCTGGGTTGGGGTCCTGCTGGAGCCTCCTTCGCCTCCCGTCCCTGGGGAACGTCCCCAGCTTGGCTGTAGTTTGCTGCTGGGGAGGGAAACGAACCCCAAAGCTTTAGGGGTGTGAGAGGTTGATGGAATGGGTTGGGAGGGACCTTGAGGAGCAGCCACTGCCACCCCCCCTGCCCCGGGCTCTGCCCAAAGGGCTGCAGCAGGTTGGTGACTTCCCTGCCAGTGATGCCATCTGCCAGGGTTGGGGCAGATGTTTTGCCAGCTTGGCACTGGGGGAGAGGTTGAGCTGTGGAAAGGATTGGAGGTGCTGGAGGGGTTCATGGGGTCAGGTTGGAAGGGACCTTGAAGATCCCCCAGTGCCAAGCCCCCTGCCATGGGCTTTGCCCCCTTGGCAGGGAGCTTGGCACTGGGGGATCTTCAAGTTGGCACTGGATGAGCTTCAACCTCTCACTGGTTGCCCAAGGCCTCATCCAACCTGCCCTTGAACACCTCCAGGGATGGGAGCAGGAGGTCCCAGCTGGGCAGCACAAGGCACTGGCAGCTCAGGGACCAGGGATGCTGTGTGGGGGTGAGGCAGAGGCTGGGGGCTGCGTTGGTGCCTTCCTCCCTCCCCCCTTAGCTGGGAGGGACTCCAGCGGGGCTGAGTTGTTCCCACTCCTCTCTGGCTGTGGCAGATGTGACCAGAGAAGGGCAAGGAGGGTGGGGAAGGGTCTGGAGTAGAGGACTGGAGAGCAGCTGAGGGGGCTGGGGGTGGTGAGGCTGAAGGAGAGGAGGCTGAGGGGAGGCCTCCTGGGGCTCTGCAGCTCCGCGAGGGGAGGCTGGAGCCGGGTGGGGGTTGGGCACTTGTGCCCAGGAGCAAGAGACAGGACCAGAGGAGGCTCAGGCTGGCCACAAGGAACAATTTCTGCCCTGCAGGAGTGGTCAGGGCCTGGCCCAGGCTGCCCAGGGGGGTGGGTGGTGGAGTGCCCATCCCTGGAGGGGTTTCCAGCAACCTGTGGCCCATGGCACTGGGGCCCAGGATTTGGTGCCCAGGGTGTGGTGCCCAGGGTGGTGCTGGGTTGCTGGCTGGACTGGGGGGTCTCAGAGGGCTTTTCCAAGCCCAACACTTGCACTTTTCCATGTGCCCAGGGCTCGGAGCTGCCTGCCTGGGTGCTGGCAGGAGGAGGCAGTGCCAGCCTGCACGGCGGCAGCGCTGCTGGGGTGTGTAGGGCTTGGGCATGTCCCTTCTGGCCCTGCTAATGAGAGCTCTGCTGGGAGCTGGCAGCTTCCCACCTCCAGAGCTGCTCCTGCCGGGGCTGGAGAGGTGGAGAGCACAGCAAGGAGCCACCAACGAGGCCTTCCTGGAGCCTCCTGGGCCAAGTTGTTGTCCCCGGCCCAGGCTGAGGTTGCCGTCGTCTGGATGGGGGTGATGGTGCCAGGCAGCGCGCCAGGCTTGGAGGTTTGGTGGAGGGGGAGGTGTTGGAGCTGGGCTGGGCTGGAGGAGGGTTCCTGAGATTCCAGCAGCTCCCCCCAGGGTGCTGGGGATGGGAGAGACATGGAGCCAGCCCTCGTGTGGTCAAGGTGCCAGGCTCTTTTCGGTGGTGCCCAGGGCTGGGGCAAGGGGCACAAAGCGGAGGGCAAGTGGAGGGTCCTGGCCCTGGGGAGGGACAACCTCCTGCAGCAGGACAGGGGAGAGGGAGACCTGCCTGGGGAGCAGCTGCACAGAGAAGGAGCTGGCAGTGCTGGGGCACAGCAAGGTGCCCAGCAGCCAGCAAGGTGCCCCCATGGCCAAGAATGACCCAAGGGTCTGCAAGGCACAAGGGGCACAAAGTGGAGCCCAGGAGGTGCCAGCTGAGCAGGAGGAGGAAGTTGTTTGGTGTGAGGGTGCTGAGGCCAGGGGGGTGCAGCCTGGCACAGAGCAGGCTCAGGGCAGAGCTCATTGCTGTCTGCAGCTCCTTGCAGGGAGGTTGTGCCCAGCTGGGGTTGGGCTCTGCTGCCAGGCCCCCAGGGCCAGAAGAAGGGCACAGAGCCTGAAGCTGTGCCAGGGCAGGGTCAGGCTGGCTGTGAGGAGGAAGTTGTGCCCAGGGAGAGTGATTGGCACTGGGATGGGCTGCCCAGGGAGGTGGTGGAGTGCCCATGGCTGGGGATGTTGAAGCCAAGGCTGGCTGTGGGCACTGAGTGCCATGGTCTGGTTGGTTAGGCAGGGCTGGGTGAGAGGTTGGCATGGGTGAGCTTGGAGCTCTCTGCCAGCCTGTTTGGCTCTGTGGCTCTAGGGTCTGGCTCTATAGTCCCATGATTCTACAGTTGTAGAGCTCTCTGCCTCTAGGACCCTATGGCTCCATGTCTCTAGGACAGCTATGCCTGTATGGCTCTAGGACCCTATGTCTCTAGGACCCTATGGCTCCATGTCTCTAGGACAGCTATGCCTGTATGGCTCTGGGACCCTATGGCTCTAGGATCCTATGTCTCTAGGGCAGCTATGCCCCTATGGCTCTAGGACCCTATGTCTCCATGTCTCTAGCACAGCTATGCCCCTATGGCTCTAGGACCCTATGGCTCCATATCTCTAGGACAGCTATGCCTGTATGGCTCTGGGACCCTATGGCTCTAGGACCCTATGGCTCCATGGCTCTAGGACAGCTATGCCTGTATGGCTCTGGGACCCTATGGCTCTAGGACCCTATGTCTCCACGTCTCTAGCACAGCTATGCCTGTATGTCTCTGGGACCCTGTAGCTCTATGCCCTTATGGCTCTGTGCCTCTTCGACTCTGACCATGCCTCTGTGCCCCTGTGCCCCTTGCCCAGGACGACAACTGGGGCGAGACCACCACGGTGGTGACAGGGACGTCGGAGCACAGCATCTCCCACGATGACCTCAGCCGCATCGCCAAGGACATGGAGGACAGTGCCCACCTGGCCTGCTGGCGGCACTTGGGCGTCTCGCTGGCGGGGGCCCTGGCCCTGCTGGCCTTCCTCACCCCCTTGGCCTTCCTGCTGCTGCCCCAGCTGCTGTGGCGGGAGGAGCTGGAGCCCTGCGGGACGCCCTGCGAGGGGCTCTTCATCTCGGTGGCCTTCAAGCTCCTCATCCTCCTGCTGGGCAGCTGGGCCCTGTTCTTCCGCCGCCCCAAGGCCTTCTTCCCGCGAGTCTTCGTCTTCCGAGCCCTGCTGATGGTTTTGGTCTTCCTGCTGGTGGTCTCCTATTGGCTCTTCTACGGCGTCCGCATCCTGGACTCGCGGGACAGGAACTACCAGGGGGTGGTGCAGTACTCGGTGTCGCTGGTGGACGCCCTCCTGTTCGTGCACTACCTGGCGGTGGTGCTGCTGGAGCTGCGCCAGCTGCAGCCGCAGTTCACCCTCAAGGCTGTGCGCTCGGCCGACGGCGCCAGCCGCTTCTACAACGTGGGGCACCTCAGGTACCCGGGCTGGGGGTGCCAGGGACAGGGGAGGGATGGGGTGTGGGGAGAGGGAGGTGGTGAAGGTCAGGGGGTTCTGGGTGAGATGGGCAGGGGAGGAGAAGGGAGCTGGTGAAGGTCAGGGAGGGTTCTAGATGAGATGGGTAGGGGGAATGAGATGGGCAGGGGAAGAAGGGAGCTGGTG
>WAAF01007285.1:304328-689600 GCA_013400475.1 Tricholaema leucomelas | reverse complement strand
TCTATTCTATTCTATTCTATTCTATTTAAGTTCCGTACTCTCCTTAATATAAGTCATAGGATCATAGAGCAGCTCAGCTTGGAAGGGACCTCAGAGCTCATCTACTCCAACCTCCCCACCATGGTCAGGGACACCTCTCAACTAGACTCAGCTGCTCAAGACCTCATCCAGCCTGGCCTTCAATACCCACAGACAGAAGGCAGCCACAGCCTCCCTGGGCAGCCTATTCCAGAGTCTCACCACCCTCCTCCTGAAGAACTTCTTCCTCAGCTCCAGTCTAACCCTGCTCTGCCTCAGCTTCAAACCATTGTCCCCTATCCTGTCTCATGAAAAGTCCCTCTCCAGCCTTCCTCTTGGGATCCCTTCAGGTACTGGAAGGCAGTTCTGAGGTCCCCCCTGGAGTCTTCTCTTCTCCAGGCTGAACAAGCCCAGCTCCCTCATCTCCTTTGCCCATTATTCTCATGCAAGTCAACCAGCCTACTGGGAATATTTTTACCCACTTGGTTAGGTTGATCCTACATCTTCCTAGCAGTTCCCAATCTTCCAAGAGGACTGTGGGTTTATAAAGCAAATCCCTGTCACCACCACCAGCTGCTCAACCAGTTGTTGGTTCTTAGTGTCCATGTACAACAGATGTGCATGAATAATCTCCCAGTAATGATGCTGTCTAATTGCATCTCTGTTTCAGGGCATAGGCTGTTGGGCCTGATGCCTGCTCTGAAGCAGACCCTGTGAGTTTCAGTACATCATCTGGGGCTGAATTCAATCCAGCTGTAGCAGAAAGGCAGCCTCCCACAAGTAGAGATCTTCCTGTCAGGTTTTGATGGGCATGCCCAGCATGAAGGAATAGGCTGTTCCTGAGGACTCCAGACTAACTGAGGTAGTACCTACAGAATGGCTTAAAGAATATTTGTTAATGTGATTATTTTTTGTTTAAGTGAAGCAATCTTGGGATTTAAAGCACTTGGTCCCAAGACAAAACTTCCTAAGTAGGTCAAAAGCCAACATGATTGTAAATGTGTGCCATTTTAAGGAAATACTCATCCCAAGTCCAGCTTTTTAAGCTTATTTCCACTCTGCTAAGGATTGAGAATGCATTGTTATTATTAACATTATGTCTAAGCAGGATGTAATTTAAACAGCCAAGCAGCTCTACAACTTCAACATGCTTCCAGTCATTGTCATTTCACCAAAGTTACTGCAAGTAGATTCCCTTTCTCTTTGTGGCTAATCTTCATTGATTGGGAATGAACAAGCAGCAGTAAATTCCCAGATGCCTGTATTTCACTAGAAACAGCAATTACTCAATGCCTAGTAATATGCATTTCAAATGTGTTTGGCATTCATTCAATATTCATTGATTACTGTTATCAGCTCAACAAATCCAAATGCATGCACAGGTAGGGGAGAAAACAGGATCTGATATCCTGAGCAGAGGGGAATCGTTGACTTTGCTATAGACCTCAGAATGATGGCAAGTCAATGGTCTCTCAAGTCAGGTGCTGAGTCTCTAAGCAGTGGTCAAGGGTAGATGCTTTCCTTTTCTTTAGACAAGAAAAGCACAACCTCAATTTATAACTATTTCAGCAGCACGATCATATTGTTTCTCTTGCAATAACCTTAAGGTGAACATCCCAAAGTATTTTTGATATTGGCTTAGAGTGCTCCTCTGTTACCATGGGCTGTAGTGCAAAATGTCCGTATCATGTATCCAATTAGCAGAGGAAGCTGTCTGCCCTAAAGCAGAGAAGGCAGCAAAGAATCTGAAGAAATACAAATTCTGCTGCTTTCCTGCTGTCTGTCTTGGAAAAGTTAGGTCACCTTTCATGGGAGCTTGAGAATATGTTCCCACCACGTGGAACCTCAGGCAATGCAAAAAATATGTCCTTCCTGGGTGTGCTGCAAACCCAGATGCTTATGCTTATAAGTTAACCACAATAGTCTGGTGTGAAGGGCACTAAGCTAGGATAAACACAGGTTCAGAACTCATTGTAATCACTTGAGCAAACCTTCAGTGAAGGGAAATGAAAGCAGTAGGGAATTTTTCAAAACCTAGGCTGGGATTTATCTTTTCTAAATGCAGACAGCAGAGGTGTTCCAGACACAAAGATGATCCAAGGGCTGCAGCACCTCTGCTGTGAGGATAGGCTGAGGGAACTGAGAGTACTGTGCCTTCAGAAGAGGACCTTAGAGCTGCCTTCCAATAGCTGAAGGGATCCTCCAGAAAGGCTCTAAGGGTGTCCAAAGACAGGACAAGGGGGAATGGTTTGAAGCTGAGGCAGAGCAGGGTCAGACTGCAGCTGAGGAAGTTCTTCAGTAGGAGGGTGGTGAGCCTGCTCTAGTGGGAGGTGTCCCTGCCTACGGCAGGGGGTTGGAGCTGGATGATCCTTGAGGTCCCTTCCAACCTAAACCATTCTATGATTCTATGATTCTATGATTCTGGAATAGGTTGCCCAGGGAGGCTGTGGCTGCCTCCTGCCTGTGGGTGCTGAAGGCCAGGTTGGATGAGGCCTTGAACAGCTGGGTCTAGGTGAGAGGTGTCCTTGCCTACGGTGGGGAGGTTGGAGTAGATGAGCTCTGAGGTTCCTTCCAAGCTGAGCCATTCCGGGATTCTGTGGTTGAAGCACATAATCTGCTGAAGTACTCACTCTACAATGTCTCTACAGCTGATGGAGGCTGAGTCAGTGGAGTCTAAGACTTATTCATCACAATGAAAAATCCCTATAAATACTCACTTTGCTCTACTGTCCTCAAAGAAGGCTTAAGGTTGTCTTGCTTGATTATGTATGTCTCTATCAGAGGTGCCTTAAGTTAGAATTCCCAAAGATATTAGTGAACAAAAGTCTGAGCTTATCTGAATAGGTCAGGTTAGCAAACAAGACAGATCATCAGCTACTCTGACAAAAGCCCTGAGCCTTTGGTAATCATTGTTCTGGGATGTGTCTCTGGCAATCAATAGAGAAATTTCATTTAGAGAGATTGACACTGACAGGACATTTTTTTAAAACAGAAAATTTGCTGTCACCTCTGCTGCATCTGCCTCTATATTCCACTCTAAAGTAAGAAAAATGGTTGCTGCTTCTTTTTTTTCTGGAGTATATTAGGATGAAAAACATGCGAGAAGATTTAAAATGTGCTATTACAGTTCTTAAGTTCCATTCAGATTGGTAGAGACAAGCAGCAAAAATAAAACTAGGAATAAACCTTTGCACATCTGGGCTTAAATAAAGGGGGAAAGGACCTATGTCAGTCAGGCCTGAATTTCAACCCTGAAAAATGTCATATTACTCTTTGAATATAAGCTTGGAACCCTCATTGGTATTTTTGGCTGGTTTCTGTATTGTGCTGCTGTCTGGCCGAGTGTACACAGGAGCATATTGGTTTTCCTTCTCCCTCCTCCTGCATCTCTTCCTTTCCAATGGAAACAGCATGGAAGTATCAGCACTTAACAAAAAGAAAGAGGCCATATCAGTGGGCCAGGTCCTGGCTCATGCACAGTGAAAATCTCTTTGTTTTTTGACAGGACATTCTGGAAACCTCTACCTTTCAGTTCAGGCTTTTCTGTGACAAAAACAAGCTCTTTCTGAGCCTATTAAATCATTTCAGATGAGGCCACTGACACATTACATTTTTCTAGTGCCCCATATTGTCAGTCTTGTTCACCTTGGGAGAGAGTTAAAAGTAAACATTTACTTTTACCTGGTGTCTCTTGTGGATAGCAGTCAAAGAATTTTTTAACCCAAAAATAAAGTAGATTTGTGTAAGTGTGGCAACATTTTTTTCCAGGGATTGTGAGTGTATGCCTGGCTTCAGATAGCTGTGAGCCATTTTATCAACCCCCTCCATCACCGTTATTGTAATGTAAGTCTTGCTGTGGCAGTATTTAAAGATTATAGTCAGGCTCATTTTGCAGGGCTCTATGAATAGGCTGTGGTTCACCTAAATTAGTGATTAAGTCAATCACTTAGATTCCCTTTAATGAATGAAGTGTCCATTACAGGAGATTCGGCAGGGGGGGGGAAACCCTAAATCCAGCTATGTTACACACAGGGAACACCTCCTGCCTGCTGACAGAAAAGGGGCAAAGGTAATAAAGAGCAATAAAATGTACTGGTTACTCAAAAGCACAAGGAATGAGCCCCTCCCTCTCTGGATGAATAAGGAGAGCAGGAACCACTGTGCCTGGTGAAGCAGCCGCAGGAAAGGGGGACAGAGCAGGCAGGTCTGTGTCAAAGCCTGCCCCCAGAGCTGGCTAGCTGCACAAAAGAAACATGGCAAACCTCAAATGGGAGATTACAAACTGTGGCTGCTTTGGCGTTCAAATGCAGGCTCCAAGGACAGTTTCTCCATGAGTAGCTCCATGGACTGTGCCGTATTTCAACAAAACAGGAGGATCCAGGCCTGTGAATTTGTCTTTCACTTCCCCTAAAAGAAAGTTTAAAATGCAGCATGTCTTTGTTTCTCTGTAAACAAAAGAGAAAGAGCTTCTCCCTTGTCCCACAAACACACACACAGGCCTCGCGGGAAATCTTTGCTGCCAGGTGATGAAATAACACACCAAGGTCATGCAAGGGTAAGGTCAGCTTCAATTGCTCTTGGGTGATGTTTTCATGACTTAGGGCTTGACTCTGCGTGCTTTTTTATTACTCTGTTATAATGTGCAAGAAGTCTTAAATCAGGTTGTTTAGAGTTCATAAAGGTAGGCAGGAAGAAAAAATCTGACGAGTGTCCGCTGCTAACATAAAGATGTTCCCTTCTGAAGATAGACTAAGACAGTTATCTCTAGGTAATCCTGACACTATATAGTGAACAGAGTAAGGCTTCATTCTATTTATCTCTGAGCTATTTATCTCACTCAGGTCAAGCTGAGGATTTTGCTTCCAACTTCCCAAAACAATCCTTCCCATAGCCAAACCTGAGGATGCCACCCAAGCATATTCCTGCTGATTGCAGCAGTACTGTTGAGCAAGTGCTGAAAACTGTGAGCAGAGGTGTAGGAGACTAACATCTAGAAAAGGTCAGTTTAAAGGCTCAATATATGAGGATATTCTGAGAGGAAGAAGGGAAAGGTCTAGCTTGATTTTCCAAACAGGATAATGAGCTCATGGCTGCTGAAGTTCTGATGTCCTGAGAGTATATCACATGCAACACAGCTCAGACAGAAGCACTGCAAGCAGAAGAGAATAGGTCTTACCTAGGAATAAGAAGAGAAGGAAAGATTGTGATCTGCAGAGATGCAGTAACACAGAGAGTTAAACTCATGTGTGCCACTAGCCAAGTTCAAAAAAGAAACTCCATGGGAGGTTACAGTTATACAGGCTTACCACACAGCTATAATTAACATCAAACTCATTGTGGCTTTCCAGCTTTCCACAAAGGAGTAAGCTGCAGCTACCTGGAGCTCCCCTCTACTTCCACACTGACTCTTTACCTTGCCCAGCTTGCCTTAGAGCCTGGCAACATATAATCATGTAATTCCACCTGTAGTTTCTGAGCTGTTGCTGCAGAGAATCCTGTATGACATTCACTGGCAATATCCCCAGAAATCAGCTTTATTATTCATTCTGGCTTTCCACAAGGCCTCTGCTTCTTAAGCTTCCTGCTTCGGTGTCTTCCAGACAAAGAAATAAATCAGAAACAGAGGAAAGGTAAGATAAGTGTAGTGGTTCACTGCTAAGCAAAATTCACCATGATTTCTATGAAAACATTGGTACCAGCAAAGCTCTGATATTGATATAATTGAAAATCATTTTTTTCAGAGCAAAGGAACATAGAAGGCAGTAGGAACTCCTAGGTACATGGAAGATGCTGATATTTAATTGAGCTTTAACATATGACTTATAATAGCACTTAGGGTACTTCTACACTGCACAACATCATGCCACACAGAGGTACCCCAGTGATCTATAAGAACACCCTACTGAGAAACTAATTAGTCAAGGCAGAGCTCAGTGTTAATTCTACTTTACAGCTTATGGTACGGCACTGGCTCCTTCAGAGAGACAAATAAAAGGCAAACTGAGATGAAGTAACTGGCCTGGGGAAATTAGAGGGTGGGATTCATCTCACCTGACTTCAGATATCAACAACGTAGACATTTAAAACAAAGCTGGTCCCTGGGGCTCCATTTACAGCCACTGGAGATAAATCTGCCCTTTTAGGGTGCCAATCATCTGCCCTATTGCAGACGTCTAATTTAGGAGACGATGAATTGCCCCCTGGATTCTATTGACTAGTTCTTCGCTGACCATCAAGTGAGCCAGAAGCCAGATGCAGATGTCTCCAGCACAGGCATCTGCATTTAGTCAATATAATTCTCCCTGCAATGTCAGTGATGGAGATGGGAATAGTGCATTTCCTTTATTTCCAGACCTGTGCAGTGGTCTGTGGATCATACTACCAATTTCTTACCTCTCCTAGTAACAGGCTTGCAATTATTCTGTATGATATTTAGAGGTTGCTCAATTATCATACAAATTAAAGTTTATTTAATGGACTAGTCAGGTAACCAAGCTGTTGGCTGGTATCAAAACCTAACATATTAAAACCCAAGAAACCTAATTTCAGTGTAATTAAAATTCCCTTCTAAGGTTTGGATTGCAGTCTCACTGGTCAACACCTCAACGGATTAAAACTCTAATGTTTTGATTCAGCTGTAAATGCAGAGATGAAGTTAAGCTGTTGTTGTGTCAGAAGACTCAGCATCATGCAATATAACCCAGTCACGAACAGTGTAAAGAGAAACACATCTCCTTGAGGAGTGTGAGATCCATTGCCACTAGATGCGAATAGGTACTAAAACCTCAGCAAGCATGGGCAGTGCTTTGTGAATAAGAGCTACAGGATCAATGAAAATGTGTCTGTGGTATCCTAGCTTCAATTTGCTGCAGGAAATGGAAGGTATTGAAGAAAGGATAAAGGAAGAACACTGTAGAAAGTGTAGCACTGTGTTACTAAGCACATTAAGGAGAGGCTTGGCTGCATATTCAGGCAAATAAATCAGTTGTCTACAAGGTAGATGTCTGCATATTAGCTGAGTGTCTACACTCCCAGCAGAGACAACTGAGGCCTAGCCAGTGCATTTGGCAGAGCACAGCAGTGTTGAGGCTGATAACAGAATACTCTCTGTTGGAAGAGACCTACAAGCTCATCCAGCCCAACTCTCGACCCAGCACTGAGGGGTTCAACACTAAGCCATGTCTGTAAGAGCCAGGTACACAGGCTGCTTAGACAACTTCAGGAATGATGACTCCAGCACTGTCCTGGACAGATCATTTCAATGTTTGAGAACCCTTTCAGTGAAGAAATATTACCTAACATAAAGACATAGGTGTCTGGGAAGGGTAAACTAGGAGCTCCTCAAGTTCTGCTGATATGTTTGGGAACTTAGCTGCCTAACCAATCTGCAGACAGTCAGGATATAAACTTTTGCCTTTAGCTGTTTCAGTAGAAAGCTCAACTTAACCCTACCTCTGCCACAGTGCTCGTTTTGGATTAGAGTTGGCTGTTTACAATTAACTCTCAAGTGTTAATATTTTTTAGTCCCTGCTTTCTGGATGTGATTTGCAGAAATTCAGAGGGCTGGAGCACGTGGGCAGATGACTGGGAGGTAGGTTATGTATATAATACTGTTGCTCCTGAGAAATTACAGGCTAGGTGTCTAAAGCCGGTCACCAGGAATTTGTATAGGGTTTTGACAGCTTTGTCTGTAATTTATCTTTTCTTCAGTTCTCCAACTGTAAAATGATGGTAATAATACCCCTAATTGCTAGGGCTGCTGTGAATGTAAAGTCAGGATGTTCGTGAAGAATTGGCAAATTACAGAAAGAGCACCATAAAAACACATGAGGAACTTAATAACATTGTATTCAGCTGAGGCTTAAATTGTGATTAATAGAGCTTGGAGCCATACATTGAATAAAGATGATAAAAAGAATTACTTAATAATTATCCATACAGAGAAATGAAAATAATAGATGGCCATGTAATTAAAGTCTGTGTCAAAACTCACATACACAGAGGGCCAAACGAATGTGGCTAATGAAATTTCCAACATTTACAGTGATTATCAGGAAAATGAAACCATAAACAGTCCCTAAGTACAGTTGAAAAAATGGAGTTGAGGCTGTGAAGTCACCTTAGCATCACAGAGCCTTGTGACAGCTCACTACAGAGACATAAAGGTGCCTCACAGCCCTTCTTCATCACTTCTCTGTCTGTCTTCAGCCACCATAATTGTCATGCCCTTTGAGGAGATTTCACTCCCTCCTCTGTTCACTTCATTCTCTCCTCCTTCCTTTCTTAGGCTATGGCTATAAAGACATTTTCTTCAGCAACTCTTCCACCTTAGACTGCTGGACATTTCTTGCTGCCTACAAGACCCTGCCCAGACAATTGCTTCAGGAAACAGCAGGTCCCTGCTGTGATCCAGATTTATTTTAGAAACCACCTTTTCTCTTCTGTGTTACTTTGTCTCAGGCTTGCCTCCAGTCTGGATTAACACAAATCCCTATGAGCTGTTGCACTGGTGGAGATGGAGAGGGGATGTGGGGTGAAGATCGTCCATGGGGTAAGACGGAGCGCCTAGGAGGGAGGGGGCAGAAGGAGAGGGGATAAGGGGAACCACATAAGGCATCGAGGAGAGAAAAGGCAGTATAAAAAGCATTGCAAGCAGATGCCCCTCCAGTCCAGGTCCATCTTTATAAAAGCCCCTGAGAAAGACAGGTGGCTCATGCAGAAAGTAGTTTGCATTTTAATCGTTTTTCTTTCCCGAAGATGGCACAAAAGTGCTATCCTCAGCGACAAGAACTCCCCTGAGACTCCACCTCCCTTCCCACCTCTTGTGAACTGACTTCCCCTGGTGAGAAGGAAGGTTGAAGTGCCAGCTGTTAGAAAGAATAATTATTACAGCACTTCCTGCTAGCACTTCAGATTTTAGAGAGGAGGAGCAGAAGCTACCTGATTCCACACGGGGGGGTTTGCATATGTTATTACTCCCTTACAAACTCTGCCCTGAGGACCCAACACATGGCTAAGGGCTAGCGTACAGCAAGCACATTCCTGGAACTCACAGTGCCATTACAAAAGAGGCGTGGGCTAACCCTTTTCCCATGACAGACGTGGAAATCCTCTCACAATTAAATCCAATCCACACCTTCTAAACGCTAAGAGTCGTGTTAGTGACTAGGAAATGTTGAGAAGTGTGCCTGGACTCGGGACGACAGAGCACAAAGACAGTGACCGCAAGGCGCAGCGCTTCAGCGCCGCTGTGCCTCTGCACCGCTCATCCCTCCTCCTTATGTCAACTGTCACCAGCGGTGTGGCATCTACCTCTGTGTGGGCATCTAAACACGCTGTTACCCTGACACACACCCTGCAGAGGCAGGTCCGGATAGACCATTAGCCATCAACTCTGAAATAACAGCTGTGGGTATTGGCTTTACTATGGGCTGACACCAACTGAAATAACAAGCCTGCTCCTGCTTCGCTTGTTTGCTATTACCCTTCCAAGACCCGATTAAAGCCTGTTTGAATGATGCTGTATTTTCTCCTGTCATTACTTCATTTCATTTTGTAAAATGTTGGCACTCAGGATAAAAATATAATTAAACTATGGCGCAGAAGCAGATACCTCTGATCCCACCTAGCTTAGTAAAGAAGACAAAACAGGCACATTTAATCCACTATTTGTTCACTGACAATGTGCTAGTTTTAAGCTATACACATTCCAGTGACCGAACGGATGTACGAGGAATGCCAAAAATTTACGTGTGAGTTACAATTATTGCCACACAAAGACTGTTAGAGTGAACACCAAAAACCTCTAAACAATGAGGTCACGGCACCACAAAAACGAAGTGCATGGTTAAACCATAATGCAAGGAGAAATGTGGAATACAGACTCTCCACATCAGCCTGGGATTCAGTAGAGCTCACAGCTATGCATTTCAGAAAAAAAACAGATTTCCCCTCTTCCAGGTTTCCCCCTTAGCCACTTAACAATTCTGCTTTTCCTCTTCACAGTATCTCCCCCTGCTTCTGCTGCCCTCTGCCTTTGCCTCAGCTTTCCTGCATGTCGCCTGAGGACTGTCCGAGCACTTTCATTCTCCTGAGGATTTATTTGCATAGGCATGAAGCTTATCTGGGATGCAAGTATTACCCATGGAAGTCCTGTATTCACTTTGCACACACACAACCCTCCCCTGCCACCAGGTGTGCTAATACTGATGGTCAGCATTTTTTATCCTCAGAATGCCCTACAAATGTTAACTAATTAATCCTCAGAACACCAATTTGAGTCAAGCATGTTTATCCCAATTTCTCAGGCAGAGGCACTGAGAGATTAAGCGACTGCAACGGCTTCCACTGAAGCCAGAGGGGAGAAAAAACAACCTCATCAGCTGTAATGAACTTGAATCAGGTCTGAAGTGGTTTGTCTAATGCCACCAAAACATCAGGATTAGAGCAAAGTTACCTGTAGCCAGGAGTTTCTGGGATTGCCCTGTAACTTTTGGTTAGCCCTGAACCAGTCAGGCAGTTGGACTAGATTAACATGATAGATCCCTTACGGCTGTACATACTCTATTCTGGTTTCTGTTCTGGGGTACTCCCATTCCATTCCATCCCATTCCACTCTATCTCATGTTTGGTCAGTGCCTGAGTCAGACACATGCAGGCCCAGAGGTCCTAGCAGCAATGCAGCAGCATCAGTACCTGCAGGCTGTGAGTGCTGGGAAGTACTTGCATCTTTTCTGCAGCTTTCTTTGCATCTCCTCCACAGCAGAACACAGCAAGACCAAAAAGCAAACAAAAGCTGACAGCAGGTGAGAAGGTGGCTTTTGACTTGTGTCGGGGCACTGAGCCATACAGCGTGGCTGCACGGACAGCCGCAGCGCGACACGCTCTGCGCTGCAGGGAGAGGTCAAAGCGCTGCAGCCCCTCTCGCTTCATTACAAACAGCACCCCCACCCTGCTGCTCCGTCAGTGGTGACAGCTGAACAAAACGAAGGCTATTTCTGATTTACAGCTGCAACCTGCACTGAATTATACTTGGGTGGCTTATTAATATGAACCACATTAGCGAGAGTATATTGTGTGTTTGCCACAGATGGAGAAATGAACTCTATCGATGACTGTAATCCATTCATTGTTTTATGAAGCCAGCGTCCTCCAGAGAGCACCACAAAACCCCACTCAGTGCCTCTGAACACTACATTTTACATTTAGATTTTCTGGCTTAGAGAAAAGACGTGTAAAATCACAAGCAGGCACAGCATTCCCCACTGACTGGTGCATTTATGAAGTCTTTTGTGACATTATTACAGCAAGAATATGAAATACAATGTACAGAAAGCTAGAAATAGGCAAATAAAAGTGTCTGGATTTCTTTAAAGGAACACGGGGCTGATATTCATTTTTTTCCCACACTTTGGACTGGAAATGTTGTGCTCTGCTGGCTATGAAAGTGCTAACTTCAAAGCTACGGGGAAGTAAAACTTACTTGAGAGATATAGGGTAAGATAGGCTTTTTGAGGCTTTAGGTCAGAGTTCATTCTAAGGTCCCCTGGTAGACTTTGTATATCCAGTCACACAGCTCTGGGAAATCGCAGGGTCTTGGGCCAAGCCTACAGCATTATGAATAAATGTATATAGAGGCGTGTCCAAAATTGCCTGAAGGGATAGTTGGAATGGTTGTAAAAGGTGGACCCTAATGACAGGCCAGCTGGATCATGTCATTCCTGGCCATAAGCTGTCTCCATGCCCTTAGGCTGCGCAAATGTTAGAACCAAGTCCTCTGGGTCTATCTGAAAAAAAAAGGGATAGGACAGATTGGAGTTTAGCACTTCACATTTCTAGTCTCATCTTCCTTGATTCTCATGTATAAACCCCTGCAATATCCCAGTGCAATCCTGGATGTTAAGAGAGCCTCATCAAATGTACACCAATGGGTGTACATTCTTTCTGCCGATAGAAGGCTTTTCATGCTTAAACCCTATTAAACTGTGTAAGCTGAGCTTTCAAATCATGTCTTTCACAAGACATTCACCACAGACAGCTGCTCTTCATGTGATTGAAAAATGTCATAGTTTTAATGAAACACCACTCACAAGAACATTTGTCCCCCACAAACCAAACCTCACCATGAAGGTTGCTGTCCTGAAGAGGAGGCTCAGGGGTGACCTCATTGCTGTCTACAATTACCTGAAGAGAGGCTGGGGCGGGGGGTGATCTCTTCTCCCAGGCAACCAGCAACAGAACACCGGGACACAGTCTCAAGTCGTGCTGGGGGAGGTATCAGCTGGATGTTAGGAGGAAGTTCACAGAGAGAGTGATTGGCATTGGAATGGGCTGCCCAGGGAGGTGGTGGAGTCACCATCCCTGGAGGTGTTCAAGAGAAGACTGGATGAGGCACTTAGTGCCATGGTCTAGTTGACTAGACAGGGCTGGGTGATAGGTTGGTCTGGATGATCTTGGAGGTCTCTTCCAACCTGATTGATTCTATGATTCTCGCAGCCTTGCACCTCCATGCTACAGCACTGTCACACTGGTGTCTTGCACACAACTGCTGCTGTCTTGAGACTCAGCCCTTCCCCCTTTCCCAACCCCTGACCAAAGCTTTGGGATGCAAGAGGGGACTCAGTAACACAAATGTTCAAACTTTAGCAGCCAATGGGCACACAACACAACATCCAGATCTGATTTCAGAAAGCCAGCCCAAACCCTCTGAAACCACTCTGAACACCACAGAACAGTCACTTACTAGAAGATGCACTTCTACAAATGCCCAGTCTCAATTCTAAAAGCCTTTTTGCTGACAGGTGCTTACTTCAAATGGAACAGCAGTTACTTTGCTGTGTGCAAAGAAAGATTTCTGAATTATGAATAAGAATTCAAGCCATTATTATTAATACAAAGCATGAATCAAGCTCTGATGCTGAAGTCAGAACATTCTTTTGTGTACTGCAAGTTCAAAGCCCTTCCAAAATCTCCCTAATTGCAGCAGAAGCTTTGTTAGAAACAAGACGAGGTTCAGCCTGTTTCAGGTGATTTAATTTTATGCAACAGATGTTAAAATTTGCCTAAGCAAAATACTCATCACTTACATTAGTCAAAAGGAAAACAATCAGCTAATTTGACAGGTTTTGCTGTATCCTGGGAAAAAAATTGTATCCCTATATTGTTTCTCCCTGTATGTGAGGATGATGTCTTTCTTGAATAATCATGCCTTGTATTCTCAGGCTTTGAGAATTTTGTAGTCCTTTTCACTGCTTTCAAAGAAAAAAAAATATTTATTTATCCTTTCAACTCTCAATTTCCTTCAAGATGTCTTCTAGATGAGGTAAAACTCTCAGTCATGTGAGCAGCTGAACAATTCAGTTTGCATTATCTGAGACATGATGGCTTTCCTTGTACTAAGTCAGCCTATAGCAAAGGCAAGGCTATGCTATTTATCCTAAACTTCCTCCATTGTAAGCTAGTCAGGTCGAATTGCTGTGGGCTGTAAGAGCACAGGCACCTTTTATGGCTCACCTGATGCAGAGGAACTTGTCGAAGGTAAGCAGCTTGGCAGTGCATCTGAGCCTACTGCAAAGCGTGGACAGATTTGCCTGCAGTGGCACAGAAACCCTGCAGCAGCACAGGGAATCCTGCTTCATGCCCATCCTATTTCTGCACCATGCAATACCACGGTGAAAGCACCTGCTGGTGCTAAGACAGCTTTCACTGTAGGCAAAATACATTTTTCTTTTTAAAAAGAGGGCAAATATATGAATGACTTCGGTTCAGTAGCCTGACACATTGCTGTGAACAGTGATGAGGCCAACCCTACCTTTCCAGAAAATTCCCTGAACAGGATTTTCCTTTTTTATTTCTTTTATTATTTTTTTTTTAGTCACGGTGGATGGAACTCTTATCATGGTCTGCAAAGAAAAGCTGTTAAAAAAAAATTAAATTGGAAAAGCTAAATTATTTATACAATTTCATGTGCTGGATGTTTTGGTACAGTTGAGCCTTGCTTCTTCCTAATAGCGTAAGACTATTAGGAATTGTAATACTCCTCAGGGGATGGAAGATTTATCAACCCTTGCAGAATGGGATGGAAGCCAAGGCAGGAGATTAAGGGATACTAGTTAAATTAATCAACCTTCTCTCGGTATACTGGCCAGGAGAATGCAGTAAGTTGTTATTCATACATTTTACACAGTAGGAGAACAATTTGACCACAACCATATGTTGAATTTAATATTAAATGCTGGACCTTTCCAAAAACAACTCCATAAAAATGTCAATAGTTGGGTTTTCCTTTTTTCTTTTTATTTTCTTTAGATGAATGACTCTATTCATTTTTTGAAGGCATTTACACACCAATAAAATGAAAAAGTGCTTTTCTTTACCAGCTTTGAAAAACACCTTCTATTTTAATCCTAGTTCAGGACCTTATCGAGCTTGTTTATGAGTCCAAGTCTAAAGCAAAGATTAATGGAGAAGATGCAAGAGTTACAAATAGTCCTTTTTCATTCTCTCATAGCAGAGGTGCTGCAGCCCTTGGATCATCTTTGTGGCCTCCTTTGGACTCACTCCAACAGCTCTGTGTCTCCTTTATTCATAGACACTAGGAATGGTTGGGTCTGAGCAGAGCAGAATAAAGGCACAGTCCTCTCTCTTGCCCTGCTGGCCACACTCCTCTGGAAGCAGCCTAGGTCAGGATTTGCCTTCTTTGAACAAAGTGACTATATTAAAAAATATTTTAAAATCTTCTTGAGACAACATTAAATCTTCCTCTGAAAAATACAGGTAGAAGAAAGTCTTCCACTGAGAAGATAATGGTGTTTGCAATGGCAAAATAAGTCAACTGGAAGCGTAATGACTTCTATACAATGTCAACAGAAGCGTTTGGTTGATGTACTCATATAATGCAAAAGCCATTCTCCTGACATTGTATCCAGTTGCTGTTAAAGTTTACATGAGTAAGGGCCTGTAAAAATTCATTTTTCCACTCTATTATACCATCAGAAGTGTTTGTTGTGAGTGAAACCCTTTCTAATGCTTGTTTATCATAAGCCAAAGACAGTAACACTGATGTTAAGCCAAGTAACTTTACTGCTTCCCAGTCTCTCCAGAATCTGCTCTGCATTCATGTGCACTTTCATAGCATCTGGTCCCAAAGGAGATGATACAATCCTCTCTTGGAGGGGATTTTCTAAATGCAGACAGCAGAGGTGTTCCAGCCACTAAGATGACCCATGGGCTGGAGCACCTCTGCTATGAGGACAGGCTGAAGGAGCTGGGGGTGTTCTGCCTGCAGAAGACTTCAGGAGGACCTTAAAGCTGCCTTCCAGCACCTGAAGGGATCTTCCAGGAAGGCTGCAGAAGGACTTCTCCTAAGGGTGTCTAGAAACAGGACAAGAGGGAATGGTCTGAAGCTGAGGCAGAGCAGGGTCAGACTGGAGCTGAGAGAGTTCTTCAGTAGAAGGATGGTGAGACTCTGGAATAGGCTGCCCAGGGAGGCAGTGGCTGCCTCCTGCCTGGGGGTGTTGAAGGCCAGACTGGATGAGGCCTTGAGCAGCTGAGTCTAGTTGAGAGGTGTCCCTGCCCATGGTGGGGAGATTTGAGGAGATGAGCTCTGAGGTCTCTTCCAAGCTGAGCCAGTCTATGACTCTGTGATACAGTATGTGTGTATAAAACCACCCAGCTAATGACTGTCTTTGCCAGCTGTATTCACTCTTAAGCATAAATTTACTCTAGAGTAATACCAGATGGGGAAAAAAAGAAAAACGTGCAGTTTGTATATAAATGTTTTCTTTAATACATAAAGCAGCTATGTTTGATGAACAAGTTGCTTTCTGACCATAGCTTCCTCTGCTTTATATGCACCTGTGCACAGCACACAAAATTGCATGGTGATGTTTTCATAGAAATTAAATACGTGGAATCCAAATGAAGATCCATTCCAAAATTTGGTTATGCATGGGCAAAAGCTGATCAAGAACATCAGGTTTTGTGTACCAGCCCCACAGTGTGTCCCTGGCATGTATGACTGGACTACAGCTGGAAAGGATCACAGAATGATAGATTGACGGAGGCTGGAAGGGACCTCAGATAACATCAAATCCAACCTCTCTGCCATGGTAGTGGTATTTATGCAGATTTGAAGCTGCTGAAAACCTGACTGCTCTGATTCATCATGATCCTTTCTGTGTATAATGAAACTAGGGGAAATCAAAACATTTAAAACTGATTTTCAAGGTCAGTCTTTAGCAAAACATGAAGTGAAAGAGAGAAAAACATCTCCCTAGATGACATACAGTACATGTCAAGGCAGAGAAATACCTTTTCCTTTCCAAGAATTCTTAGGACTTCATTAATTTCCCAAGCTAATTTCTTACAGTTTATTAATCCAGCGTTGCTGAATCTCCTTTCCTTGTGATATTTTTATTACCTCGATTATATTCACAGGATGGGTTTCCCCCGGGAATCATCAAAATTCACATTACTTATAATTGCCAGACACCCTCTGTTTCTACAGCTATGTCATGCCTGAGTACTGACTGGACCTGGGAAGCAACAGTGCTGTCTTCTCTGTGCATATGGTATCATTGATTACTGACCTATGGGCTGCTATCTCAAAAATCAGCAACTTGGAAAGCTCTGCTGTGCTGGTAAGACTATCAAGAGCAGATAGATGTCTACTCTACAAAGATGCTTATGTAAACCTTGTTTTTGAAACCCAGGCTGTGCTAGTTTGAGGCTAACTAGAATATTTTAATGAGGAAAAAAATTAGATGATAGGCTGTGAAAGGAGGTGGTGTCTCCTTCACTCATAGGTTTGCTGAGACATATGAAAACAAGGACACAAACATAGATAAGACAGTGTCTCTATCTGTCAGAGTCAGTGGCTGTCTGTTCTCCCTGGGCTTCTGCTCCTCTTGGGTAACCTAACTAATCATTCTCCTTCTAACTCCCCTTACTGATCCTTGCAACTCACCCTGCATGTCAGGCAGACTCTAGGATAAAGTAGAGGGGTGGAAAGAAGGTGGAAGCATGGTTGGGAGCCCCTCCTGGGGACTCTGATTTCTGGGAGGGCTGTTGTGTTTCTGTATTAGTTTCAACTTGTATATAACTGTAAATATTTGTGTATATTGTATATATATATATATATATGCTTGTAAATTGTGCTAAGCTGTAAATATAGCTTCATTCCTTAGCTTCCAGATGGCTGAGTCTAGCCTGGGTGACTTCATAAGGGGAGGGGGGAGAGGGGGGCGGGTAACTCCCAAACCATCACACAGGCACAACCTCTCTGGGCAGCTTGTTCCAGTGCTCCATCGCCCTCACCACACAGAAGCGTCTCCATGTGTTGAGCTGCCACTTCCTGTGTTCTACCTTGTACCCACTGTTCCTTGTCCTATCACTGAACACCACCCAAAAGATACTGGTACTTTCATCCTGACACCCACTCCTCAGATATGCACAGATGTGCCCCCTTGCCTTGGTCTCTCAATCTTTTCCTGCAGCACTTAACCATTGCTGCTTCCCAAAATCTTCACCTCAACCTCTCCAAAATGAGAAGAGACATTTTGTTGTCCTTTTTTGAAACCATTCAGCATCTGTAGTGAGCCAAGTAACACAGTGGTTACCTCTCTCAGCTGTGTACACATACTAGTGCTGTTTGATATTCCTGACAGCAGGAACACACAGTTTAAAACATGGAGCAAAACAATGGGAATCACTTCACTCTCTCCAGTCAAAGAAAAGTACTTGAAAAGCGTGAACATCATGTTTAAAAATAGCTCTGCAGAAATATTCTTCTGAGATCAGAAGAAACTTCCATACTTGGAAGAGCCTCCAGTATGTTCTGCCAAACTATTTGGCTTTTCTTTAGGTCAAGGCAACCCTGGGCTCTGCTGCTGTTCCCATCATGTGCTCTAGACCGGGTGAAAGTGCTCTCCTGTCATTTCCAGTTTACAGTACACTGTGTGCTAGCGAGTATGGAATATGCCTTTGCAGACCAAAAATCTCACTAATGACAAAAGCACTTTCTCCCCTGCTGTACTTGGACTTCCTGTGGGTATCCATGCAGAGCAGACAGACTCTTTTCCTGGAAAAGTATGGGATTTCTCTCCTTTTTTCTTGTCAACTCCCCTCCACCCATCCATTCAAAAACATTCTCTTTCAGTTCTTAATTTTTTCCCTTTAGAAGACTTGGTAGGAATTAGTGCCAAAAATTATGTTCCATCTATCTAGATTCTTTTCCTTTCCTCATTTTGTTTTTAAGAAAAGATCTGACTACTCTGTTTTCTTAATATCTTATTCACTATCAATGATTTCATTTTGGGAGTGTTGCTGTTAGTGCGTAAAAGCTCCACTGACTTGAATTCGATTCAGCCAACAAACTGGGATTTCCCTACATGCTCAGTCTGCTCAGATTTCTTTGCATATCCAAAGAATGAAGTGCCACTGCAGTGCTTCCAAACATTGTGACACATCACTCTGTGAATTAACTCAGCCCCTGTCTTTAAATTCCCTCAGAAGGCCAAAGTTAGGAAATAAAACTTGCTTCAAGGATTAAGCCAAGTATCTTTTGGCCAATAAAGCATTAGATGGATATTGTAAGCTTCCATAAAAAAGTCTGCACCCTGACACTGACTTCTCTGGGCCCCAGGACAAAGAAAACTGGAAAGACCTTTCTCTGATGTTTGGAGATGTTACTGGGCATGTCACAGAATCATAGACCTGATGAAGTTGGAAGAGACCTTTGAGATCATCACATCCAACAGCTCACCTGGAGTTAATCCCATGACTACTGCTAAACCACTACCACTAAACCATGTCCCTAAGTAAGCCCAAAAGACAACTTCAGGAATATTCATATTTTGCATAAACATTTACTAGTTAGTAAGGCCTTAAGTAATAATGAAGCAATGTCTCTAATGTCAACCCTTGGTTCAAGGGAGTGCTCTGGAAAAGGGCAGCATGGTGCTGCAGGCAGTGGAACATCTCCTGTGAGGCTGGGATGAGGGAGCTGGAGCTTGGAGCAGAGCAGCCTGAAGGCTGCCCTCACTGCTGTGTGGGCAGTGTGGAGAGGACACAGACAGGCTCTGCTCAGGGATGTCCAGTGACAGGACAAGGGGAACTGGGGGCAAGCTGGAGCAGAGGAGATACCACAGAAATATAAGGAGAAACATCTTCCCTGTGAAGGTGACAGACCCCTGAAGCAGGCTTCCCAGAGAGGGTGTGGAGTCTCTTTTGTGGAGACATTCCAAACCCACTTGGATGTGTTCCTGTGTGATCTGCTCTGGCAGGGGGATTGGGCTGAATGGTCTTTTGTGGTCCCTTCCAACCCATAACATTCTGCGGTTCTGTGAGAATCACAAGACTTTGAGCAAGCCTTCCTTCAAATTCCTGGTGGGCACACACTGAGTCTCTGAATTCAGCTGGAGAAATCATGCTCATTTAGGAGAAAACGGAGCCCTGTGCAGCAGTCAATGCAAATTTCACTGTGCTGGTCATTTTTATTCCTATACCTAGGAAAAAAAAGTCATCTAGGGTGAGGATTCAGTGCTCTTCTTGCAAGGGGAAAAATGTTAAGTGCTTGGTATTACGATTTTGGGTTTGCTCTGATTTGATGACTGATGATAATCCAAATGTAAGAACATAATGTAATGTCTTATCTGTCAAGAAAAATTAATTGTTTTTAAAATCTTAGGTAAACTCTGTGTTCTACTGACTAAAATCAGGTTAGGGGTGAGGTTAAACTGGGCCTTGAAACTATTCAATTATTTGAATTTACACCAGGCAAATCTGTGATTTTTTTTTTCCTGAAGTCTTGATAATTTAACTGGGGTCTTAGTCTGTTAAATGTTTGATTTGTACTGAATTTCAGTGGACTGCAGATATTTTTACCTCCTTAGGCTCCTCTGACAATCTCTCTTCCCCCTGAAATCTGCCTCATACACAATCCTGGAGGTGAGGCAAGGTGCAAGGACAGAATGGCAAATGTTTCTGCTGCTGCATGTGACAACATTCAGGTGTTGAAACAGCACTGACAAGTGGGATAATGTTGTTTCCAAAACTGTGTTTGTGGCAGCTTAGATGCACTTAGCTCAAATCCTTTCCGCTGTGGACTGAACTGCCTGAACTTGTCTGACAGATGCCTTTGGCCAAGGCACTCACAAGAACATTCACCGTGGCTTTGACGCATGGGAGCCTCTTAGTCTGAAGTCACTTGACTGAGTGCCTGACTCTACCTCATCAGGGTCTCTTCAGCCCTTAAAGCAGAAGAGGCAAGTTGTAAATTAGGGAATATTCTAAAGGGAATGAGGATTTAGTGTTACTAGAGGTTCATAACTGAGCCTCCTGACTCCTCTTGCTGCAGCTGATGAGCAAACACTGAGTAGCTGGATGCCCTCACACCCTCCAAGGCCTTTCAGTAATAACTTCTTCAGGTGCTCACAAGAGCAGAAAGCACTGCAGGCTGGCCAGCCAGCTGTCATTTCCTCCTGGATTAAAGCCATCAGGAGCCCTTTTGTTCAAAGGAGAAAATTGTTGGTCTGCTGTTTGTACCAATCCTTCTACCTTTACTCTTGACATAAAACATAACCAGCTGTAGGCTGGCAGCCCTTTCTGGTCCTTTGGAGTACTAAGCTGTTCTAATAAACACCACCACTCACAGCAGCTGAGCCAAGGAACATAATCCATGAATGCAAAGCACTGCTAGTTGCTATAGATTTTGTCTAGGACTTGTAGAATGCCACTTCCAATACTCTTTTTCTTCTCTGATGCAGTACTTACTCCTGGGCTTTCACGTCACTTTAAGTGAATGTATGCTTACTGTTCCTTTGCCTTCTTTTCCCTTCTCTTCTAAGAGCTGCTTTTGTTTTCTTTCCTGGATTACACCAGAGCCAGATTCGATCGGAGGACATATATAGTACAGATTGTACTTCCAGTTGGGATGGACACAGACCTATCCATAAAATTCAGATAGGGATAATATGACTAATGAATACGCTTTGCTATGAGCTTCCTGCAAAAGAGCAGCTCACACAACTCAGCCTTTACCACGTTGTTTTGGTTAGCCATCACTATGTATTTACTGCAACTGAGGCTAGGAAAGACAGCTTCATTTCTCAGCATTGTGCATATGCATCTGTGCCGGGGCTGGCAGCACAAAATGTTCTTCTCCGTTTTCCTGCATGTTTCATACCTGTTTTTATTTGACAGTACTCCAGGCATTTATTCTCACTAAATTAACGTGGAATATCTAGTCTGTAGGTGGGCTACCTTGCACATTATACTCTACTTTGAAGGAAGCATAAGGGATTATGTTAGATCTCACAACTTTCACCAGTACTTTGAAGGTCTTAGCAATCCAGTAGTCTTAATCATAGAATCCTAGAATGGCTCAGGTTGGAAGGGACCTCAGAGCTCATCTCCTACAACCTCCCCACCAGGCCAGGGACATGTCTCAACTAGACTCAGCTGCTCAAGGCCTCATCCAGCCTGGCTTTCAATGCCCCCAGGCAGGAGGCATACAAAGCCTTCCTGGGCAGCCCATTTCAGATTCTCACCATCCTCACCCTGAAGAACTTCTTCATCATCTCCAGTCTACCCCTGCTCTGCCTCAGCTTCAAACCATGCTCAGGTAAAGTCCTGCTGCAGCCTTACTGCAGGATCCCTTCAGCTACTGGAAGGCAGGGATCCTTAGATGACCTATTCAGAGGCAGAGGTGTAATTTCAAGCTGTCGGCTAGCTACAGGCCTTTGGATACAGTTTTCAGCCTCCATAAGGTATGCTGGTTTTATCTGCTTGGAAATGGGGCAGGTTTACTGGATATCCAAGAAAACAGTTACTCCCTCCTTTGTCTTCTCCAGGCTGTAGCTTTCAGAGGGTAAAAAAATGGCTGCATCACTGCTCAGCATCTTCTCCCTTGAAATATTTCCCATTCTTTGTCACAAAAGCTGTACCTTTGTGGCTTAGGTGCTCATTCTTCAAGTGCTTGTTCTTTAGTGATATAAATATCCGCTACCAAAGATCCAAAGTCTTCTCTGTTGCAAGATGGGGACCCTTCATGGCAGCTTAGCTGCCCAAGGGGAATTTGTTTATCATGGTAGGAGGTCTCTGGGTAAAAGCTAGGTCACCATAATGGCCCTTCGGTATCAGACTGCTGCAGAAGAGAACAAGTACTTTTCTGACTGGCATTTGTAACAATTGCTGCAGTTGGGCCCTGAGTGCCTCTTGATGTGAGAGCTGGAGGAAGGACACAACAGTTTTGCAGGACTGCTTAGTCCTTAGCACCTTCCTTTCCTCTGCATCTGTGCTCCTTTTGCATTTATCTCCTGGTAGAGAGGCAGTGGCAGTAGCAAGGAGATATTGATATTCAAGGCAAGGAACTTCTAACAGACTCTCACCAAAGGTCTACAAGGGGAATCTCTAAGACACAATCATCCACTCCACTAGCAAATACTTATCTTAGCAAGACAACTCAGCTGCAAGAGAAGAGCCACTACAAAGTCACTGTCACTTCAAATTAACACCACACACCATCTCCATTTCACATCCTTCGTCACTCCAAATATTTAATTGTTTCTCCTGATTACTTTTTATTACCCCTTCAGCCACTTTCTCATTTTGATTTTACTGTGCAGAACGAGGTAAGTGACAACAACATAATTACTCATATTTATGTAAAAGTGGCTGGCTCAGGCTGAGGAAACAGGGGAGTGTGGTGCAGGATGGGTAGGGTTGATGTACGTACACTTAGTCCAATATTTCTTCTAGTAATTAAGCCAGATCTCTTTCAGAGTTTAAATATTTAAAAGCAGAGCACAATATTATTCTTGGAAAGCTTATTATTTACATGAAGTAGTAGACTTTACCAAAAAAATCAATTCTCAGGCTGTGGGAGTCAGCAGCCTCCTGGATTTTGTGCTTCTCTGACTCAGACAGATAAACCACTTCAAATCACATTTCAGCTCCTTAGTGAAATCCTTATCTGGCTTGTTTGTTCCTCTACAAAAGCAGCAAGAAATCCGTGTCAAGTCTTGTACCTAGCCAAGGGCTGAGCCCTGTGTTGGGAACACCTTAGTCTGCAGTGCCACTCAATGCCAAAGGAGCACAGGCTTCTGCAGGACCGCGCCAGAGCAGCTTTGCAGAATCACAGAATCACTTCAGGTGCTAAAGGCTTTTAAGGTCGTTGAGTCCAAACATTCTCCAACTCTACCAAGGCTGGTGTTAAACTGTGTCCCTTAGCACCATATCCAGGCATCTTTTAAACACCTCCAGGGATGGAGATTCAACCACCTCCTTTCACAGCCTGTTCCAGTGTTTGAGAACCCTTTCAGCCAAGTTTCTTCTACTATCCAATCTAAACCTCCTCTGGGGCAACTTGAGGCCATTTCCTCTCATCCTTTCATTTGTCACTTGGGTGAAAAAAAAAATCTCACCTCACTACAACCTCTTCTCAGGTTTTTGTAGAGAGCCAGCAAGTCTCTCCTCCACCTTCTTTTCTCCAGACTAAACACCCGCAGCTCCCTCAGCTGCTCCTCCTCAGCCCTATTCTCCAGACCCTTCTCCAGCTTTGCTGCCCCTCCATGGACTCACTCAGCTCTTCAATGTCTTCCCTGTAGTAAGGGGCCCAAAACTGAATCCAGTACTCAAGGCATGGCCTCACCACTGCTGAGGAGGGCAGTCATTTCCCTGATCCTGCTGGTTACACTGTCCCTGGTCCAGGCTGGGATGCTAGTGGCCTTGTTGGCCACCTGGGCACACCCTGGCTTATCTTCAGATGGTTGTCAGCCAGCACCCCCAGGGCTTTCTCTGCTGGGCAGCTTTTCAGCCACTCTGCCCCAAGCCTGGAGCCATCATGGGGTTGTTGTGACCCAAGTGCAGGACCCAGCAATTGGCTTTGTTGAATTTCATACCATTTGCCTCAGGCCATGGATGCAGCCTGGCCAGATTCCTCTGCAGAGCCTTCCTACCCTCAAGCAGATCAAGCTCAGTGTCAGCTGCAGATTTGCTGAGGGTGAACTCAGATTATTGATAAAGACATTAAAGAGAACTGGCCCCAAAACTGATCCCTGGGAAACATCACTTGTGGCCAGCCACCAACTGAGTTTAACTCCACTCCCCACCATTCTTTGGGCCTGGCCATCCAGACAGGTTTTCATCCAGTGCTGTGTCCACCATACTGTGTCCTTACAACAGAGAGCTGGGCCAGTTTGTGTCACCTGCTCTGGGCCAAGGGCAGGATTTTCACGTATGAGTAAGATCAGGTAGCGAGGTTAAGGTATTTTAAAGTGTTTTGTTGTTCTCTATCAGAGTGAAAGAGCACTTTAAGGTATTTTTGTTCAGGAACTAAAACTGGAAATAGCAGAAGTGCTGGGTACTTTAATACATTGTTGTAAATGGAAATCACAAGGAAAGCTCTGAAGAAAGACACCACAAATTCCTAAAATGCACTCACTTGTTATTTTCATTTTGCTTCCCTTTTCTTGCCCAAATATCCCAGCTCTGCACAGAAGTGAAATAAGTATTAGATATCGCACAAATGGGAAAAAAAAAATATCTCAGTACTTTGGAACTGTTTAGAACAGTGGGAGCCAAAGGCTACAATTCTTCTGTAGAAATTACCCAAATAAAGCTCCCACTGAAGCCAATTATTTTACTATCACTTAGACAGTTGTGGAAAATGAGCTCCACGCTTTGCAGAACAAATAAAGAAGAGCCACGTGGTGCCTTTATCTCCTTCCCTGGTTTGTCTTACTCGCACAATTCATTGCATGAGAGGAACAAACCCTGGGAGCAGAAGAGAAAGAAACGCCATAAATGGCTATAGAAAACTCTATGAAAAACAACAGCTGGAAGGGGCAAAAAGCTGCTTTGTTGAAGTCAGATGGCTACTTATTTTTAAACAGTTGACAAAATATTTTGGGTTTTGATTGAGCAGCTGGTAAATCAACTGCAGTTGTACCTAAGTGGATAGTAAACGAGGACCTGTGACTAAACCTGTTAAAAGTGATTAGATCACTGCTAGGCACTGAGACATTATTTTTGTCCAAAGTCTTTGACTGAAATAACACAGCTTTGGTCTGAGCTGCCTTCTCAGACAGCGCTGTGAGGAGCCTTTTGGCACCGCTTGCTCCCCCCTGCTGATTCCCCGACGCAGCAGGCTGTGCTCCGTGGCAGCCCTGCCACTCTCCTTCCCACCCTCTATCTGCCTCACACCTCTCTGCGCTGGAGGCTCCTCCCCAGACACACAGCTTGCTGAAAAACGTTTGCCAGAGCTGTTATTATGGCCGTTATTTTTAAGCTAAGAAATTTGCTTAAATTAGATTTATTTTTTTTTTCCTTTTAAATCTGTCCATCTACATTCCAAGACATTCTCCTCAAGGAGCCACACAAAATGGCAATCTCCAAGGAAATTTCCCTTCTCTTGGTGCTGCCAGTATCATAGAATCATAGAATCAGTCGAGGTTGGAAGGGACCACAAGATCATCTAATTCCAAGCCCCTTGCCATGGGCAGGGACACCTCACACTAGATCAGGCTGCCTAGAGCCTCATCCAGCCTGGCCTTAAACATCTCCAGGGATGAGGCTTCCACCACCTGATATAAAAATGCCACTTTAGTAGACAGGATAATACTGAAGTGAGATGGAGCTGCACGTGGAAGCGAAGTGAGCACCATTGCATTGAACTCCCATTGCCAACCATATCATGAAGTGAAGTGAGCGCCATTGCATTGAACTCCCATTGCCAACCATATCATGAAGTGAAGTGAGCGCCATTGCATTGAACTCCCATTGCCAACCATATGATGAAGCGAAGCGAGCGCCATTGCATTGAACTCCCACTGCCAACCATATGATGAAGTGAGCGCCATTGCATTGAACTCCCATTGCCAACCATATCATTGCAGAGTAAAACTATTTTCAGATCAGCCTTGCTTTTCACAAGAAAGGACAGTGATACTGCTTTCCAGGCATGTAAGTAATAGCTGGAGCTTGAATGAGATGTGATGAAGATATGTGGAAGGGTAGAGCAGAATGCAGAAGTGGACAAATAGAGGAAAGTGAGGGAAGTAGAGGGCTGGGTCCACACAGTCATCTAGAGTCATGCTCTGTAGTCATGGGTGTGCATATGTGTGCTTATGTATTGCAGAAGCCTAGAAAGACAGGATTTACTGAAGGACTCTCCAATTGAAAGAAAATGATCTTCTGGGAGTAACCTCAGAAAGACAATGGAAGGTAATAAAAGAAACAGAAAGACAGACAGATAATAATTTGGTAAATAAGTAGACAATGAATTATGAAGTGGAGACATTGAACCTCCATTTAGTCTTTCACTGGCTTAGATTGAGATTTTATGTGTTTATAAGATTCAAAATGTTCTGCCTGACCTGGATGCAGTATTTATTTGTTAATGACACATGGCAAGCAGATATATTGCCAGATTCTGCTTCAGCAACAGGAGAATTTTTCTTTCCATTCTGGCTCAGACACTGTGGAAAGGAAGAGATCAGTATTTAAATATGTCTTATCAAAAAGAAGCAAAACAGAACTGAGAAATGCAGAAATGCTTCTCTACTGCAGGCCAGGAAATCTCTTCTGCAGCTGTGCTCCCCCTTTTATCAAGGATTTGTAGGACTGGTGTGCAGCTAGGGGAAGCTCTTCACTGTCTCGATGGGTACAATTCAGATATCTCTGTTTTCATACACTGTGCTATTTTTAAGAGATGGTATGACAACAGCAGTGCAGGAAGAGAGCACATCAGAGAGGACACTGCAGTAAGAGACACAGTGGCTGAAGGCAGCTCCTCTTTCCTAGCTCCAGGCAGTATTTCCTCTTAAAGGAGGCATTGCTAAAATAGGGTAACTTCTAGAGCCAAGAATTCTTGAAGATGTATGCTTTTGCACCTTCCAGTCTAAAAGAGGAATGGTAGTAGGGAAATAACACAGGAATAGACTTAAGTTCCCATGAAAGGTCCATGGATAGAGTTTCCACACACAGACTGTACCACTGCTAATTATCTCCTTAGCATGTCCTCTGCTCTGGACTCAGGGCTTTGAATGCAAACATCATAAATAACAACTCTGCAAGCAGTGCTCATTGGCACCTTCATAAATCATCTTATCAGAATCAAAACCCTGGATAATCCTGGGGACTAAGACCCAGACTGCTAAAGGTATTTTAAGAATCTGTGTAGTGCCTTCTTATGTTTATCACTGATTCTTGCAGCCTGAGAAAACTGTACCTCTAACAGTCTCTTATCTCTCTGACCACACTCCCTCTGCTACTCAGGTCTTTAACCATAACTTGCCTCCTAGGGTAGAGTCAGACAATTTCCCCTTTCTCAGTCTCGATATTCAATGCAGCCAACACACAGCAAAGATTTACAGCAGAAAGTCTGATTTTAGTATCTGATCCTGTTTTTGGTCAAAGCCTCCTTAGAGCACAGCATTACCTACCAAGAATAAAAGTGTTTATGAAGAAACAGAAACTCAGAGCATTACAGCAGTTGACTGATCAAACTTTTCTCCTGCAGCTTTGCTAATGTGGACAGAGCTCCACTTTCTACTGTTTTCAGTTCCCCCTTTTCCTCTCAAGTACATACCATCCTCAAGAGCAACTACACTAGGTCAGCCCAAGCCACCTATCCCATTTCTGAAGGTGGAATATAGCAATTTACTAGCACCAAAGAAAAAGGGCAAGTACGGAGCAACCTTTCCTCTGTCAGGCACACACTCTGTTACACATTGCATCAGATAGCTCATCTCAGGAATCAGCAATGGACCTATCCTAACAAGTAGCTATTTTTCTCCAGACAATTTTTTTTTAAATTTTATTCTTCAGTGTTCTTTTCTCTGTCTCTTCTTTTTTTTTTTTCTTTTGGAAAAAAAAATAAGAAAGAGAGATTCACAATCTATCACAGATGAAAAGAGAAACCTTATAGATTACCTTGACTCTTTTTCCCTGTATTTCAGAGAGAATTCTGTTAACTGATCATGTGCTTTTTTCCTAATCACTTTTCTCACAGCCTGATGTTAAATCAGTTTAATGTTTTCAGACAGAACAGTTCTTTAGTTCCCTCCACAGTCTATCTAGCAATTTTTGCTTGTTGATCACAGAAACAATTATCCACAGATGAAAATACAGAAGCTCCATGCCAACTGCATTATGGAGAAGTTTATGATTCTGTTGTCTCTAAGTAGACAAATATTGTTTTCAGTTTCCATTGCTTTCATTCCAGCAGAGATTAGAGACACTACTCTGCGTTGGAAGATGATAATAAAACCAAAAGGATGGAGAATTCCATTTTAGAGGATTAGATATGATGCTGACATCCACTAGTCTGGAGCTGGAACAGCACTGAAAGGAAAACAGAAGAGCAATGGAAAGAGAGAAGACATAACAAAAAATTATCACCTGCAAGTGAAGTGATGAAGATGACCCAGGAGGACATCCGAAGGCAGACAGATAACTGAGTCCATCACATTGATATAAAAGAATATAGAAGAGTTGTCATAAAGGTGTCTATGAGTAATTTTATTGACTTGTGTGTAGTTCCAGGTAAGTTCATCCTTAATAACTCTGAGTTTGGACACCTGATTGTGGAGATTGTGAAAGATACTGCTAGGAAAAAAAATGTGCGCTGGGTCTACTTGGGAAGATTTGAGTGACTGGAGCAGGGCCCAGGATAAACTGGCCACTTGCTCCTTCCAGGGAAAGCTAATAAATGTTTGTGTCTGCAGTTCAAAATGCTGTGGAAGAAAGAACCTAAAAAGCTGTGTTCCAAAGCACTGCACAGAGTTCTGTAGCACAGACACGCATCCTACCCTTATTAAGTTCACAATAGCTACAGAAACCAAGCACAAAGCAATTAACAAAATCCCGAAGCCATTCATGGGTGTTCTTTATGGTCCAGACCTTACTTCCACTTCATGTAAGACTTTTTTAACAGCACTTAAATTATGAGATCCTCAAAACTCCATACAAGAAGTATCTCATAAAGATATGAAAAGATGGATTTCAGGTCTCTTGAGCAGTAGCTATAATTAAAACTATTGAATAATGATTATAGAGTTGAACTATGAAAATACTGAAAGAGAATCAGCCGAAATAAAAATCTTGATTAAATTGAGACTTGCTGGGGAAGAGCTCGGAGACTTCAGTAAAAGTCTGAAAGTCACAGACTGGCATTCCAACAGGAGAATTAACTTCTGACTTTCAGCTGTCACTGCTGCTTTACTTACCCAAATTCCCTTCGGTTTTATTCACAATATAAATGTAATAATCAGCACAGAGGTTTACCAGGAGCAGGCTGCAAGAAACGAAGCAGGTGCCTGTCCGTTTAGTCAAAAGCTGTAAGCCCAGAAAAGGGGCTAGAAATAGCAGCTGATGGGCTTCTGTGTTCGTGCTTGTAGCAACAGGAAGCACTGCAAGGACAGACCGTGCCTTGGCCTCTCATTTTTGGGGCAGAGGCACAACGTGCTGAGACAACAAAAATACAATGCAATGCCAGTGGTTTCTCTGCTAGCCAACTGCATTTAGAAGCCTGCAAGCTTGCTATATATGCAGGCCACATATGGACAGATGATTAGCTAGTTTGCTTCTTAGTTAATGGTCTGAATTAATCAGCGACTTGAAGGAGAATGACTCAAATGGAGGACTTCCTGTGCCAAAATGCTTTTGTGTGGTAACACAGATAAACATGGCACTAATGCAAGATTTTAAAAAACAGCCTCAGTGCTTCCAAGCCAAAGTTCTGGCTTGTGCTGCCCCAGCTTTGAACTTCTGAAGGAATGAATGAATGAATTCCAATCAGCCAAACTAGTTTTAGCCTTCGCCCCTAAAAACAGAGTGGGGTAAATAACCATGCTGACATCTCTGCAACCACTGCATCTTTACCTGAGCAGAAGAAGTGGAACAGAGCCAGCAGAGGGGGTTGAGAGGCTGTTCTGCCATGGCTAAACCTGTAGTTTCTGAACCTGGAAGGTCACCTCCTCCCTACTCTGGACAGAGCCTCCTCCGTTGGAAATGTTTTGTCACGAATTCCTCACTACCCAAAAAGGTGGAGATATGGAAAGACTCAAAACAGTGGAAACAAACGAAGCTGCTGAAACAGGCTGTGAGAGGCAGCTTTTGTTGTGGTGTCTTCACTGTACAGCTTCTCACTTATGTGCTTACTGTAGCCTTGAGCCACTGGGTCTTGTAGCATCAGATTCTGCCCTGACCTGATGGGTAACACTGGGTAAATATTTTTTTACATTCCCTGGCCCAATTTTCCCCAACAGACTGAGAGAGGGAGAATGAGGGGAAAAGTATTCATGCTCCTGGTTTTGTTTGTAAAAGATACTATGAGCTAGAGCTAGCATGTGCTATATAAAGGCTGGGGATCAGTATTCTTTGTTAGCAGCAGTGAGAATGATTTTCCATATAAAGAAACAACCAAGGATGTGTTCAAGCTAGCCGAGAAGGCAGCGTTTTGTTCTGCTGAGCTAGAGAAGCAGTCCAGGTGCCAAGTTTTCTCTTTAAGCCAACAGCAAATTTAATATGGACATGACAAAATAAAACTCCAGGGACAGAGGCTGATTGTCTTCTCCATATGCTCAGTACAGCATGCTACTTGTGGGCTTAGAAAGCTTCAGATTCATATTTTCCAGTCAAGGCAAAAGTTACTGCAATGAGATCTCAATGTAATGTGGGAAAGAAGAAAAGTAAAACAGGGAATCCCATGGAAAATCTGAAGTCTCAGAAACACCTCAAGAAGATCATTTGAGTGCAGCTGCCCTTCAAGCAGGGTGATGACAGAGATTTACAGCCTGGAGCTTCCATCCAGTCTTTGCAGATAGCCAGGTCTGGACCCCAGGGAAAGTTCAGGCAGAGAAAAGTGAACTCCACAGGTGCATGAGCTTTCAGCGTCTGGACACAACTTAGCCTGCCCGGGCAGTCTTGCTGCCCACTCTTTCTGCAAGCAAAGGCAAACTGGATGCAACACAACTAGAGGTCTTTGAAACTGAGCCTTTAGAAGACATAACCACTCTTCTTGTTCCTGCAGCACACAGAAACACAGGCTTCCCAGGTTAGGGCCAAGCAGAACCACACCTGAATGCATATCAAGGTGACCAAGTGGACAAAGTGAGCGTGATATGGTGACACCCTCACAATAGCCACAGAAAACAATGATTGTAATATCTCATGCAGAAAGAGCTGTTGTCAGGGAGCTTTAAAATGCTTCCACTAATTCCTCACCTCCGATTTTGACCACAATGAAATACAGACTATGACAAAGATAATCTCAACCTTCACCTAAGAATCAGTTATCAGGTCTACACTGCAAAGCAGATCTGATATCTGACTGTAAGCATAGGCATGTTAAGACAAGTACCTACTGAAATAAATTAATACATCTATGACTAAAGTTGTTAGCAAAATAGAATTACTAGCTGGGTAAACATGCAAACCCACTATTTCCTCACTAAGTCCTCCATCTGACCTGTATTTAATCATCACAGATCTTTTCTGGGCTCCTTAAATAATTTTAAAAGAAAAACATCAGCAGAATGGCTTACAGCTGGCATACTGCTACAGCCCAACAGGCTGAACTCTAAGGCCAAACGTTCTGGCTTGCAAGGCAGGTTCTACAGTTCATGGATTCATGATAAAATGGTCACTCTAACTGCTGTAAAGCCTACACAGCCCTCAGGCAGGGGACAGTAGAGATTCTGAGTCAGAGCACAGAGTTGAAGCTGTGTTTAATTGACATTGTTTACGTAAAGTATTTGACATTATCATATGTATATGTTTGTTTATTTCTACTGCATCCTTGCCTGCAAGCCAAGGAAATCAAAGCATAATGAAAAGACAAGGCACAAGTGCCAAAGAGTGAGGAAGAAGTTGCATTTGTGAAATTTAGTCTCAGAGCTCAGTTCTTCTCCCTTAGAATCATAGAATAGGTTGGGTTGGACGGGACCTCCAAAGGTCCAAATCCCCTTCAGTAAGCAGGGACATCCTCCACTAAATCAGGTTGTTCAGATCCTTGTTGAGCCTGACCTTGAATATCTCCATGGATGGGACCCCAACCACCTGCCTGGGTAACCTGTTGCAGTGTTCCAGCACCCTCATGGTGCAGATCTTGTTCATAACATCCAATATAAACCTGCTCTGCTCTAGTTTGAAGCCCTGTCCTCATCCTGTCCCTGCAGGCCTTTGCAAACAGTCCCTTTGTGCCTTCTTGTAGTCCCCTTCAGGTACTGGAAGGCTGCTATTAGGTCTGCCTGGAGCTATATCTTCTCCAAGCTGCACAATCCCAGCCTTGCTGGAGCTGTTTGCTCAAGAGAGCTGATGAATCATTGAAGAACAAGCCCATGTGCCTGTGATAACTAAGTACAAGGGGAAAAGCTGAAATGTTTCATCAGATTATCTCAATATTCAGCCAAAAGATTGCATGTCAATTTGAAAGATCTCAGTAAGAATCTAAGGCCACTGACAAAACAGGAAATATTGAATGAAAAATCCATTTAAATACCAACATCATCAGACAATCACTAGAAGCTGCTTGTTAAGCTCAGTGGCATTTCAGACTTCCAGTTCTTTCACTTGATACCCAACAGGACAAACATTTCTACCTACTTGTGAAGATGCTGGTGTTTAAAAAAGATGTTGGAAGCTTTTTTAGGTATAGATGGAAACTGAATTACAGAAGATGATGGCTTAGGGATTTGAGTAGTGCACAATATCAAAAAAACATACCTATGTTGAAAATAATAACCTTCAGACTCCTGTACACAGCAGCTCTTAAGTTCTCTAACACTTGAGGGTTTTACCTATGTTATTAACAATGCAGAAAACTAACAAAATTAGCCCCCTCAAAAAAAAACCAAACAGATTTAATTTGACACTTCCCATTTCATCTTCTCACGTGGGTTTTTTCTCCATAGCCTTCCAGCATTTTGTATTTCTTTGTGTTCTTCTCAATTTTGACCTTCCAGAGTGTCTAAATCAACTCAGGCTGACAATAGCTGATGCACAAATATAGCAGATAAAGCAGCAGCACCACTAGCTGCAAAATTAAACCCTATACACCTGCTAAAAGCTAAACTACCTGCTGTTCTCCACTCACTCTCTCAAAAATGTGATGACAGATTACCAAAAGGAGTTGATCTAAAGCTTAATGCTTTGGGGCCTTTTGCTGTGAGGGATCTTGGAATTAATTTCTATACCATGATTTCTTCCTGCTAATGGCAATCAGGAAAGATTGCACACCAGGGAAGAAAAGGGAGCACAGGGATTATGCATTGGTCTGCTGCAAGGACAAGCAATTATCTACAACAACGCTTATGAAGAATACTGTGCCATGACTTAGAAATGGTGTCCTCAGCATCAGAAGGACACAGAGCTCCTGGAACAAGTCCAGAGTAAGACACAAAGGTGATCCAAGGGCTGCAGCACCTCTGCTGTGTGGACAGGCTGAGGGAGAAGGGGGTTTTCAGCCTGGAAAAGAGAAGGCTATGGGAGGACCTTAGAGTTGCCTTCCAATGCCTGAAGAGATCCTACAGGAAGGCTGCAGAGGGACTTTTCCTGAGCATGTCTAAAGACAGCACAAGGGGAAATGGTTTGAAGCTGAGGCAGAGCAGGCTTAGACTGGAGCTGAGGAAGAAATTCTTCAGGGTGAGGATGGTGAGAATCTGAAATAGGCTGCCCAGGAAGGCTGTGGCTGCCTCCTGCCTGGAAGTGTTGAAGGCCAGGTTGGATGAGGCCTCAAGCAGCTGAGTCTAGTTGAGAGTTGTCCCTGTCCATGGTGGGGAGGTTGGAGTGGATGAGCTCTGAGGTCTCTTCCAAGCTGAGCCATTCTGTCATTCTATGATCAAAACATGTTTGAAATTCACTTCAGAAAATTCTTACTATTGGAATACTTTATCCTACATATGTGTTTGCAGCATCAGTGGCAGATGAATTATGTGCATGATTAGCAGCTGAGAGGTAAGAAATTGCTTTTGCAGCTATGGATTAGTTTAATGCACCTCTCTGGAAGGCAGAAGCCTCTGTCTGATTTGTGTTTGCACCACTTGCTATTTAGAGCTCCAGCATGAATTTATAGTTACACCTTAATTAAATGTCTTTTCCATTCTCAGACCTAGTTACATTTAAATATAAATATAAACCTACCCAGCTTCATACATAATCAACCCTTTCCTTAGATTACTCCAAAAAGCCTCAAAATAGCCACTAGGCATCTGAGTTTCTGTGGAGCACTACTGTGCCACACTTGCATGGAAACCAAGGCATTCCCTGGAGTTCAAATGAAAGTTACAGATGCAGCTACGTGCTTCTGAGCGGAACCATTTTCAACAGGTCATCTTCAGAGAAGTGATTATATCTTTCATATCATTCTGAATTAAAATAACCTGGAGCAGGGCTACAGGTAAAAGTGTCCAGTATTATCCTTTATTTGTAACTAGGTATGGGCTTGTGTCCATCTGTCCTTCAGGAGCTAGTGACAGAGTACTGAACAGGCAACAAACGTTGTTATTTTTCCCATGGATAAGAATATTGCCCTCACAGAACTTCCTCTGGATTTGGTTTTGCTACTTATCTATTTTCACCTTGGACTTGATGCATGCTTGGATGCTGTGACTTTGGGGAGAACGCTGCACAAGTATCACAGCTGAATGCTGGCCTTGGTTTAATTTTACTGTGGGCCATGCCATTTCAAAATCATAGAATGCTTTGAGTTGGAAGGGACCTCTAAAGTCATCTAGTCCATCTCTGGTTGCCCACTGACCAAGTCCACAACATCCTTTCCTGAGTACAAGAATACTGTGGGAGAATGGCAGTGGTTTTTGTAAAGCCAAGCAAATCCACTCATTTTATCAGGTGACTTATCCTTCAAAATGCTATTCTGACTGTTCCCTTTCCCCTCCTCTCTTTGCAGTCCCAGAAATGTGCTTCAAGAGGACTTGAGTCATGATTTTCATTCAGACGAACCTGTATTTCCCTGAATTGTCTTCTTAACCTTTTTTCAACATAGATGCACTATTTGCTTTCTTCCAGTCCTCATGGGCCTCTGCTTACTCTCCAGGACCTTGCCTAGATAGAAGAGAGCAGCCTTGTGTGGGCATTAGCCAGTTCTCTCTGTACCCTTCAGTAGAGGTCATTTCAGACCTCTCCACCATTTATCTTGGTGACCACAGAGCAGAGCCCTTCCCTTGGCTATCCCCCACACAGCAAGGCTCCCAAGTGTCTCCCTGTCTGCTTTATAACCTGGCTATTAAAAAAACAGTCAGATTTGAGTTGGATCCTTCATTAACTAATGTATCTTTCTAATAGGGCAGACAATCAGGCCTGTAACCAGCTTCTTGGTCTACTACAGTATACTTAAGTGTTTTTGTTTGGTCTGCCCTAAGTTGCTTGTTCCCATGTATTTTAGAGCAGTAGCTTAGGTTTGCTTGCTCCTCTATGTTCAACACCACAGAAAAGATCTAAGCCTCAAGGCTTGAGGTTTTGGTTGTATTTCTCTTTTAAATAGTAGAGATGCCTGTGAAAAAGTCTCCAAAAGTGTAGAGCCCCCACAACCCTGAATACAGATCAGTGTCTTTATGCTCTGCATCTGAGGGCCACACCCTGCAGCCCTCTCACATTTTCCAGTCCTCTCCTGGGTGACACTCAAAACAAACAGCATGCTCAGAGCACAGAGCTCAAACTCAGAAGACAATTACCTAAAGCCACATGCTCGATTACTGCTTTTCCTACTGAAAATAAAGGCAGCAGTCAATGCTTGGGAGCTCTACTCATCATGCACTCAAACCAAGTAATTATATCATGGAACAGCTACAGTTTTTGTATGTAGAACAGCAGAATGAGACATGCAATGGGTAGTTGGAGCGAGATGTACAAGAGCTCTCTTAATCCTAGAATGGCTCAGGCTGGAACAGACTTCAGAGCTCATCTCCTCCAACCTTCCAATCATGGGCAGGGACACCTCTCACACAGACTCAGCTGCTCAAGGTCTCATTCAACCTGGCCTTCAACACTCCCAGGCAGGAGGCAGAAACAGCCTCCCTGGGCAGCCTATTTCAGATTCTCACCACCCTGACCCTGAAGAACTTCTTCCTCAGCTCCAATCTAAGCCTGCTGTGCCTCAGCTTCAAACCATTCCCCCTTGTGCTGTCTCTAGACACGCTCAGGGAAAGTCCCTCTGCAGACTTCCTGCAGGGTCCCTTCAGATACTGGAAGGCAGCTCTGAGGTCTCCCCAAAGTCTCTTCTGCAGGCTTAACACCTCCAGCTCCCTCAGCTTGTCCTCACAGCAGAGGTGCTGCAGCCCTTGGATCATCTTTGTGACCTCCTCTGGACTCACTCCAGCAGCTCTGTGTCCTTCTGCTGGGGACACCAGAACCGGACGCAGTTTTCAAGGTGGGGTCTCAGCAGAGCACAGTAATGGGGAAGACATACAAATAATATAAAGATCATGAGAATGGAATCCTCCCATCCTGCTCCTTACAGCATCAGCCCTTAGCAATTATAGGACATATTCAATAGGTTTTCATCAGGAAGGAATGTGGCTGTCTATTATAAACACAGTAGCCATAGCAATGTGAAGATCTACTTTCAGTTATTCAACACATAAAACACATTTGAAAAAGGATTGTGGCCTCAAATCTGCTCTTGGTAACACCCATTCAACCCTCTTGACATTAGCTAACTGAGAAAAGAATTTAGTCCAATTAATGTAGCTTTCTCTTTCAGCTGTTCTCAGTGCCTGGGGCAGCACCAGCACTCTCCAAGTTGGTCATTTTCTGTCAACTAATGACAAACCAAGCAGAGGGCTCTCAGCTGCTTCTCAGGCAGTCAACAGGTCATTAAATGCCAGGAAATGTCTGTTCTATCAGTCATTAATACTGAAATAGCAGTTTCTGTTAATAATAGATGAATATCCTCCTTCCAGAAGAGGACCTGTCTTTTGGCCACTAATGGCCTGGCCTGAACTAGACTTTTCCTTAATATCATGCAACAGCCTGAAGTCACAGATGATCCAGCAATGTGTGCTGATGAACCTCTGCAGCTCACTGGTCCAGCCTCGTGCTCAAAGCACAGGTAACATAAAAGTTAGCTGCGGCTGCTCAAGGCCACATCCAACTGAGTTTTAATATCCCCGAAGATGGAGAAGCCACAGCCCATCTGACCAACACACTTCCAGTGCTCAGCAGCTCTCACTGTTGTTTTATTTCCCCCTAGCTGACCAGTACTTCTCTTTGCGTGACTGTCAGTTCACCTCCTTTTGCTACACGCTCTTCCTGCCTATAAGCACCCACCAGGATAGATGAAGACAGCAATTGGAGCCTTTGCTTCTCCAGCCTGAGCAATCTGCACTGCCTTGGCTTTTCTGCACAGTAAGTGCCTCAGCCTCAAGGCCATTGTGGTGACCCTCTGCTGAACTCACTTCAGCACCTGCTTCTGGGCTGCCTTTCCAAATGTAGAGGACAAAAGCCTTTTCTTTCAACCTGCTGGCTACATTTTTCTGATACAGCCCAGCACCCTGCTACCATTAATAGCTGAAAGGGCACATTGCTAGTCTATGTCCACGTGCTTATTTGTGAGAACTCTCAGGCACTTCTTGCAGAGCTGCCACCTGGACAGTCAGGTCCCAGCCTGGACTGCTGCATGGGGTTGTTCCACCCCAGGCTCAGGGCTTTGCACTGTTCTTTGTTGAACATTATAAATTTTCTGTTTACTTCTCTTGCTGGTTGAGATCCCTTTTATGCATTATCAGCTCATCTCCTTGCTTTCTGGCCAAGTGAAAACTTCCTGGGACTGCGCTTTGTTAGGTTTCTTTAAGAAGACCTTCAAAGTTGACCTAGTCCAATCCTCCTGCAGTAAGCAGTGACTAAGGTCACTGCCAACTCTTACACACAGTGTGAGGCATGAGTGCATGTGCAGGGAGGAGTGGACAGGGCAGGTAACCCTAAACTGATCAAGGAGGGGCTCCACTCCATGGATGTAATCTTCAGTATACATGAAGGATCATGAGGATCAAGCCTCTCCTTCAGTGCCTGGTGTCTGAGAAAGACTGTCCATTCTACCTTCGATCTCAATCCATGACTTCCTGAATCCAGCTCCAGAATCCATCTTCTAAATCTAATTCCTGTTCAAATCCAGTCTGGGGTTTCCCCAGTGCCTGCCGCAGCATTGGATGTGATTGCTGTCAAGGAGCTGCATTCAATATTCATTTTGTATCTATTTCACTATATTCATTTTATTGTTATTTTCATTAAAGCTGGATTAGTTTTCTTTTCCAATCCACGAGTCTCTCTCCCTTATTCCCTTTCTCTTCCCCTTTGGGAAGGGAGGAGGGTTAATAGAAAATGTCTGTCACTCATTTAGTGGCCCTAACCCTTGACAGGCATCCACATATATAAGTGAGGAAGCTTGACTTGTTCAGCCCAGCCAAAGAAGTATAAGCCCATGCCAGCACTAAAGAGGTGGAATAGAGCTTTTCACATCTTGATTTTTAATTCCTTTCTGTGCTTTTGTGCAGTCAAACATGTAGGTTAAACTGTAAAGCCAGTAATAATAATAGTAGAAGGACATCAGCTCAGCCAAAAAGCAACTTGTCCTTAAAAGGAGGTTAAATTCATAAATACAGACCACGTGTTACATGGTGAAACAGATGAAATGCTTATTGAATAGTGTCACTGATACAAAAATAGAGCACGTTGCCTCATGCTTAATAGACCATACTGGATCTAGAAGAAAGTTACTAGACAGTTCTGGCAGCTCCAAACAGCCACGTGGCACAAAACGCCTCCACCTTGTCCTGTGCTGCTAAACAATCAACAAAACCTGGCAGCTTTTAATGAATAACAGCAAAGTGGGTCTCATATCAAGACAGGGATGAGGATGTGCTCCTCTGTGACCTGCTCTGGCAGGGTGGTTGGACTCAATGAGCTCTTTGGGTCCCTTCCAACCCCTGACATCCTGTGAGCCTGTAATGAGCTCAGGACCTTTGATAGTCTCTTAGAGTGTGTTCTACATGGCAGAAAAGAGAAGTGGGACTTTCCTAGAAAGAACAATCCCAGACCAGGCTTGAGCAGAGCTCTGGAGCACAGAAGAAGACAGTCTGTGAGCAAACCTCCCCTGGTTTTCAGAAGATGGCCTGCAAGCTGTGTGAGCGCTGTCAGCATTTTACCCTCTTCTGCTCGCCAGGGTGCATCATCTGAGCAAGCCAACTGCACATTCCTGTGGCCCTAGCCAAGATGTGTGTCCTTTGCTGACTGATGTCAATGCTGCTGCTCTACACCAAGTTATTTTCTCCTTAACTGATCTAACCTATGACTAAAAATGTATTGATTTGCAGTGAAAAATGGTAAGAAATTCCCACCCACTGACTTAATTTTAGAGGTATGCATAACATGCTAAGTAAAACTTAAAATGGCACTCAGCTTTTCACACCACATTGAAGAAACTCTTCACAGACCAAGTCCAAACACCCAGTATACAACTCACTCTCCAAGGCTAGCAGAAAATGCTGCCCTTACAAACCATGGTGTAGGGCCATACAGGGAAGATTATTTAGACCATGGGCAGCATAATAATCTGATAGCCTTCAGAGGCTACTGTAATGTACAGGAACACCAAGGTTGCCTAAGGTATGGCCACTGATTATTTCTGCTCTGAATCGCTGCAACCTGGCAGTCTTGCAGTTTGAGAGCAATTATTCTTTGGCTTCTAATGAAAAGCAAGGTCCAACACAACATGGGAGCAGTATCAAATGTAAGAAGTATTGGAGCCTCAGGCTCTGGTTCAGACCTCTCTGACATCACACTGTGACTGCTAACACAAGTGGTCAAGCATCCATTTGAGCAGTTGTAATGACTTGCATTGTCTGCTGCTGGGAAGAATCATAGAATGGTTTAGGTTGGAAGGGACCTCAAAGCTCATCCAGTTCCAACCCCCTGTCACAGGCAGGGACACCTCCCACTAGAACAGGTCACTCAAGGCCTCATCCAACCTGGCTTTGAACACCTCCAGGGAGGGAGCAGCCACAACCTCCCTGGGCAACCTGTGCCAGTGTCTCACCACCCTCACTGCAAAGAACTTCTTCCTACCATCCAGTTTAAACTTCCCCTCTGCCAGTTTAAACCCATTCCTTCTCACCCTGTCATTACAAGACCTCGTGAATAGTCCCTCCCCAGCCTTCTTGTAGAACCCCTTCAGATACTGGAAGGCCACTCCAAGGTCTCCTGAAAGCCTTCTCTTCTCCAGGCTGAAGAGCCCCAACTCTCATAAACTCCAGTGTCCCAGATTTTCTGGTTTATGTCCATTGTCAGTGAAAACTCCCTCATTTCCTTTTTGAAATGGATTGTAAACCCCAAATATGTATTCCCAAGGCTCAGAGCAACTCTGAATCTTCAGCTGAGTTATTTTCTTCAAGAAACATTCATACAAGTTGTAACCATTCATCCTGGTTCTGTGCCAGGTTACTTCATGAATGCATGGACTTAGGTGGTTCCTTTCATCTCCTTTGATGCTTTGCCAGAGTGGGTTATTTTTATTATTAACCTTCTGTCATGCCTGCTGCACAACAGCCCAGGAACCTCTTGAGTCTTTGGCATAGCAGCAAGGGAGACTCTCTGGCAAAGGAATAATAATGGCTCAAAACCAGTGGAATTGAAATGGTTGTGAAGAACAATAAAACACTAAGTGACCAGACTGCTTAAAAAACAGCTCCAGAACCCTGCTGCATCTTGCAGTGACAGTCAGGGCTTGCTGACAGCAAAAGTATTTTGTTCCTGTCAGGGTGGCCATCCAGAGATGGATGTGGTGTCCTGGAGTCAGTTCATACAAGATAGGTGTCCCTGCTGGCACAGCTATGCTTATAATGATACTGCACCCCCTTTTTTTTGGTGTTTCAGTAGATGTCAGCAACTGACTACACTGAGTCGTTCAGCTGATTATGTGCTTCCACCACAGAATCACAGAATGGGTTAGGTTGAAAGGGACCTCAGAGATCATCTACTCCAACCCCCTGCCACAGCGGGCTCCTGCCTGCTACCACTTTCAAAAGGCAGTTCTTCTTGGCCTTTGCAACCTTGATGTCAATAGAATTACACAGTAAGATAAGGCTGTGTACAGTGTTTGCGAGGCACAGCAATGGGACCTGACCAGCACTTTCGCTTGTAATGGTCAGGATCTAGATTTTATTTAAAGAGAAAAGTCAGCACAGGATGGCCTCAGAGCTGAAGAACTGCCTTGTCCTTCAGGAATTCAAAACCCAGACTTTTGCTGTTTCATAGGAGCTGTCAGGGGAATTTTTTTTACAGGGTGAGTATTTTAAGAGGCATTAGTGAACTAATACCAAGTTAGGTATCTCATTAATTTTTAAAGTCTCTGTCCTGTTAAGTTTTCATCACATGAAGTACCTGCTCTGCTGGATTTAGGCTCTTTCTGTGTTGGGCTATATTTAAAACCAGGAGAATAAAATTTATGGGAAACAGCTTATTAACAACAATATTAACTGAATGAGGCTCTCCAAGCTCACAGATTTAAGGAGTTAAGGGGAATTTATACAGGCTCCCACTGCTCTGTGTGAGGTTTTCCCAATATTTCTCTCCAAAAGCCAGTCTTCACAGGAGGGTGCTTACCTCACACACATTTCTCACTCTCATATTCACCCTGAGATTCAGTCAACCCTTGTCACACCACTTGGCTAATGCATTAACTGACATGACAGCAGATTAAGAGCATTAATAAAAGCTGCTGTACACCCAGCCCTCCGAAGAGAAAGTGCCCTCTGGTCATGGGGAAACTGTCAGCAGTAACTAAAAAGGAACAGCAAATCTACAGAGGGAAACTCATAACCATCTAACCTGTGTAGCCTGAAGTAATGACCTAACCAAAATGGTTTAACTAAATAATACAATGTTTAACTTTCCTTGGTGAAAAGAGAAAAGCAGAAAGGTAGGCATGCAAAGGGCTTAATTTTAGAAAGCTTGCTCAAGGGAACACAAATGTTTGTTATTGCTGTTTATTCTCTGTTCTTCCTATCAGACACAGGATTGGTGATTTGCCCTTTAACAATCGGACCCAATCACACAGAGAGCAATTTTATTCGGAGGAAGACACAAATAAAGGTGGGGTAGGAATTCAGGCCTCCTTATTTTTCTGTTTGTTTACTAAGAGTATGATGCTTTCATGCTGTGTACACAGCCAGGACTGATATTTCACTTTCGGCCAGAGAAATGGAAAGATGGAACCAATGTGACAACTTTAGTTCCTGTTAGGGGCATTTAATGGGCATTAGACCAAGAAAAAATTTAAGGAGAGATTTGAAAGAAGAAAGGAGGTTGAAATAGAGAGGAGAAAACACAGAGGTTTATTGCTCTTATTGCATTAGCAGTGGAAAACCTGGACTGCAAAAGCTTGAGCCATCAAAATAAAATCAATTGAATCATTTGTTTGAATTAAGCTTACAGATATGGCATAGATACTGTGCACAGCTGTACCTTCTTTATGCAAGGAATCTCCTTACTTGGTATAAATTAACCTTTGAGGAATACTCAATCAACAGCAAAATGGAGACAGTCTCAGTGGCTATTATCATGGAACACCAGAGAGTATGGTAGTAAGAAAGAAAGAAAGAAAGAGGAAGGAGGAAAATGAGCTAGGACACAACATTCTTTTGAATTCCAGTTTTCAACCATAAGTCAACAGTGCTTTGCCATTGACCTTAGCAAGCATCAAATCAGGCTGAAGGGTGATTGAAGGATGAGGGGTGGGGGAGGGGTAAGTGAGCCTCCTTCCCAGAACCATGTTGATTCCTGTGAGTGGGGGTTTTTGACCATCATTATACCACCTGAGTCGGGCACAGGGAAAGCAGGTAGGTAAAACAAGCATTTATTCACAGTGATACTCTACCAGATCCTCTGTCTTCACTGATCTCCTGTGCTCTGAGGACAGCTCTGCAGTATGCAGAGAGCTCCCTGTGCCGAAGGTGTTAACCTTCTGCAGTGACCCGAGATGGAGAAATGACTAAGCAAGGCAACAGGGCTGCTCAGAAATTACGGAGGTCACTCTTTAATGCAGATAGAGAATCTCTTTCTTTACCATATTTTGTCTTTCACGATCCATTTTAGCAGTGGGTGATGCTGAATTTTTTGGAAAGCAAAGGACTCCAGGGAGAGAGATGTAACAGTAAAGAAAAACTGCAGATAAGGCTGTGAGTCACATTTCCAGTTGATCTAAATCGCTGTCATCCCAGCTGCCTTCATCAGAGACATTATGACTTACACAGGCTGAGGATCTTACCCTGTATTTCCAGGAATTAATGAAGAGTGGATGACTCAAAATTTTGTGTTATATTTACGTTGTATCTCTAATCTATTTTCTTAGGAGGAGGAGGAGCAGCATGGCTTTAGGTACAGTCTATATATTGATATATGGTTATCATTAACCATCTTTTGGTACATGATGCATCTCTTATTAATAGATGAACTTCCAGCTGTAAATGTCAAGATAAATTGATTGGCCAGCTGGTACTTTGGAGATGCAGGGTTTCTCCAAAGTATCCAAAGCTTGAGATGGGGGAGGGGAATCATTTTGTTTTAACCAGGACGCAGCATTACTTAGCACAACAAGGACTGGTAATAGAGCAAATCTGATTTAACACATACAGGTTGTGCCCCACTGCCTCAGGCCCCCGCGCCCCTCTCTCTAAACAAAAACAAAACCCAAAAAAGCAAAACAAAAAAAAAAAACCCAAACAAAACCAAATCCATTTTCCTTTAATTGCAGATTCTGGCCTGCCAACGTTTCCTTTCCTGCCCCCAACACCCCGCACGGGGCACCCCACGGTGCGGGGCGGGCCGGAGCTGAGGTCCGCGGACTGGGAACCTCCTTCCCTAAGGCAATGGCACCAGCCCGAGGGAAAAGCGCTGTGCCCGGACACCGATCCGGACACCTCCGAGCTTACTGCTGCAAATCAAAATACGTGTGGAAAAACAGAACAATAAATCAAACCGGTCGGAATCTAATCTGGGTACAATCTGTAGGATACGCCCCTCTTCATTCCGCAATTCCTTGCCAGACTTGTCACAGCCTCAGTGATCCTGCTCAAAGAACTTGGTTCACCTGCAGGAAAACAGAGGGCTGAACCTGACACCATGTGCCCTTAGCAGGAATCCCTCTAAACACTCTGCCTCTTTTTTTTGTTTTGTTTGTTTAGCAGCTGGGAGAAGCGCTGGGGAAAGGAGAGAGGCTGGATTTTTGGAATTCTTTCTTTGTGAATCAGCAGATAGTGCTCTGGAGCTGGGAATGTTTCCTCTTGGACTGACTCCATCTCCTTTTTTGGTCTGCAAGCCCTTGAGGTTAATGGTTGGGGTTGGAGAAGTTGGAGCACATGGTAGTGCTTTGAATGTGAAAAGAGGAATTTGCACAAGATGAGCGCATTAGTCATTTGCAGTTCACTAATTATCTGTTTTATGTTAATGCTAATGCTCCATGTAAGTAAAGTAAATTAACACGATAACATAAAAGAAGCAATTAATGGAATATATAATATTTGTAGCTATAATAAAACTGATTTCATTCCATACACTGAGAAGTGTCTATTTAGGTCTTGGAAATAAATGAAGGGCTTGCTGAGACCTTGCTGCTCTAAGTAACACCAAGGACAGACTCACATGACATAATGTTGTTGCCATAGTAACAGAGATGTGCACCAGCGGTATCATACTCATATATCATTAATTTAGTGCTCTGCTAAACACAAAATAATACCTTTCCTAATTATATTGTGCCTTCGATTCTTAAGAATGTAACACCCCTATTACCTAGAGTCAACAGCATGAAATGTGAGGGGCGATGGCTATCAGAAGATACAACTTCACCAGGACATACATCTGCTTGTACACTTCCTTGGATACCAGAAAGAAAAGGAATCTACATCCACAAGTCTTCCATATCCACAAGTCTCTCCTAATTGTCCTAAATATGCCACTGAGGAAGCTAATTGGATGTGTGCCATTTGGCAACATCCTTCTTTACAGTCTTCCTGAGGCTCTGTGATATCAGCCACTTCCCAAAGCTTGGAGGCTCAGCTTGATTTAGAACCGCATCTGGTGCTTTTGGGAAGCACAGTTGATATCAGCAACCACGCTGCACACACACAACTTCCCGAATATCACATCCATACCCAGAATACTCAGAACAGCAGCCAGAAAAAGGGGGAGGAAAAAAAAACAACCCAGCCTAAAAAGCTCTAAGATTTTACATCAGCATTGCTGGTGAAGCCACTGAATGATTTTGAAGTGCTAGTAATGTTATTAAGTCACTTTAGAAGAAAGCACCCTGCAGCCTAAGGTTAAGAAAAGCTATTTTTATGACACTGTGTGTTTCGTTCAGGTGAGAAATGAAAGGTTCTGAGAGTCACAGGAGGTTGCAGGATCTCAGGCTGCTCTCAACCCTGTTACCTTGCTTCTGTCACCTGATTTAATTCAGTCAGGTATTTCAGTGCATGCAGTGGAAACACACCATGTGGTCTTGCTGAAAGCAAAGGCACGACTCAGCTCCATCAACATGCCAGTGTAAAAATGCCTTCTGAATTTCTAGTCACATTGTTTTATTTCCCTCAAGCACATCACACTGCTTCATTCTAAGTGGGTTTGCATGATTAGCTTGCTCATTTTCAATCTTAGCTTCTGTCTAATTTGCAGAAGGCTGGAGAAGTGTGCTGAATGACAGGCTAATTTCACAACTTGTTTCTCCATGTGAAGGGAAAACCTCTGAGAACCTGTACTCCTCTCTCTTGTCTCCAAGTCCAGCTCACCTATTTTGTAGGAGAGAAGTTGGGTGCATCTCTCCCTGTAGCTATCTTCCAATGTGCTCCAAGACAGATGTAGTTACCTTTTATTTGATTTTTTTTGCCACTAGAAAGGGTAAAATATTTTCCCCTCCATCCCTCTCCATTAATTTCAGGCATACTTTCCTTCAAAAACTCTAGAAAAATACTGTTTTCTCTTAATTCCATTTTCTAATATGAATTCAGTTCCCAGCCTCAGCTAACTGCCTGGATCTCCTGAGGTGAGGACGTAATAACCAGCGCGTCCCTTAGATGTGTTCAAGTTCTATTTTTAGTGCGTTTTAAGCTCGTCGGGGATTTTTTTCCTGAAAAGACAATGTAATTTGTATGCAGCTTTCCTAGTTATTATTCTGGGGGACATTTTTCTTCAAACGACGATTACAGCCCTAACAGGCTTGGCTGCCTCCCACCGCTCCCCGCAGCGGCAGCGCCCATCCCGAGGCCCACAGCGTCACCTAGCGGAGCGCTTCTGCAACGGCCGAGCGCCAACCCTGCTGCAGCCCCCCTGCTTGCAGCCCTGCTGCAGTCCCCCTGCTTGCAACCCTGCTGCTCTGCTCTGCAGGTTTCTCAGAACGAGGGAAAAAAATAAAAATTAAACCGTTTTATATATATATATATTCTTTTTAATCATAGGCAAACTTAAGAAGGCCACTAGGTCAAACCTGGGACCATCTGCTGATGTTGATATCTCTAAGCAGCAAAAAAGCATCACTTCTATAGTTCTGCCTGGGAAAATACCCAGGACCCTGTGTCACTCACAGCACTGTGAAAAGGAGCCATATGCATGAATGGATAGGAGACTATCTCTAAATCTCTAAATGAAAAATCCAGTGCAAACTCATGTTAAACAAAATGGACTGCACAGTACTGCTTTCGCTGCCTGCTTCTGTCCTGTGTAGTACACAAACAGCATGTGACAGGGCAAAGTAAGGTGGTTTGCTTTCATCCTATTTTAAATTTGATTACTCCAGCTTTTATATTATTGAGGCATAGCAGGCACCTGATTTATAATAGGATATTAAAAGGGAAATGACTTCTACCAGTAGTCTTAAGTAGCACTTACTTCCAGCCCCTGCTTCTTCCAGACAGGAGCCTTCTGACAGATCAGAGATTACAAGATGGATTTCCCTAAAATAACCACTGATTTAATAAATTAGCAAGAAGAATAATCAGCAGCAAGATTAGGACACATACTGTACTCTGGACCTTTCCAATACTTGCCTAGTTCCAGTGCTGTCAAGTAGATATATACACAGTTCCTTTGTCCAAGGATCTGGTTGCAGATTTTTTGAGTTGGACTTCTGCTGCTTTTGGCAAGGGGAGAGGACAGGGACAGGCTGCAGCTTTATTTCTGTTGCCTAAATGCTGGCATTGTACAAGAGGCTGCCCAGCTCTCAGCAGAAGACAGATTTGTTTTCTCTGATCCCCAAAGAGCTCAAAAGAGCATTGCTGTGTTCAGTAATGTGCCCCAAACACCCTAGAACCTCCATGAACTGCTCAGCCAGGCTGTGAGGCTGTTTGTGCCCAACAACTTACAGAGTATCCTCTGGGGAATACTTCCGACTTCTTTCAAGCCCTTGGATACATTAAGAAAGGCAAAGAGAAGCACTGTTACGACTGATCATGTGTCCTTTGTCAGCCTGTGCTGAGGTCCTTGGAGGTAACCTGAACAGGAGGGCACTCGGTCACTCTCTGCATCCTGCAGTCCATGAGATACAGCAAGCAAAAACTCAAGCCTGAGGAAGGGCAATGTATGGTGAATAAAACAGAGCAGAATTTCACAGACTCTTTTTTTATGTTTTAGAAATTCTTTAGAGTAGTGATTAATATTGGTGCTTATCACGACTGCTTAGGCAAATGTGACAGCACTAGGTTCTTAGCAACAGGTCAACCACAGCATGCAGAAGCTGACCATATATTTTCCTGAAAGGATGAAACTAGACAAGATTAAGAGATGCAAAGGGACAAGTGCCATAAATTTGCAACTCTTCACTTGATGCCATCTTGCCTAAATTTAACCTTGGTGTGTGCTACAGCCAGATTTTTCCTCTCTCAGTATGCAGCAAGACTCTAATGAGGGCTTATTGGGTGAAACTGCCTTTCATCCTGGAGTCCAGATTAGCTCCTGCATCATATGTGCCAGAGCACTGAATCTGAAAGACATGGGAGTTAATGGGGGCTTTCCACCATCTCCCTGTAACACCATGATCACCTAGGAATTGGGATGAGAGTTACACGGCCATGAGCATTTTGCTGCTGGACAGAAACAGAGCCTTAGCATTTCTGCTGCTGCTAACTAGGTAACATTTCCATTCAGAGAACTCCCAAGCAGTGTTCTGGAAGTGCCTGGGAGAGAGATTCACCAAATAAACTCCAGAGCAGACACTGCAGGACATCATCACCCACTTGAAAATGTTTCTGTCAGAGAAAGAAAATCTCTGTTTTCCCAACTGCATACCCTCTACAAATTACTCCCTCAGCTGTAACTAGCAGCATGCCCCCAAGTATAAATAGCCCACGCTGTACAAAGTGGAATTTCACTCTGACATTTGACGGGGTACTTTGTAAGAGGTTGATTCAAGTTCTTTGTACTTAAGCTATAAAATGAATCAGACCCCTGCTAATCCTGACTCTCTGTAACTAATCAGCCATTGAGACCTGAAGGTTTCCTATCATAACCAGCTGGATTACACCATCACGTGCTCATCCTTCCAGATGAACATTAACTGTGCATCTCTTCTCACTACGTAGTGTGGATAATTTGATTTCACTCTACCTGTAGCCATTCTACACAGAACACATTCTAACTGCCATTAAAAATTGAGTATCACTGACTCAGGACAGACTGTGCGTGATGGTGCTACATGAATGTCTCTTTGTGGCTGTGGTTCCCAAATACTCTTTTTAGGCCATTTCCAGCATCCTGTAAAGTCGGTGGAAGTCCTTCCTTTGATTTCAGTGGGAGCTGGATGAGATCCATCATTTAAAATTGATGAAAGCAGCTGGAATTTGAGACAAACCCCAAGACTGAAAGCTGCAGATGCCTGGGATAACTTACAGTTACGGTATCCGAGGAAGGGTGAGAAAGGATTTTGCTGCATATTACCTCCCCCAGGAACTTACAGTGAATTACTGAAAGAAGACATATGGCTTTGAACAGCTTTACATTCAGCATTGCATATTCTGAGCATTTCTGGGTTTTAAATAAAACAATGTGACATGAACCAGACAGGAGTCTTTCCACCAAGTACCCTTACCATGCTTTAGAAGCAGCAGTTAAGCTGGCAGGGTATTTAGGTGATGCTACAGATGGTGGCTAAGGCACAAAGGCGTTTCCAAGGTCACTCAATAAATCAGTGACAGCAACAGAGCTAAGGCCCAGGAATCCCCCTTGCCCCAGCACTCAAGCAAATGCTGCAGCTGCCTGCAGGGCCAGCCTCTGTCCCTGCTCTCACTGTCCCACACATTCCTATTGCCTTCTTCCTTGGCAGCTGCTCTGAGTGCTGGGTGCTGGGTTAGGTGAAGCAGGCAGTTTACATCTGCTGATGTAAACCGCCTGGCTGCGACTGGCTTCTCTGCACTGCCTCATGTGCAAGAGCAGCATTTGCATTTAGCTCTGCTACAGAACCATGTGAAGTCTGACAGGTTGATGCAGCTGGCTGCAGCCATCCTGGGGCCCTGCAGGTGGAATTTAAAAGACATTGTCACTGACTTCATTGGCGCTCTGACAGTTGAAACCAGCTGAGGATCTGACCCAGAAAACTCCTAAAACCTTTGGAAAAATACAGCAGGAGCTAGAATTTGATCCAACAGGAATTACTGTTTTATTACAAGTCACATTTGGGCATTTTATACACTCAACAGGCTGCTTAACTGTTTCACTGGAGTTAAAGATTTAGTATGCAAATTAAACAAAAAAAAAATAATTGCTTGCTTCTTTTCATCTGATGTAAGTACACAAGTAAACAGAAACTTAGAGTCTCTGGCACCAAAGAAGTCAAGAGTACATGACTACTTGCTACTGCATGTCTCTTTCTGCACACTGGAAGAACCTTGAAACCATCCTCACAGGATGGTTGTGAGATGGCTGTGAGACAATTTGCATTATCCCTGAAAAAGTTTACTTTAAAGCATTAGCGAATATCTGGAAAGGGAAAAACTGAGGCTGAGCACTGACAACCTGTCTCTGGCCATGGAACAGGTCAGTAGCAGAGCAGGGTTTAAGACTTCAACATTCCTCAAATCTCCATCCCACACTCACTCCTCCAGAGCTCAGTCTTCCAGTTTAGGAGGTATGTATTTAGTGACAGGCTGTCAAAACAAGGCAGCATTTTTCAGCAAGAGATAATGTGACTGGAATTTAGGAGTACCAGAACCTTTGCCATGTTTCCTGGTTTGTAGAAAACTGCCTCCTACTGCCAGATTTACTCCAGTTTGGAACTTTCCCACTAAGTACGATTGCACAGACCAGTACCTCACCTTTTCCTAAGTCAGCTTGTCTACATGCTGAGTAAACCCTCATCCACCTTCCATTTACAAAGGCAAAAGGGACTATCTTTCTGAATTTATTCCAGTCATTACTCAAACATACATGTTTGCCTTCTAAATTGAGCCAAAAAAACTTAGAGGCTGCTGTTAAAAGGGAAAGACTATGGCAAGATTCTGGCCTTTCACACACATTTAACAGCTAGAAAAACACTTCTTGTTTCTGACTCATGACTAGAAGACAATATCTGGCCACAATCTGAAGGGCAAGAGAGATTTCTGGGACAGTGACCAAATGTTATCTCATTCTCTGCCTATTTTAAAATATTCATTAAGGTGAATCTAAGCCTGTAAAATGGAATAATTGTTTTAGCACTTCTCTCATCATTTATGAGATGGTCATTGCATGCTAATGAGCAAAAAATAACCTCACTGTAAAATACCTGAGGAAAACTACAGGAACTTGGAACTGACTCATTTCAATGCAAACTTACAAGCCAGACTGGAATGAAGCAGAAGGCATGTGATGCTTGGATAAAACCCATCCCCTTGTTGAAGTTTCATATTCTATTAAAGCTGTGGTTATGTTCCTAGCTCCTCATTTAGAGACAAATAAAAATAATAAAGGGTGACTTCTTCCACTCCAAAGCCCCTTGACCTCATTATGATAGGAAATTGTTTCATGTTAGAAAAACCATAAACATCTTTTAACTAATTTGCTGCCAAGCAGATCTCTGCCTCCAGCATCTCTAGCTGTAAGCCTGCTGCTAAACCCAGGAGTGCAGGCAGGGTTAAAAGCTAAGCAGAGGATTATCCTCATGCTTCTACACTGTATGCAATCCATACAGGCATGGGAGGTTTTCCCAGACACATTTTCTGCAACCAAACACCCCTTCAAATGTTCCCTTTCCATTCAGGTTGTTGGCTGTAGATACTGTGGGAAAGGAAATTTTGCAGCAATCGAAGTGAGCACCCAGCACCCACATAAACATTTATCTTCCTACAAAGGCTGAGGCTATTTTTTTACAAACATTTCCATCTCTTTTATGTTCCTTGGTGTTAGGTTACTGACTCCCATTTGATTTTTCCCATTTTCTCTCAGCTGCAGTCACTTTCTTTGTAGTCAGCAGTTTTGTTTGGTATGTAGGGCAAATGCTCTCAGAGCTGGGGGTACCATTTTTGGATTTAGCTTGCACAGAATATATGCTGAAATAGGTTTAGTTTATTGTCTCTGGTATGGAGTTTCACCCAGTCTTAAAAGATACTATCCCCACTCATCAATTCTATCTGGAAACTTGATCTCTGAGAGTTTTGGCTAAGGAAGGAGTTAATTTCTTTGAATAATTAAGCAAAGCTCTCTGGTTAAATCTCAGGGACTGAACTGAGAAGCTCACCAAGGATTCTGCATATGTTTAGAAATATATTTGTGTGAGTGAGAGTCAAGGTTTGAAGACTCATTCTGTTATTTGTAAGAAACTTGTGGTCAGGAGGGCCAATGGCATTCTGGGTGTGTTAAGAAATGTGTGGCCAGCAGGCCTAGGGAGGATCTCCTCCCCTCTGCTCTGCCCTGCCGAGACCATATCTGCAATACTGTGTCCAGTTTGGGCTCCCCAGTCCAAGAGAGACAGGGATCTGCTGGGGAGAGTCCAGCAGGAGACTTGAACATTTCTGCTATGGAGAAAGGCTGAGAGTCCTGGGTCTGTTTAGTCTGGAGAAGAGAAGGCTGAGAGGGGATCTGATCAATGTCTATAAATATTTGAGGGGTGGGTGTCAGGATGAAGGAGCCAAGCTCTGTTTGGTGGTGCCCAGGGATAGGACAAGGAGCAGCAGGTACAAGATGGAACTCAGGAGTTCCACATCAACACGAGAAGGCACTTCTGTATGGTGAGAGTGACAGAGCCCTGGAGCAGGCTGCCTAGAGAGGTTGTGGAGTCTCCTTCTCTGGAGACTTTCCAAACCTGCTTGAAAGTGTTCCTGTGCAGCCTGCCCTGGGTGATTCTGCTCTGGCAAGGGGGTTAAACTGGAAGAGCTTTAAAAAAACTAAACAAAAAAAAAAAAAGGAAAAAAGATTTCATAAAGAAAGGAAAATGTTTGCAAATGTTCTCCACAATATGGTGAAAAGTTGTCTATTTAGAAGTGATTCCTGAGCTCCTCAAAGGCCCTCCATCAAAAGCTTAAAGAAAAAGTCTGGGCAATAAGGCAAGAAAATGCTTGGAAGTGTTTTATTGCTCTAGGCAAAGGTAATGAATGACTGGTTTGGGAACAGTGCTTGGTGCTAGCAAACAAAGAGCAGACAGCACTTCCCAAAGATTTGTGTTCCAAAGGCCAACGAGCACAGGAGCAGACTCAGGCTGAGAAGCTAGGCCTTATGTCCTCTGCTTGTCAATATTCACTGTTCATGTCCAGGGTAGATGCTTACATCCAAGCAGATGAATCCCATCCAAAGTTCTTGGCATGAGCCAAGTGTGCGAGGCTCAAGCACAGCAGTCAGTCAAGTGCCCAGAGGCAAGGGGACTTCTGCCAGGGCTGCAACAGTATAGACTGCCCATTTAAAATGTCATCTAAGTCTTAGTGATGGCAAGAGAGGGAAATAATTCATCTGTTAATTAAAATGAATAGGATCTGACTAATCCCTCTGCACTTCTTTGCAAATCCAAATCTCCATTTCCTCCCACTCTTAAATGTTTGCAATTCTCTGGATCTTTAAAACATGTTCCTTATTTATTTTTTAATCTGGAGAGGCTCTTCTTTTCATTTGGTCACATCCTTGGAAGTGCATGTTTGGATATCTGTGTACTTCAGAGGATTTCTGTGAGTTACCCCAATTTGCACTCTACATTTCACCCTTTGTCTTTCAGTGGTGCCCAAGTAATCTCTCCTGCTGCTGCTCACACATTCCCATGTCCCCAGCTGCACCACAAGACTCATGACCATGATATGAGCTATAACCACCAACCACCTCCCTAGTAACAGCCCTTCCTTGTTCACTGTCCACCCAAGTTCTTGGTGGTGAGAAATGAGAATCACAGAATCACAGAATGGTAGGGGTTGGAAGGCACCTGCAGAGATCACCCAGCCTAAGCAAAGTCACAAAGGGCAGGCAGGTCACACAGGAATGCATCCAGGCTGGCTTTGAGTCCTCAGAGAAGAAGACTCCACAATCTCGCTGGGCAGCCTGCTCCAGGGCTCTGTCACCCTCACCACAGAGCAGTGTCTCCTTATGTTCAGCTGAAACCTCCTATGTTCCAGCTTGTACCTGTTGTTCCATGTCCTGGCATTGAGCACCACGAAAAAGCCCCTGGCACCTTCACCTTGATACCCACCCCTCAGATATTTATAGACACTGATCAGATCTTTTGTCAGCCTTCTCTTAGGTGAATCAGCTGCAGAAGAAAGGGCTCCTCTTGGACTCTGTACCAAATCAAGAGTTCTACAAAACTTTAGGTTTCTACACTTAATTCTTCTGATAAATACAAGGAGTATCAATACCATAAGGGGAGAACATTTCTCCTTGTAGGAACACTATCCTTGTGTGCATCCCCTTCCCAGGCAATCGCCAGAAGCTGGTGATCGCATTAGAAGAAACATCACAATACCTGCCAGAGAGAGCCCAGAGTCGTGGCAGATAAAGACTGCTATAAACCTGTAGCATGAAGGTTATTAAATCCTTAGAATTTCTATTATCCCTCACCATTGTAAATGGAAATGGGGATATTCTTGGGAACTATATACACGTCCAGCTGCCTTTTCATCTTACCAAGGTTTCAGCCTCAACAGCATTCTTTGCAAGAAGTTTTAATATTTACCTGCTCTGTGCAACAATGTATTTCTTTTTATCTAGGTTAAATTTACCACCTTTTAATTTCATGAAAGTCCCCACATTCTTGTGTTGTGAGACAGGGAGAAGAGATGCTCCTGATCTACCTCTTCTATACTGTTTATTATTTTGCATATTTTTATTACATTCCCGTATTCATCTTTTCCTTTTTTCTCTCCCAACGTTTTCAATTTATGAGTTTCTCCACTACTCTATTCATTGTATACCTGAAGATGAAAAATGAAACAGTTTTAAAATACTTAAATCAGATAAAATGGCTGAAGCTTGCAAAAAAAATATATAATGATAAACTTTTATGCTTGGTTTTTTGAAGAAAAAAAAAACCAACAGAAACACTTCAGTGAGACTAAGGACAGAAAATATTAGCAATAAAGTATGGTCTGTGAGACAAAGGCTCCAGTAAAGAAAATGAATGGTAAAAAATTAATGTTGTTGTTGTTATATATATAAAATACAGATAAATACAGAAACCCACTGGCATACACAGCTCTAAATCCATAAGTCTAGACATCCACATACACTTGGCTTACCTGGGGGCACTATCAGTCCCATGGCCAGAGGTCAGTAAAACACTTGAGTCAGAATTATGACTACAAAGATTTGCCAGTTCATAGAATGGCTCAAGTTGGAAGGGACCTCAGGGATCATCTCCTCCAACCTCCCCACCGTGAGCAAGGACACCTCTCAACTAGACTCAGCTGTTCAAGGCCTCATCCAACCTGGCCTTCAACACCCTGAAGCAGAAGGCAGCCACAGCCTCCCTGGGCAGCCTATTCCAGAGTCTCACCATTCTCCTCCTGAAGACCTTCCTCAGCTCCAGTCTAATCCTACTCTCCTTCTGCTTCAAACCATTCCCCCTTGCCCTGTCTCTAGACACCCTCAGGAAATATCTTCTAATTACCAAATCAGCCTTGCAGCCTCCAACATGTGGTTCTGGCATTGGCTTTATTTCCTTTGGCCAGGTCCTTGCACAGAGCCACAGCTTTTCACTCTTCATTGTAGGCAGTGACATCTTGTCAGGTTTTATGATAACAATTCTAGAGCAAGCAACAGGGTACCCATAAACCTATTCAGTTAGCAGGGAAATTAAGGACTGGTTTTACACCAGCTGCTGAACCCTGTCTTGAAAATACCACAAATAAGTAATTTTACTCATATGCATTTATCTTGGCTGTGCTAGCTTTCTCATCTTTAATCTAGGCCTCTGCTTCATTTGATTTATTGCAATCATTTCTCTCTTAAATCACAGCCCGAGACACCTTTTTGAGCTGAAATAGATAAATATTCCAGCTTCCTATAAGTAATGCCATATATTTATTTATTTTCTTGCTCTGCAGTTGTCCTTTTACATTATAAATGACAGCAAGTGCACTGTATTTATATAGCAAAACTGTAATTCACTCTAGAATCTCAGCTTTCATACGAAACATGGATTATAATATGGTTTACAGTGACAGCACAATCCTTGGCTGCATTAATGTCCTAAATCACCAGCAGCTTCCATCTGTCTATATTTGATCAACACACACAACAAATGAAAGCCAAGATACAACAAGCATTTGCTGAAACTTTTTATGAACTTGTCCAGCTTATTTTACACTTCAAATAGAAGCAAAACTGGGGGTGAGAAACACAATCTCGCATGAGTTCATCTGGGTTTCAGTTTCCATTCACCCTGTGTCAGCCCATCCTGCACTACACCCAGCTCTCGTTTGCTGAAGCAGAAATGAGCTCAGGAACAGCCATGAGCACACAGCTTGGCATTGATCATGGTGCTCGCACACAAACCAGTAAGAGCTCAGGAGGAGCAAGGCTCCCTTAAAGAAGGCAAGTGAAGACCATATTTGCATTATTCCCCATCTTGTCTAAACCAAAGGACAGGATCGATGGCTTCTGCGTGCCCCTGCTCACTTCTGAGCCATCTGAGCACATCCATCCTGACCCAGGTATGATTGCCAAAGACAAGGCATCACTTCCCAGAAAAGAAAAAGTCTTTCTCTCCTGCTCTCTTCACCTGCACTAGAGTCAGCAGAGTCAGATAAGTTAGCAGTATCTCTCCAGTGTCTGCTCATGCAGCAATGCATACAGTAGTCTTGCCTCATGTGAAAATGCTGCAGAATGGATATTTCATTCTGGTTTGAGGTATGCATAAAGAATATTCTAAAGCCTGAGTTGTTCAAACTCATGTTTCCACTAACTCTGAGCTAAAACTGTTGTCAACTGTTATAATAAAACCTGACAAGATGTCACTGCCTACAATGAAGAGTGAAAAGCTGTGGCTCTGTGCAGGGACCTGGCCAAAGGAAAGAGAGCAAACACTGGAACCACACATTGGAGGCTGCAAGACTGATTTGGTAACTCTAAGAAATTTCCTGAGGGTGTCTAGAGACAGGACAAGAGGAAATGGTTTGGAGCTGAGGCAAAGCAGGATTAGACTGGAGCTGAGGAAGAAGCTCCTCAGTAGGCGGCTGGTGAGACTCTGGAATAGGCCGCCCAGGGCGCCTCTCGCTGCCTCCTGCTTGGGGGTGTTGAAAGCCAGGTTGGATGAGGCCTTGAGAAGCTGAGTCTAGTTGAGAGGTGTCCCTGCCCATGGTGGGGAGGTTGGAGGAGATGATCTCTGCGGTTCCTTCTAACCTGAGCCATTCTATGATATCACCTTATGCTTTGTTGTCAGCTGTTAAAAATTCCTCAGGGGGACACTTTCAGTCATGAGTGTCAGTGCTGTCTGCAAGTGGCATGGCTGGGCACACAGGAGACCACAGTACAAGGCCAGCAGTAGCAATATCTGAGCTGGCTCCTGCTAATGTCATTGCTGCCTTTGACCAGGACAGACAGAGGACCATTGGGCATGAGAGCCTGCAAGCTTATCCTGCTCCTGCTCTGTGTCTGCTGACATTACCACAGGGTCATTTTCAGACAGAGACAAAAGTGCATCACAAATGCATAAAGATGTCAGAACGAGACTGTTTAGAACTCAGTTTTATTGCATTAGAGCTTACAGCGGTGCTCAGGGATGAGTGATGAGTCTGGGTTTCAGGTTTGAGGATGGCCAAGTTTTCATTAATTTACATCATTTTTGGCCTTGTTCATTCACTGCTATGTTTTTTAACTTCTTTGCTGGCACAAGCCTTACTGGTCCCCATCCAACCACACTTCTCAAAGTAGGTTTAGCTCATGCTATTCAAGAGAGGGTTTATTAGCATTATCAAGGGGTGAGAGGAGAGCTCAAAGAAGCCCATTTGAGCTTTTAGCCAAGAAAATGTCATGCTGCTGATGTACAGAAAACCACTGCAGTAAGTGGATGGAACAGAAAGGGGGGGGAAGAAAAAAAATATTGATCAAAATAAAGAGGGGATTCTTTCCCCTTAAAGAGGGGATTCTTCCATAATTAATAGAATATAGAGCTCTCCACTATTAATACATATCCAGTCCAGACACCTTTGTGTTCTGGAACTTCATATTCTGAGCACTGAACTGGTTTTCATTATAACCTGTCCCATCATGTCTTTCTATAAATGTTTTCTGTCAGGGACTCATCTCCCTCTGTATCCTTTACAAAACTCTTGCTCGTTCTGGGTCCTGAATGGGTAATGAAGTCATCCATTGCAGCCTTCTGGTCCCTTCTGTCACAGTTACTTAGATTATTTAGCAGAAAAGCAGCTTGCAGACATAGCTGTGGCACTCTCGCAGCCCTTCCACAGGAGGCACAGCCCCAGGTAACCGCACAAGGCACTGTCCTGCCGGTGCCTCTGCAAGCTGCCTGCAGCCTGCCCTTGCTACCTGCTAGCTCGGGCAAAGGACTCGGCGGGGGCTCCAGCAAAGACAGCAGCTCCCCTCCTGCGCTGGCTGGCGGTGCCCCCAGGCAGCTCAGAGGTGAGGCTTCTCTTCCAACACTCTGCTTGGAAGCTGTTTCTCCAGAATGCTACACCCCTACACCTTAACCCTGCCCTTCGCCTGTACCCTGTTTAGCTAATAGCTGGACGTTTGGTTTGGTCAGAGGACAGACGGTTGCTGTCCAGAGTCCTTGAACATTACAGACATCCGAGGCTGCAGCACCTCTGCTGCGAGGACAGGCTGGGGGAGCTGGGGGTGCGCAGCCTGCAGAACAGAAGGCTCCAAGGGACCTGTCAGCACCTGAAGGGATCCTGAAGGAAGGCTGCAGAGGGACTTTTCATCAGTGTGTCTAGCAGTAGGATAAGGGGGAATAGTTTGAAGCTGAGGAAGAAGCTCTTCAGCAGGAGGGTGGTGAGACTCTGGAATAGGCTGCCCAGGGAGGCTGTGGCTGCCTCCTGCCTGGGGGTGTTGAAGGCCAGGTTGGATGAGACCTTGAGCAGCTGAGTCTAGTTGAGAGGTGTCCCTGCCCACGGTGGGGAGGTTGGAAGTGATGAACTCTGAGGTCCCGTCCAACCTGAGCCATTCTGATATTCTATGAATCTATGATTCCATGTTACAAAATCCAGAGAGGAACTCCAGCTATGGAGAGAAAGGACAAAAAAATTTCAGAAGTCCTATAAAATCCTCTCCCTTCACTGCCAGATGCAGTTCAATGCTTAACACCAAAACTGAATGCACTTTTTTTATATTTATGTTTAAATTTGTGTTATATTTATAACCTTTTTATTCCATGGAAGAAATTATCTATAACAATAGTCCAAGATCCAGATCTAAAAGAAGGCTGACATGCAGGAGCTTCCCAGAAGAAGGAAGATCTAATTTTCATTTTGTTCTCGTTTCAAAGTTCACAATTACATCTCAAGAGATTCCTCTCTGACATAAAATTCCCAACCAAGTCTCACTATAGGATGATGTATCATTGTTTAACTGGTCATAAGAGTTAAAAATAGCTGACAAATGCAAAGAGCTTCACAACAGAAAGAGTTTCTATCACTGTGGTTTAGAGAATATGATTGAAGAATGTGAGTAAATGCATTCAGAATTTCAATTCATGTTCAGAAAAACACTTCAGTACGTGCTCAGCTTTCAGCAGGGCCAAGCCTGAGTGTTAAGTTAAATGTGGTTAATATGCTTTCCTCAACGCAGATCATTTTCTGCATCAGGTTGCTAATGAACAAATGGTAAGTGATTTTTTTCCCCCTACACGTACAAATGTATCACAGTAATTTCAGAGCAGCAAGTCATAAAAGTATATTGTGAGGAATACCTTGCTAAGAAAATCTACTATGAAATGTTATATAAAAATAACAGATTGTTCTGCATTTGATTTCTCCAAATGATCTCATTTAAATGTAAATTTTAACTAAGTTATGCTTCCCTTGGTGGTGTTAGTGTTTAAACTAATTGCTGGCTGTTAGAACTCAAAATCATGTGTATGCAGCTGTGAATAATGAATTTCCATCATCTCACTAAAGAGCACAGGTTTTTCTCACTTGATATCTCTCTGTTTTCATGGCATTATCAGAAGTAGCTTTTACATCAAATTAAGTTCAAGAGAGGTAACATAAGAAATCTTAAACATAGACTTGGTAAGAGATCGATCGGGTGGATCTCTTCAGTGGTAAACATCAGGAAGCTTCCACAATTTGACCACAAGTCATAAGATCCTTTACTTCTCTCCACACAAAATGAATCCTAGAATCCCAGAATGGCTCAGGTTGGAAGGGATCTTAGAGATCATCTTCTCCAACCATCCCACCATGGGCAAAGACACCTCTCAACTAGATTTGGCTGCTCAAAGACTCAGAATGACACAGGGCTGTTGGAGTGAATTCAGAAGAGGCCACAAAGATGATCCAAAGGCTGCAGCACCTCTGCTGTGAGGACAGGCTGAGGGAGCTGAGGGTGTTCAGCCTGCAGAAGAATCCAGGACCTTAGAGCTACCTTCCAAGAGGTGAAGGGATCCTACAGGAAGGCTGCAGAGGGACTTTTGCTGAAGGTGTCTAGAAACAGGCCAAGGGGGATGGTTTGAAGCTGAAGCAGAGCAGGGTTAGACGGGAGCTGAGGAAGAAGTTCTTCAGGAGGAGGGTGGTGAGACACTCGAATAGGCTGTCCAGGGAGGCTGTGGATGTCTCCTGCCTGGGGCTGTTGAAGGTCAGGCTGGATGAGACCTTGAGCAGCTGAGTCTCATTGAGAGTTGTCCCTGCCCATGGTAGGGAGGTTGGAGTGGATGAGCTCTGAGGTCCCTTCTAACCTGAGCTGTTCTAGGATTCTATGCAATGTAGTAAAAATAAAGGATGCTCCCCACCCGGCTTTATGGCTCCATCTCTTTTTATGTATGTTCACAATTCCCCACATTTGGAGAAGAAAGGATAGCAGTAAGGTTACATTTAATTTAAAGAGTGATTCTGTGCTCAGAATAAATAGGCAGGCTTCAATAACTATAAGTTTTGCTCTGTTTCTTTGTCTCCTAAAACACAAATGGAAGTGACATGAACATATATCAGAAAGATATAACAAGACTTTGGAAACAAACCAGGAAACATAAACCCATGGTTGTGGCCTCAGTTATTTTATTTTCCACGTTGCATAATGTAGTTGCAGCATATTTTACTCACTTTAAGTCAGGCTTAAGGCAGCTTAGATCGAAATTCTATTAATGTTAACTTAAAAGATAGCCACTGAATCTTGAGTAACGTGGGTTAACCTAAAGAGATTTTTTCTTTTATTTCTGCTTGTTCTTTGGAAGTGAAATTACAGCACGAAGACCAAGCCCAGTACTTGTCACTTTGCAATGTTGCCTGCATTAAATCAGATTCATCAGAGACTCAGTAATTGTTATACTACAGAAATAGGAAAAGAGTGTGGAAAATATTTTGCCCAGCATAAAGCAGAGTCTGTCATGGGGGAACTGTAAACCTCAGCTTTCCTTTTGGAGACTTGCTTCAACACTCCCCATAAATTCTAGCTGAATATATTTTTATTTGCTTTCATGGATTGGCTATGCAGCTATGGAACATTAGTTAAATTGAACCAATATAGATATATCGTTTGGTGGTATTGAAGGCAATTTTCTTTAATTAACATAATAAGAGGGAAATTACACATCTTAGTAAGGGCCACTTGTGTCATTTCCCTGTGTACTCAGGTCTTTCCAGCTGATTATTTTCAATCAACCTAGAAAGCACTATGAGCAAAGCTGTGGAGTGGAGCAGCCTCCCTTCCAGCATTATTCATTTCATACCTGACAGTACCTTTAAACATCTTTTCTGAGATCTAGACCACATGAAAGGGGTGGGGGGTTGGGGTTTTTTTGGTTTATTTTTTTTTACTGTTTCAAAAAGACTGTGGTTGATCTGTTCACTCACAGTCATCATGGAATGACTTATTCAATGGCTGCAAGCTTTTAGTGGCTTGGAAATTTTCTTTTCCCTTTTCTGCCTTGTGAGTGTAGATGAAAGAAGAACCTAATTACTCTAGGATTAAATTTCTTTATATGAAGGACATTTTGCTGTGGCTTTGAACATTAATATCACTAGAAAACACAGAGACAATAATTCTCATTTCCCATGCAGGTTCAGATGATGTAATGTGCTGAAGGAAAGGATGTAAAACTATAATTATATACATACAGCTTGTCAGAAAGTTAAAGGAATGTTACAATAACTGCTAATTAACTTTTACATAGCAACTAAAGTTGGTTAGGCATTTGAATTATGAGAAGGTGGAAAACCATGGCTCTTTTGCCCTGGTGAGGCCACAGCTGGAATACTTTGTCCAGATCTGGGCCCCTCAGATCAAGTAGGACCTCAGGAAACTGCTTGAAAGAGTCCAGCACAGCTGCTGAAGGCAGTGGAACATCTACCTGTGAGGCCAGGCTGAGGAAGCTGAGGCTTGGAGCTTGGAGCAGAGAAGCCTAAGGGCTGCCCTCATTGCTGCTAATAAAGATGTGCAAGGCAGTGTGGGGAGAACAGGGCCAGCCTCTGCTCAGGGATGTCCAGTGACAGGACAAGGGGCACTGGGGGCAAGCTGGAGCAGAGGAGGTGCCATGGTAACAGGAGGGAAAACTTTTCTTGTAAGGATGCCAGAGCCCTGGCACAGGCTGCGCAGAGAGGTTGTGGAGTCTCTTTCTGTGGAGGCATTCCAAAGCCACCTGGATGTGTTCCTGTGTGACCTGCCTTGAGTGCTGCTGCTCTGGCATAGAGCTTGGACTGGATGAGCTTTGGAAGTCCTTCCAACCCCTGACATTCTGTGATTCTAAACTGTGAAAAACAAGGATAGGAGCACTTTTCCCCCAGAAATATCACCCAAATCCCAGGTAAAGCTGTATTTGAGACTTGGGATGTCAGTAACAATGACTGATCATGTTCTGGGATGTGCAATAAAAGATCTGACTGTCAAATAATATAGGGCAAGTAGCAGCTACAGAGGCATAGCCCTGACCTTTTGAAAATCTGTTGTCATATATGCACTTTAAAAGTAAATCTAAGGATCTGTCAGCAAAAATTGTCTGTTGGCAGTATTGTTTCTCATTTATTATAGAGGTTTTTTTCACTTTCAAGAGCAGATTTCCTTTTTGCTAAGGCTGAGAAAGCAAACTAAAGAAAATTAAACTAATTCAAAAAATATTCGAGAAACCATGGAAGAGTCTGGTTGATACTTTATCACAGAACCCTAGAATGGCTTAGATTAGGAGAGACCTCAGAGCTCATCTCCTCCAACCTCCCCACCATGGCCAGGGACATCTCTCAACTAGACTCAGATGCTCAAGGCCTCATCCAACCTGGCCTTCAACACCCCCAGGCAGGAGGCAGCCACAGCCTCCTTGGGCAGCCTATGCCAGAGTCTCACCACCCTCACCTTGAAGAACTTCTTCCTCAGCTGCAGTCTAACTCTGCTCTGCCTCAGCTTCAACCCATTCCCCCTTGTCCTTTCTCTAGACACCCTCAGCAAAAGTCCCTCTGCAGCCTTCCTGCAGGATCCCTTCAGGTGCTGGCAGGCAGCTCTAAGGTCCCCTCAGAGCCTAAAAACACAAAGTTAGTTTTCTTTTCAGTTTCATAGTTCTTTGTGTGTGTAGATGAAGAAAAAAAGCTACGTTTGTCAAACAATTGCAGTAGAAAACAAAGGGAATTCTGAGCTATGCATTTTTTATAGACATGCACAGTGAAGCAGCCAAGATTCACAAGCTTACAACAGCAGAAATCTAGGACACTCCACACCAAGACAAGTAGCTAAAATCTATCTTTGGCTGAGTGTTCTTATGTAGGTAAGTCTTAATTGCTCACCTAAAGGCAGCCTGGTTACTCTATCTACAGTGAGCAACACAGAGCTCCACCAGAAGTCTTAGGAAGACACTGCAGAAATGCTGACTGAAAAGTACGAGCATCTGCCTTGCAATATGAAGTCAGTCAAAACCTGTGGGTCCCACAGCCTGCCTCCTTTTGGAGGAACTGAAGTGAGGGCAAACCAGAAAGAAAGTCCTGTCCGTGTCACACAGCACTGCCCACTGCTTCTAAGCAACCTTCCCATGAAACGCCAGACTGACACTTCAGCACTGTCCCAGGTCTAGTCCCTAGTCTAGGGACAAGACAATTGTTATTCAATCCCATAATTCTGCTATCTCTTTACAAACTCCTCCTCCAGCCCTGTGTCAGGCAGGAGTCATTTTTATTGGGACAAACATGTAAGGAGTAGGCCTGTTTTGGGGCCTCCAGAGGCATCTGAGGAGGGGGGGGGAGGATTGGAGCACTGAGGATTATAGATTTAGTTTTGGGTCAGGTTGAGATCCTGGTGGTCCTTTCCAACTCTGGCGATTCATAGTGATTAGATGTTGTGCTGAGGAATTTGGTTTAGTCAAGGACTTGTCAGTGTGAAACTAATGATTGGACTTGATGATCTTGAAGGTCTTTTCCAATCTAAGAAATTCTGTGATTCTGTGATTCAGAGAATTCAAGGGGGTCACTATGAATGTTGTATCTGCTTTGTAATTTCTTTCTGTATCTCTTTTCCAATATAATTCTGTTTTCTCTCCAATTCATTTGAGAGCTTCATTCTGTCAGCTCTTTAAAAACCACAACAAGCAAGAATAACCATCCAGTGAAAAGTTCACTTGCACAAAATGACTTTTGCAGCTAAAATTATCTTGTCTTCAAGATGAACTTTCCAATCTCAAAAATCCTTTCTTTTGAGCCTTCACACAAAGGACATCTGGAGGTCCCTCTGGAGCCCCAGCACTCAGTGACTTCACTCATTGACAGTGAGATTAGCAACCTTTCCATACTTCCAGCAAATAAATTTTCTTCTTGGCATACAAACATGCAGGATTATCACAGCTTTGCCCTACACCGAAGCAGCTGTGACATAAAGCACAGCACAGATGTGTCAAGCACATCACTTCAGCGCCTGTAATTCTGAGGTATGATGTTTACATTGCAGTTCACAAGCCTTTGAGCCAAACCTTTCTGTTATTCATTACCTGCCTCTCCATTCTTCCCAGTACCTGCACCAGACCACGGCATTTGCAGGGATATGTTATTTGCTTTCTATAATAACTGATAGCAACAGCCCCTCCAGGTTGCATCTCAAGAAAGAGATTTAGAAAGAACAAATAAATACCACTTTATGCTCCATTAATTAGCATTTCTTTAGCAATGTCCAAAGGCAAGGTCACAGGGAGCTGAAAAGAAGCTGTTTCTGTAAACTTGTGCAAATTCAGCACCGCTGCCTCCCTGAGCACATCAAACCCAAGATGCTTTTTTGCCTAGGATTTTCAAATGTGTAATTACCCACAAAAAGAGCTTCTCCAGCTTTGATTCTCCATTTGGATTACCTGCAATTGCTTGCAACTACTTAGATGCAAATAAGCAGCATTTCCTTTCAAGATCAAAGATTTATAGGATGCCAGATTTTATCTCTGGCAATCACAACACTGCATGCTCGAGCCTCACGCTCCCTGTTGCTACATTCAGAGTCCCCCGTTCACTGTGTTAAACAGAAAGTAGGTCATTGCCACATGGTAAGTGAATGAGCAGAACAGTATAAGAAATCTATAATTCTCTCTCGAGGGTTCAACAAGGGAAGTAGAGAAAGAGATTGGATTAATTCTACTGAAGCGGTGTAGTTGGTCATTATTCTTTAGGTGGATCAATAGGAATTGAGTGGAGGCTGTTCCAAAAGGCAGGGTTACTTTCCAGAAGCAGGGAGCTATTTCGGTGCTGGGCTCAGACTGCAATAGTGACACTTGTCAGATTTATTCATTATACCTCACAGCTCCACAAAAATCCTCAGTGCTAAAATGTGCTGCTGGGATCATCTTGGGTGCTTTGACTTGGAGGTAGGATAATACAGCTGGACCTATTTTGAGCAATTCTGTAATGAACAACCATTCCTTAACATAAAATCTGAAAAAGAGGACAATTTAGATATAATTATCCCTAGCTGTCTTGGCTGCTTTAAAAATTCATTTACTGTCTAATCTGAGAACATCAGAATATGAGAGGAATTAGACTTTCAGATATTCAGATGCCACCTTATTATTCCTAGCAAAGTAGTTAGTGCTCAGGTTTTTTACTCTTTCAATTATGCAACCTGCTTACTTAGCACCAGAATTCCTACAGATGTCCAAGGTGTAAGAAATCTCAGCTATCCCCTGGGAATATGGCTCATGGTGCTGTTGATGTCTGATGATCATAGAATCCTAGAATGGCTCAGGTTGGAAGGGACCTCAGAGCTCAGCTACTCCAACCTCCCCATTCTAGGCAGGGACACCTCTTAACTAGACTCAGCTACTTATGACCTCATCCAGCCTGGCCTTCAACACCCACAACATCCCTGGACAGCTTATTCCAGAGTCTCACCACCCTCCTATGGAAGAACTTCCTCAGCTCCAGTCTACCTCTGCTCTGTCTCAGCTTCAAACCATTCCCCCTTCTCCTGTCTCTAGACACCCTCAGGTAAAGTCCTTCTGCAGCCTTCCTGCACGATCTCTTTAGGTACTGGAAGGCAGCTGTAAGGTCCCCCTGAAGTATTCTCTTCTCCAGGCAGCTCCCTCAGCCTGTCCTCACAGCAGAGGTGCTGCAGCCCTTTGATCATCTTTGTGGCCTCCTCTGGACTTGCTGCAACAGCTCTGTGTCCTTCTGCTGGGGACACAAGAACTGAAGGCAGCATCTGAGGTGGGGTCTCAAAAGAGCAGAGTAAAGGCAAGGACATCTGATTCTTTAATGGGATCTGGTCCTGTGGAGGGCTGCTGGAAATGCTAAATTCTTTCTTCTAAGCAGTAGGAATTTTGCTGGTGTAAACTGTTACTGAAATCAGGAGAAAGACTTCAATGGCCCCACGCTAATTTAAATTAGCTAATATTTTGCCACCACTTTCATGATTTCAGAAGGAGTTGCAGCCTTTCAACAGTGCATTGCAGGATGAGACCCTGAGGAATACAAGTTTAAAATCCCCTTACAACCTCTATGATAGGTCCTATGTGCTCAGAATGTATATTCAAGGAAGTGTTTAGAGCTGCATAATGTATGCTGCTTAAATGTCCTTCCTCCTCCTGTCATTGACATGGAATGCCTGAACTCACTGCAGTTAGCTATACCTAACTTTTCTGTTTATTATCTCCACTGTATCTAATGGCAGCAGGTGCTATGTGCAGTCAGACAGACCAAAGCAGGGTGCTTAGATGCAATCCCAGTGCTTGAGAACGGAACAAGGATTTCCAGAAGCAAAGAAGGACTGCAAGAAAGATATGGAGAGCACTGAAAAGTCAGCTTTTTGAAGGGAATGTGTAAGGAGATTGTTGTAATCATCTTTATATGAAGATAAAGCACTTGACCTTTATCTTCGCTGCAGTATTTAAAGGATGGGTGAAGTGTTTTGGGTTTCGGTTCAAAAGCCAAGAAACAGAAACTGGGGGGAAAAAAGGCACCTGTTTTCAGTGTTGGCTATATCAAGAAAGTAAAATCTATTTCCTCATGTGATGTTCAGTAGACATTGCTGCTCAGTAAATGTCAGTCAAAGTGGGGGAAAGAGTGGCTAAAAATCCTTTCTTCTGTCATTTGTTAGGATTTCAGCCTCTTTTCTTTTGAGAGTTCATAATTTTATTTCATCTCCAGTTACCATAGATTTCAGAAGGGGCAGGAGCTGAATGCACATAAAAGAACAAATGACTGAGCAAATGAAAGGAACCTCCATTTTCAGTTTTCTTCTTTGAGATTACTATGAAATGAGATTTTTGTTCCTAAGAAAATAAACACGACGGGTCAAATTACAGCAATGCTGACATGGCGACAAGAAAATGCAAGGTCATAGTTTTTTAATCACACCCCTCTGAGTAACTACATTTAAAGAACCATCTCACAGTGTATTACCTAATGCCCTTGGTCCCGCTAATATGCACCTAAACATGTAAATAATTTCATGTGACTGTAGAGGAAAGCCTGGCATCCTTAACCTTGAGAAGCCTTGAAAGCCTTTGGGGGATGCAAACCCAGATGCACAAGGCAGCTGATATGAATACAGAAATTAACCTGAATAAGTGTATACTAGTTATGGAGAAACAGATATTGAGTTTACTCCTGCTGGAAATGCTAGCTTAATTTCATCTTGTGGATATTATTGCACATGAGGAATGGAAGCAGATGAATGGAATTTATACACCAAAATCCTTTAAAATACAGAAAGTCCAATAATAATATTGGCTACAGGGAAAGTCACAAAACTCCTCAATGTGTTTGCATTAAAACAACAGGGATTGCACACATGCAAACCCCTGACAAGCCAGATCAGTCAGGCAAGTGTCTAACTGTGGATCTGGGATTAGCATTTTCAAACAAGGTACATCACTCGTCTGCAGTGCTGTCTTCACACCTCAGTGACCAAATGATTTAAAGGCCTGAATCCTACTGTCCTTTCCCTTGATCCCCTGGAAATCCTAGCTGAGCATTGAAATCCAGGTCCCATTAAAGTCAGTCATGAATCGCGCATTTGGTTTCAACAGTATCAGGATTTCACCTGAGACATCTACCTTTACCCACTCCAGAATAGGCATTCTCTAGGATCTTCTTTCTTCACTGACCTAAGTGTTCATTTAGAGCTAGACTGAGACGTAGGAGATTAGCTTGACTCCAATCCAGCTTAAGGTGACGAATCTTTATGGAAAATGATCACATGGTGACAACAAGGCACGAATAAAATAGCCTCAATAAGAAATCACCAATTTCTGCAAGAAGAGAGTGTTTATTATCCTTACAGTGGGCAGAAACCAGTATTGCTGAGCTGTGCTGCCACCCTGTGTCATTCAGTGCTCCGCCTCACTGTTTCAGTTGCTAACACATGAAGTATTTCCCGTCCAGAGCAACCCCCTAGAAAAACACTGTCCCTTGTCCCCTTTCCTTCATATTGAGCTTTGCCCACAGAAAACATCTCACACCACTTCTCCATACAGTTGGACATATCTGGTATCAGCCTGGTTCCAAACACCTGCATGCCTCAATGGCTAAAAAATAAAAGCTTTCATCATACCAAAGTCAAACTGATATTTATTTCCCACTAGGGGCAGCCATCGCTGCATGCTAATTGTCAAATAGGTTATGTCCTGATTTAATTGGAAACCACAATTAGAAATGATGGAGAATGTTTTTATTAAGTATATTCCAAGGCCTTGCTTAATCATACTTATAGTTCATGATGGGGAAAGATTTTAATTGAATTTCACTTGGCCAGTCTGTAGACAAAACCTGTCCTTTCATTTTCAGGTGCAGTTCTTCAGGCAAGAAGAAATTGATCCTTAATCATGGCCTTTAACCACAATTACAATTAATAACTACATAGTTTATGTGTACACACACACACACACATATATAGTTGTAAATTAGAACTTTTAGTTCTGTGTAGATCTGGAAGTCCTTGAATGAGGCATGGGGAAAACCTAGGTGGCTCCTACGATAATGAGTGTTGTCCTCTGTTGAGGGGTGCAATGGGCAGAAACGTTCATTCCTTTCAACCACAATCATAGAATCTTAGAATGGCTCAGTTTGGAAGGGACCTTAGAGCTCATCTACTCCAACCTCCCCACCGTGAGCAGGGACACCTCTCAACCAGACTCAGCTGCTCAAGGCCTCATCCAACCTGGCCTTCAACACCCCCAGGTAGGAGGCAGCCACAGCCTCCCTGGGCAGCCTATGCCAAAATCTCACCACCCTCCTCCTGAAGAACTTCTTCCTCAGCTCCAGTCTAACCCTGCTCTGCCTCAGCTTCAAGCCATTACCTCTTGTTCTGTCTCTAGACACCCTCATGAAAAGTTCCTACTGCTATTGAAAGGCAGCTCAAAGCTCCACCCAGAGCCTTCTCCTCATTATGAACACATCAGAAGCACCCTGCAGTTTGCCTTAGGAAGATGTTTTTGTGGCAGTATGAGAACCACACTGGTACACAGGTACACTTGCCCTCTGGAGATCAGTGACCAACAGCTAGCTCTGGCTCTCAAATTCCCAGATCCTTTATTGCACTTTGTGAATGGTGTGAAACACTTCATGTTACCAAAATTCCCCCCGCAGCAATTCCTTCTCCCTGGGCTGTAGAGAAGCCAGACTAGAGGCTGCTGAACATGATGCACTTTGCCAAAAGCCATCATAAGAAAATCTGTTATTGGTCTATATGCTAAAGCTCTCTGGAAGATGACTCAGAGGTTTCTGGACCTATAAACTTGCAGACTGCAACTTTTCTGGAACAAATCAGGGCAGTGTCACTTTCCAGTACTCTTTCTTGAGCAACCACTCTGCCATGTTCCTCAATCTCACTTCAAAATGATGTTATCACCCTTTCCCAAGGCATAGCCTCATTGACCTGCTCTGTTGCCCCTTATCCTGACCAACCTTAACTTCCCCATGGGTATTACAAGTCTCCATCTACTTTGCACTCCATAGTTTTCCTTCTGCTTTCTCTACAGTCACAAAAGGTATGGAGGATGGGAGCCCATACTGGGTGTGAAGAAAGCAAAATGTGCCATTGGAGGAAAGCACTGAGCCTAAAGCTGGTTATGGAGCATTCTTTTGATATTTCCAAAGTCAGTAAGCTACAACAGGATTCCCCAAATCCCTAAAGCAAGGTTAAATAGATCATTTAGGAGAACACTTTTAAATATGCATGGCATACAGTGGCACTTTAGAAGCAGTTGGTATTTTTATTTTTGAAATGTGTGAATTTGACTAGGGCTCCCTAAGGCCCAAATTTTAAGGCTCAGTTGAATTTTAATTGCTTACTAACAGTGTTATGTAATTCTCCAATTAATCTTATCTGAAAACAAGCTTACCCGTGAGATACTAACCCAAAGCCTATTGGTGTAAAATTGTTACTTTTAAAAACTAAAACATATTTGATTTCCTAGTTGGAGCTAATATCTTCTGGTTTGAACAACATGTTAAGCAGGGTTAGAAGAGATAAATGCAGCTCTTCTTGTGATGCAATTGCACTAAACCTCCCTCTGAAAGCTACTCATGTACCAGAAGGTTTGGGCCCAACAGTAGGACAGCAGAATCTAGAATTCAGAACTGGATGTGCTCTCTGCATGTTTGGTATTTAAGTACTTTGTACATAAACATGCACAGTTGATACATCAACAACACACAGGTAAACGTTTTATCTGAGCCTGACTCGGCAACCAGTAGGTAAAGTGTTCGGTGAGCTCTGTTATCAACAGATAAACTGCTGGGAGAAAACCATCTTTGTCAGCAACAAGGGCAATGGCATCAGGTGCACTTCAGCAAGGCTGCCAACGACACCCAGCTGTGTGCTGCACTGGACTCACTTGAGGGAAGGGATCCATCCAGAAGGATCTTGGTAGGCTTGAGAAGTAGGCAATTGCCAAGTGCATGAGGTTCAACAAGTCACAGTGCAGGGTCCTGCAGCTAGGTTGGGACAATCCCACGCACAAATCCAGAGTTGAGAATAGCTCTGAAGAAAGAGACTGGGAGATAGTGACTGATGAGAAGCTGACCATGAGCTGGCAGTGTCCTCATGCTGCCCAGAGGGCAGCAGGTCTGTGTCCTTCTTATGATGGGGACACCAGAACTGGATGCAGTACTGGAGGTGTGAAATCTTTATTCAGAAAATCATTTATGTGAAACAATACTTCTGAAAATGACCTTGTTTTGAAATCCATAATGAAGGATTAAGATAAGCACACATCTGAATTTCAAACCTATATAAACACATTTGTATAACTGCCAATAGTGTGCTAGTTGTACGGGGAAGTTTCCCACAGAAAGGTGCTGCATGGTTCTGACAAAGAAATTAATCTTGTTCTGCACTCCCATTGACTAATTAATGAAATTATATTAGCTTATCTGTAAAACAGGGAAGAATGGCAATCTTAACTGATTATTTCCTTGAGAAACTGTGAAACTGAGAGACTCACTGACTGAAGGAGAGCTTACAGTGATGCAGAAGTCACTATTAAGCTTAGCAAGGCCAGAGTTTCTTTTTGTAAATCGGTGGCAGAGTCAAAAGATTCCTGAAGTCCTGACATAGAGTCTTCAGTTTAATAACTTCTAAAGCCATCAAAAATAATCACTTGATTCTTTCTCATATCATTGGTGCAGGCAGCCATCCAACACTAAGCTTCTGTAGTAGGTTGCCTTCAATTATTAAGCAGTAAAAGGTGGCAAGTCTTTATCAGGAACAGAGATGAAAGAGAATAGTTTGCTTTAATACAAGAAGGGAGAGACATGTTGCTGAACATAATGAACTGTATACTATGTGGAGTACATCATAATGGGCTCTTTATTTGGGTTACACGTGGAAGATGAAACAAATATGTTCATACATTCCAAAGACATCTTTTCAAAACTTCAAACCATCGCACTTGATTCACTTTGGATAATATTTTACATCTGACAAAGCATGAGATCATTCAGCAGATTAGGTCACATTGCCTGTTTGAAGACTTTATGTATTATTCAAAGGAAAGAGACTTACATGTCCTGAAAACTAAGTAAAAGTAAAATCTGTGTGATAAAAACCCTGGTGCAGTTCCCCAGCCTTTCTCAGGTAAATCTCCTGCTGCTGCTGCAGAGATGAGAGCTGCTTATAGCCTGGCCAGCATGCAAGGGTTACACAAGCTGCAGCTGCCCCTCAGCAGGCCTTTCTGTGAGCAAAGAGTGGTGCCACCAGTACTTGTGCAGCTCCCTTTCCAGACAGTTGTCACTAGAGCCACAAAGAGCAAAAACCATGGGGCAACACCTCACTAGTGCCTACTTCATGAAATGCTGCTTACTTCAGTCACTGACTGCAGCACACAGGATCAAAAAGCCCTGAAAGGGGCCTTAGAGATCATCTCCTCCAGCCTCCCTGTCATGGGCATGGACACCTCTCAACTAGACTCAGCTGCTCAAGGCCTTCAACAGCCCCAGGCAGGAGGCAGCCACAGCCTCCCTGGATGGCTTACTCCAGGATCTCAACACCATCACACTCAAGAACTTCTTCCTCAGCTTCAGTCTATCCTTGCTCTCCCTCAGCTTCAAGCCATCCCCCCCTTGGCTTGTCTCTAGACACCCCCAGGAAAAGTCTGCAGCCCTCCTGTAGGATCCCTTCAGGCACTGGCATTCTAAGGTCCACCTAGAGCCTTCTTCTCTCCAGCTCTTGGATCATCTTTGTGGACTCCTGTGGACTCACTCCACTGTGTCCTTCTAATGTTGGTGGCACCAAAACTGGAGACAGTATTGGAGGTGTAGAGCACAGTCAAGGGTCAGAATCCTCTCTCCTTCCCTGCTGGCCACACTGCTCTTGCAGCAGCACAATAAGATACGTAAGTTAGCAGAAACTGACCCATGAGATTTGAAGTGCAAACAAAGCTGTTAAGCAAATGAAAAATTTACACTCCATCTTCAACATTTCTGAATTGTTTTGACTCTGAAAGTTCAGAAGAATGACTCACATTTTACAGGTTAGCTTCAATGGTACAAGATGATGGCACAAAATACAGACATTGAACAAGACTCACAATGTCTAGGATGTGATTATAGGAGTTGGCCAACTGCAGCACCACATAAAAAGGGGAAGATACAGATGGCTTCTGCTTAGCATTTGTTTGTAATAAAAGACTGTAAGCAGAGTTGAATTTTGTGCTGCATTTTAAACAGCTGTCTAACAGCCAGTCCAAAATCTAAACCCAAGCACAACTGAAAATATAACACTGATTTGCTCAGCAGCAGTGAACTGCAGAGTGTTTTGATTACTTTAACTTGATAGCATTTGTACATCTTGGGTTTCTAAGAAAATTAGACTTGCAGCTCATACTTTTCCTGTCTCTCATTGAGCTCCACTCTTCTCCACCAACTGACTAATTGCAGTGGAACCCGAGGAGAGAGGACATCTCAGAGATATTAAATTCCATCTTTTCTTGAAAGAGCCAGATGAGCAGCAGAAAAAACTTAAGTGCCCAAATGAAGGACAGTCAGGAAGAGTCCATCCATTTTATGTTCAGTTTGATAAGCAGTCTGTCCATGCATTACTCCAAATCAGCTGCAGCACATGATTTTACACAGCTAGCATAGGCAATGCAAAATCACAGCAGGCATGAGAGGCTCCTGAGGGCACTACAGTATGGGGACAGACAACAGGGAATTGTTTTGCTTCAACATAATGGATGCAGCCAGCAAGAAACAATATTTGGTTATAGCTGTTGGTCACGGGACAACTTGTCTAAACACCTACTGCTTCCCATAACAAACATCCAATACCTAATGTAGTCACAGATACATGTGACATTATTACTGCCACTGCTACTTTAGCATGTCAGAATCCATCCAGCTAAGTGTTCAAGCAAGCATTCAAATAAGGATAGGTGAAGATATCACCCAGCCCTGTCCAATCAACTAGACCATGGCACTAAGTGCCTCATCCAGGCTTTTCTTGAACATCTCCAGGGACGGCGACTCCACCACCTCCCTGAGCAGCCCATTCCAATGCCAATAACTCTCTCTGGGAAGATCTTCCTCCTAACATCCAGCCTTTACCTGCCCTGGCACAACTTGAGACTGTGTCCCCTTGCTCTGTTGCTGGTTGCCTGGAAGAAAAAAATGACCTACACCTGGCTACAACCTCCCTTCAGATAGTTGTAGACAACAATGAAATAAAGGGAAGAGATAACAAGAAAAAAGTCATTCCAGCATGTGGCAGCTGAAATGTAAACAGATGCATAGTGATTTTCCAACTACTCTGGACAGCATCAGACATGACCTAAGTCCCACCTCTTCTCAACATGTATTCCACTTGTCCTAATCTAAGGCATGCATCTCATGTTTTCTGCCATTACTGCAGCTCCACAGGATCCAGCATGTGGTTTGGCAGATATGGGCAGTGAGCTCACTGAAATTAAATCTTGGACTCTGATGTCCACAAGTCTCTTATGCAGACATTATTCTTCCCACACACAAACTACCCTTTGGCCTGAATCTGTGCTAGACATATATCTGGTATTAGCAGGGTTCAATGATGTTGAAGACACAGCTGAAGCTGAGTTGTGCTTGTGTCCTGCTCTTACCAGATCCTCTCAGGAAGGTGATGAGTAGTGATCACAAGGACCTAGAGAGGGCTGGTATCTGGTTCACTCCCCTCACAATGTCTGAAGGCCACAAGTAAAGACAAGAACTGACAGGCTTATAGCCTCTTTAAGTTGTCCATTGACAAAGCACGACCTCTGGCTTACCAAGTGTATCCCCTTTGAATTGCCTTCAGTAGCCCTTGCTTGCAGCCTTTCTTCCTTTAACTTTTGCTGACTTTCACAGGGAATTTTACATTGCTTCTGTCAACATTTAATACAGTGCTGGGCAGAAGATCACTGTTCTTTCCCCTGGGAGGGTGAAGGAGTCACAAAGGAAATAAATTTTTGCTAAATTTAGCCTAAGAATAACCTAGAAGAAAGGTGCAGGCTCAGCCTATGCTCCGTGCAAGGAGAAATGTTACGATCCAAGCATGCTTGGTAGGGCACAAGACAGAAAATAACAGTTTTACAGCTGTAACAAGCATCTAGAGATTTTAACTTGGCAAATTTAGAGCCTGCTGTCCTTGAAGATAAGAAAAGGTGCATCTGACAAGTGGGAGTAACCCACTTCTGCTGCAGATGATAGTGAGTGAAGCTTCTTGATGAACACAAAATAGTTTATTTAAAGAAAGACCCTGTGTCACCACAGGACTCTTTAGCCACAATATTTAATTTTGATAAACTTCTGGGTGACTGGAAACAAAACTACTGAAGGATAATACTAGTAAGTAGATGTATCTCTCTAGTCAAAGACTGAGGATTAAATTGTCATTTCATGTTCACCAATGGAAAAGCTCCTTGAAGCAATTGCAGAAACACAAAATTTGTCACTAAACAAAAGAAAGCGAGACCTGGTCATGGTAATTCAAATGGGTTTATGTGATTTATTAAGCTGACCAAGATAATTTTATACCTGTTACTTTTTTATATGGCAGTGAGGGTTTGTATCTTAAGATGCAAAAGTCTTGTTTGCAAAATTACAGATTCACAAACCGCATTGGGTTGGAAGAGCCCCTCAAAGGTCATCTTGTCCAACCCCACTACAGTCAGCAGAGATACCTCCCACCTGATCAGGCTGCCCAGGGCCATACTGAGTCTAATCCTGGATGCCTCAACCACATCCCTGAGTAGCTTATTGCAGTATTTACTGCTCTCATGGTAAAGAACTCCTTCTGCACACAGCAAGCAAATGAAGAAAAAGTACTGTAACAGATCACTTTCTGTGGTTTCCCAGAAGAAAATCTCTTGACATTCAAAATACATCAAAGACAATAGCAGGAGAAAGAAAACAACATTTTGAAGTCGTCCAAGGGACAGTATAAAAGATTTCCATGTTTGTGGTGAAATTTCAGTTTAGGACTGATGTCTGATGCGTTTTGAAACTCTGCCCACTTTGATGGGTGAGGTTTGTGAAAGGCTGCCTGTCAAATGCTATGTCAGCAATATGAAAACAGCCAGCCAGTAAATCATCCTTCCAATATAAACAGCAGTGAAAAATAAATAAATGTCTGCAGCAGAATGCCAGCCTGGTGGTCCATTAAATGAATGTCATAAACCATGAAGCAAAGTAAATGCTGGTGACAAGAAATCTGTAAAAAGAGACCGCAGCTTATGGTCAAATTAGGCAACTGGTAGTAAAACCAAGAATCATACAGAAACACAGAATGTTAGAGGTTGGAAGAGACATTAAAAGATCAGCTACTCCCATCAAAGTGGTGTGTCTTGAACCTCACCTCCAACACATACAGCAAAAAAGAGGTGAATTGATAGAAGGCCGGGAGAAAATTAGGATCATGAAACCAGAGAGCAAGCAAGGCACATTCTAAGCTTTACATAGAAGTCAATGGATATTGTCACTAGCACTAAAAAGGGATGAGAAAGATAGAGAATTAGGATAGATGAGAGGCTATAAGGGTTGCTGTACAACATCCACACTTTAACTGCAGCGTGCTATTGGCTTCTTTATTTAATTAAAAACTTAATGCAATGGGAAAATGACATAGAAAATACAAATAAGAAAAGCATAGGAAATGAACAGCACTGGAGCACTCAGGCGCTGCGCAGCTGGCAGGGAGATGGAGAGCAGGGTGGGGAAGGGAGAAGGGTTTCAAAGGGTAATAAAATCCCCAACGTGACTGATCACAGGCATCAGTAGGAGGCAAACAACTGCATGCCAGACACTAAAGTGGAGGAGGAGGTCAGAGATAGCGAAGACAAAAATTCCCAGGATACTTTAAATTCCAATTGTCTCAGCTAACATCATAGCCAAAGAACTAAAGATGAGCAGCTTAGAATGTGCCAAGCACCTGTTCTTTGCCTTGGTTTTGTTTAAAACCCCACGTAGTCTCCTCTTACAGCATCAGGCCTCTTGTATCTACACGGATAACCAGGCCCTTACATTCAGATGCCAGGGATTTGTCATTTGGTGGCCGCACTTTGCAGATAGTGGCTGGCTGGGAAACCTCCTCAATGTGTGCTGTGAAATCAGTTTCCAACTTTCTATCTAGAAATATTGTTGTGCAAAAGGAACAGAAGTACAGGCATGACCCAGCACTTTCCTGGTGGGCACAAGGAATCCTGTACAGCCTCACTGAGCTCCCTGCTATGACACTGAACATCCAAGTTCCTCCTTGCGTATCTAAACCTGCACAAAAGGCCTTGTGCAGCAGATAAAGGCCTTGCACACGCAGACAACCACAGGACCGAAAGCTTGCTTTAGTTTTCCACTCACTTCTGTTTACTCTGCTCATTCTCCTCACAAAATCTTTGCATTAAAATACCAAGATGCATTGTCAAGACCTGGGCAAGACGAGGTACTGCCCTTGAAACACTCTACTCAACGTTCGCTGCCTTTACCACCAACACAGCCTTTGGTTTTCAAGCGACGTTCCTAAAGAGTCAAAGGCACTTCCAAGAGCCTTCCCCCACCAAGGTCAATCCCTCCCAGGAAAGCTCAAGTTTTCCTGGTGTGTTCCTCCGCTTGCACTCCTCAATGCCCCTCCGTCCCGCTTCTGCGCCCACCGGCCCCAACGCTTCCCCCCGACTGCAGTCAATCACTCGCGGCTGCCAAACTGGCTTCCACAGCTCAGCTGGAGCAGTCGGTCACAGCCCGGCACAACCCAACCACCGTTCTACAGACCACAGCGGCGTGGGGCGGGCTGCCGGCAGCTGGGCGCGGCCTCCCAGGCGGGGCCGGGCGCAGCCTCCCAGGCGGGGCCTGCCGCCGCCGCCAATGCGGCCGGGAGCGCAGCGCCTGCGCTGGCTTGGCTGTGCGGCCCGTCCCGCTACCGAGGAGGCGAGACATGTGGAACCGCTACCGGGCAGCCGGTGGGCTGCTGAGCCACGGCCGGTGAGGACTGGGAGGGAACTGAAGTGAGCGAGTGGCGGGCCACTGCCAGTCCTTCCCTTGTCTTGCCGGGCCTCAGCCCCTCGGCGAGGCGCTCCCGCGAAACAGGCGGCCCTACCTTCGCTGTCTTGGGCCCCGCTGCGGGCCTGGGCGAGCTCCGTGCTGCAGCTGGCTCCGTGTCGCTCGGCCGAAGCTCGGTGAACGACGCGACGTGTCCCTGGCCGAGTCCAGACGGCCTGTTGAGGGAAGCTGGCGGTGCCCGCGGCTGAAGGGCAGCGCCTTTCTGGAGGCCGGCGGGAGCCAGGGGCCGGGCGGTTGTTCCTGTCTGCCCTGCCCACCGCCGTCCCTCAGAGCGAGGATGAAGGACGATGGCTCGTGCGGCGCCGCCGGTGGGAGCCGGTGTGTTCTGATTGGGAGTGTTGTTTCAGGTGTTTGAATCGCAAGTCATGGAGGTGGAAGAGCCTTTCCGCCAGTGAGCGAGCGCTGCAGTACAGGGTGGGCGAGCAAATCCACGGCTTCACTGTGAAACAGGTGAGCATCGCTTACCTTACCCCGGTGCTTGTGTGGATAAATCCGCCCCTGGCTGGAAAGACCTCACTGAAGCCAAGACTCTGCACAGGAAGTATTTGTATGTGTGCTTTGGGTTGTCACTTAAAGAAATGGCACAGTAGTTACTTGTGGTTACCTCCTACAGCCTAGTTCTCTAGGTAACACTAACGTTTCTACAGGGAGTTAATTCTTGTAAAGTAAATAATTCTGACAAGACTGAACTTCACTGGTTGCTCTCCTGTGAAGTTGGTGCAGCTGCAATCCTTGATTTCCCTTTTGCTGCCCTAACTACCAGTGTTTGAATATTTGCCTTTTTGTTGTTTATAATCACATTCTTCTGGTCGTAGTATCTGTGCCAGAAGACTTCACTGCTTGGCTTGAAGTGTGTTTGAATTGTTATTTTTTATTTCTCATTTGCACGCTGAATTCACACATAGACCAAAACCACAGGAACTAAAGATTACTTAATACTGTATATGGCAATATTAGATCCAGCATCAACAGATGATCATTGCTGTATCGTCCATGATTTCTTTGACTTGGTTACAGTCACATTGTAATGGAGCTATTTTCTTCCAATGCAGGTGACAGCTATTCCTGAGCTGTTTCTGACTGCAGTGAAACTTAGTCATGACACTACAGGAGCCAGGTACTTACATGTGGCTCGGGAGGACTCCAATAATCTGTTCAGGTAAGCCATTGATATATGTATTGCACATTTCATCTGAGCCTGCCTTTGTGGTTTCTGAATTGAAATGCAGCTTCACAATGATTTTTATTGTGCTAACAAAGAGGACAGTAGACGTTACAGTTGTTTAGGTTGGAGCAGATGTCATGTCTCTTGTTCAGTCTGCTACTCAAAACAGGATCAGCTCTTAATTCAGCTGCAGTTATTTAGATACTTTTCCAGGTGGGCCTTGAAAACTTTGAAAATCAGAGATTATGCATCCTCTTTGGGCAAGGCTCCCAGTGTTTGACTGTGCACATGGGGTAATTTTTTCTTTAATGTCAAATTGCAGCCTCCCTTGCTTCGGTTTCTGAGCATTGCCTCTTGTCTTCTGTCATGTATACCTGTGCAAAGAACCTGCCTTCATCATAACCTCCTTGTAGATGTTGGAAGGCAGCTATTGAGTCCCCTTGTGCCTTTCTTCTCTGGGCTAAAGGAGCTGAGTTTCTCAGTTGCTTTTTGCAGGGCATGGCTCCAGCCATCTTTATGGCTCTCCACTAACTACTTTAAATTTATTAGCACCTCTTTTCAGTTAGTGAGCTGAAAACTGGACTTCCTGCTAAACCACCTTGTAGTTGCAAGATGTAAACTAGATTCTTTCCAAAGAGTGTTTTGTTTTGTTTGGTTTGTTTTTTTCTGAGCCTTGAGAGTAAAAAGAAATGTGTTCAGTTATGTGCTGCAAACTACTGTACCACCTCCAGAAATAAAAGTGCAGAGGTTGTATACCCTCTGGAAAAGGTGGATGAGTACTGGAGAATCTTAAGGACTCACAGAGTCTGTATCCTGCTGTCTGTGGTGATAGTTACCGGGCAGAGGTAATGTTCCCATAACTGAAAGCTGCAGACAGGAGGTGAGTGGCTTTTCACCACACACAGCTGCATTCCTCTGGCTGCTCTCTGTCTTGCAGTATCCAATTCCGAACCACTCCGATGGACAGCACTGGAGTCCCTCATATCCTCGAGCACACTGTGCTCTGTGGTTCTCAAAAGTACCCCTGCAGACAGCCATTCTTCAAAATGTTGAATAGATCACTGTCCACTTTCATGAATGCATTCACAGGTGAGCTCACTGGGAGTGTGTGAGGTTTTGTTGCAGCTCTCCTTAATTTCCTTTTGGAGAGCAATCGCTAAGTGTGAAGGTTGTGAATGAGAGATTAAAAACACTGAGAAGGCAAAGCAACAAAATCTATATTGTTCATTTGGCAGATCTCAAGTCCCAGTGGAACAAAGTGTTTAATTAGTTAAATAGATGGCAGAAGCCAAGTTTTGATGATGTAATAATAGCAGCATTAAACTGTGTATTTGTCTGGAAAAATGCCTCTCCGCTGAGTGGCTGTTTTAGACAGGAGAGGTTAAAAATAAATGGGGGTGAAATGCATCTCAAACTTGCTAAAACTCTGCTCTTTTATTGTTTGTACACAGCTAGTGATTACACACTCTATCCATTCTCCACACAAAATCCCAAGGACTTTCAGAACCTCCTGTCGGTCTACTTGGATGCAGCTTTCTTTCCCTGTTTGCGGCAACTCGATTTCTGGTAAGATGTGGACAGCTTGATGTGTGCAAGCCTTAACATAAGGAAACAAATCTCAACCCATCATACTCTTCACATTTCCTGCTATTATTTTTTTTTCAGGCAAGAAGGTTGGAGGTTAGAACATGAGAACCCATCTGATCCTCAGACACCTCTGGTCTTCAAAGGAATTGTTTTTAATGAAATGAAAGGGGCATTTGTAAGTTTTTGAGAATGCCTGGTAAAGATTTTGCAGAGGGTGAAGTGACTTTAACTGCAGGTTATCAGTGGTATTATTGCACCATTCCTCCTGTGTGAAATTGAAGTCCTCAGTAAAGCAAATCTGTTACTTTTTTAATGGAAATTATTTATTGTAGAGTTTTCTTTCAAGTGGACATGATTAAATTGACCTCTGCTACGAGGACAGGCTGAAGGAAATGGGTTTGTTCATCCTAGAGAAGAGAAGACTCTGGGGAGCGGTGCTTAGAGCTGCCTGCCAGTACATGAAGGGATCCTGTGGAAGGGCTTCAGAGGGACTTTTGCTGAGGGTGTCTAGAGACAGGCCAAGGGGGAATGGTTTGAAGCTGAGGCAGAGCACAGTTAGACTGGAGCTGAGGAAGAAGTTCTTCAGTAGGAGGCTGGTGAGACTCCGGAATAGGCTGTCCAGGGAGGCTGTGACTGCCTCCTGCCTGTGGATGTTGGAAGGCCAGGTTGTATGAGGCCTTGTGCAGCTGAGTCTAGTTGAGAGGTGTCTCTGGTCGTGGTGGGGATGTTGGAGGAGATGAGCTCTGAGGTCCCTTTCAGCCTGAGCCCCTCTGGGGTTCTATGACAATGTAGGTAGTTTTATTAAAGTACATGGGAAAACAGGGCAAAGCTGATGTGAGGAGGAGTTCTTGTGTACATTAGAGTTGTGAGGTCTTTCTGAACACGTTTTGTTTTTAAAAGTTGGTTATCTGACTTTTACTGAAATGTGTTTTCCTCTTAAGACAGATAACGAGAGGTTATTCATGCAGCACCTGCAGAGTAAAATCCTTCCTGACCACACTTACAGTGTAGTATCTGGTGGAGATCCATTGTGTATTCCTGATCTTACATGGGAGCAGCTGAAAGAGTTCCATGCCACACATTATCATCCAAGCAATTCCAGGTACCTGCAATTGTTGACTGACTTCATATATGACAGCATGTCAGCACTCTGCTGGTGTGTCTGAGAGGGGAGGAGCATCAGCAGAGTGTTTCCATTCCCATGGCCAGCAGATTAGGCAGCCTGTGCTCTGTGGCACTTAGGACCACATTGCAGCAAGGAGATTTGTTCTAGGAGGAGTGTTGGAGGGTGAGTTGGGGGCAGGAAAGTTGGCTGATACTCTACAGCCTGTCTGCCTACTTCATGATGAGGATTTGTTCTGGGGAATTTTGTTTACAGGTGTTTCACCTTGAACTGGCAGGAGTTAGGAGGAACTGGAGCACAGTTATCTGGTGGTAATGTAATCAAGTAGCGTAGATTAGCGTCGGAGTTCTTTTGGAACTCAACACAAGTTGTAAGAGGAAGTCACAAATGAATGGCTGTTCATTTGCTCCTGAGTCACACATTGCTTTGTCACGTTCTAGGTAATGGGTATTCATTTGTTAAATACTAAGACTCATGGTGCTAATAAAATACTTAAGCCAAAAGTCAATTTGAAAGTGATCTGGAAGGAACTCTGTAGTGTCCTTGTGTGGTCAATTGGTTCATCTAATTCACTTACGGAATATCAGCTTGTGTCCTGATAGTGAACTGACCATCCATTATCATGATCCCAGGTATTCTGCTGTACCTGTGTTTGAATTCTAGTGTGGGAATAAGATTAGATACTTAATCCAGTGGAAGTCAGCAGGGCTTCTTGTATTGGTTGACTGAGCTGCAAAACCCAGGTGGATCATCAGATTTGATAAGTTTTATGTCATGACCATAAGAATTTTGTCTTCTGAAAGTTTAGACTATTCTGGCCTCAATGACTAATATGTTTCTTTTCCCTGGGACATTGCATATTGCTGCAGCTAATCAAATTCTAGCTTCATGTGGCCTCCAAAGAATAAAAGAGAAGTTGAAAAATGTGGGAATTTCAGCAGGAGATCTGTGAATTTTATGTAGACTGGTGGGTCTGTTACCTAGGGGCCTTGTAAAGCATGTTCCTCTCTAGATGTAATTGACTCACTGGAAAACTCAGGAAATTCACAATTTAACAGAAGCTGTTACTGTAAGTTTCATGTCAAATCCTATGAGTAATCCTAATTGTTTCATTTCAAATCCAGATTTTTCACCTATGGTAATTTTCCACTGGAGCAACATTTGAAACAAATACATGAGGAAGCATTGGTGAAGTTTGAAAGAATTGAATCAAATACTGACATCCCAAAACAGAAACTCTGGGAGAAGCCTGTAAGTAAAGAGAATAGAATATAAACTGACATGGATGCAAAGAAACAATGCATCCATTCTTGGAATGGCAGAAACTGAAGACAGCAGGTTCATATTTAGCCCAGTCTGATGGAATTTGCTTCCTGTTTGTTTAGAAGTGTGTTTGTGTGTAAATGAGCTGAAATATTTTTGGTTACAGCAGGAAAAAAGCTACATTTAATTTCGAGTTCCAGTAATGAAATGGTTGTGTGGAGTTTGGTTTTCTTATTTTCAGTTTTCGAGTCTCTCCTTCAATTGAAGCACTGAAGCATGGAAACCATTTAGTGCTGCTGATAGAAATATCAATGTTTTGTGTCAGGGAAGTTGTCCTGCAATGAGACCTAAACTTCCAAAAATTGGTGTCAAGAGAGGAATTTTTTTTCCATTCTCTCCTTTCCCTCTCCCCGCTTTTCCTCCCCAGCTTGTCCAGAAGTCCTGCATTGGGGTTGGGCCAGTCCCAGGCACAGATTCAGGCTGGGTGCAGAGTGGGTTGAGAGTAGCTCTGAAGAAAGAGACTTGGGGGTATTTGGTTGCTGAGAAGCTCCCCAGCAACCAGCAGTGCCCTCATACAGCCATGATTGTCTTGATCCTCCATTCTCCACTTGTTTAAGCTGAGATACCTCTCCTTTTTCAAGGCATCCTGTGTTTGTTTATTTACTGATGAGTATTGAACTGATCTGTAAAATTATTTGAAACCTGTGGAAGTGTGATGGTTTGGGTATCCCCTGCCCCCCCATAACTTTAGAAATCACCCAGACTAGACTCAGTCGGCTCTGGAAATTTGAATGAAGCTTATATTTACAGCTGGCACAATGTACAAGCAGATATTTACAGTATATACAGATAGAAATATACAAGGTAAAAAGGTACTACAGACACAACTCCCCTCCCAGAAACCTGAGACCCCAGGAGGGGATCTCAACCACCCCTCACCTTCCCCCTACCCCTCTCAACCTTACCCCAGTCCCAAGGAAGAATGGAGGTTCGGCCAAGAGGGTTAAAAAGCAAGGTGAAGCAGCCAAGCAAAGGGAGGGTGAGGCTAGAAAGCAAGACGGAGTTTCAGCCAGCAGCCACGAATTCCCCAGCAGGCAAAAGCTCCCAGCAAAGAGAAGAAGCAAGTGACCTAATCTTTGTTTTGTCTTTCTGTTGTACACATCTCAGCAAGACTGTGAAGGAAGTAGACCTCACCATTGTTTTTCATTTCTCAGCCTATCATCTAGTTCTTCTTACCAAAACATGCTAGCTAGGCTCAAACTAGCACAGAAAGGAAGATGCTATGAAGATGCAAGCAGTCAATGTTTTCTTGCCACCTCTCTTTGAGTTTAGCCTGCATTCACTGTATTTGTTTTCCTTTACAGAGAGAACACAGCATAAAGTGTGGCTTGGACTCACTTGCTGCTGACCCTTCCAAGCAGACAACTGTCAGTGTTAGCTACTTGTTGACAGAGTAAGTATATCACAACGGGATTCAGAATCAAAGACTCAGAAATGTAAGCAAGCTGCAGGCATATGTTGTGTCCCCCAGTAACTCTTGATAAATGTCATCTCCAGGGTAAACAGTGCCCTGGGAAAGCTGGACAGATCCTGCTTTAGGAAATGAAGCTTCACTGTTAAGCATAACTTCTGTCTTTAACAGATGTAAGGCAAATCAGCCATTATCTTCCAGAACTGCTCAGTGGAAAAGACTTCTGGGAACACTGGCTTCCCGTCTTCCAGTTTCCTGACATGTGCAGGTCTTTATGACCTTACTACTAATTTTACCTAGCCTTGCAGCCTGATTTAACTTGCTTTAATGCTGGTTATTACTAATGAAAGACACAGAACTCTCCAAGTTCCCTGAGGTGTGCTGCAGTGTTGATAACAGACAATTATTTCTTCCCTGCTTCCTCTACATTGTTTTGTAGGAATAATTCTTCTGATATGGACATGGTGGTGCTGGGTGTTGCATGTTCGTAGGTTAATTTTTAAGAACTATTCATTTTTCAGTATTACAGACACTTTTGAAACGTTCACACTAAGCCTGCTGTCCTCACTGTTGGTTGATGGGCCAAACTCTCCTTTCTACAAAGCCTTAATTGAGTCTGGGGTTGGTACAGATTTTTCTCCTGCAGCTGGGTAAGTGTTACGCTTTGTTTTGCCACTATGGCAGTATTAGAGAAGTCACAAACCACTCATTGCTAAGTTGGGAGAAGTCATCTCTCAGACTGGCAATTTTTGCCAGAATAACCTCATTTTAATATTAAAACTTCCTATGAGTTTCTTCTGATGAATTCTAAAGCATTCACAAGTGTGATTTTTGACTTGTCAAAACAATTCTCTAGAAGCAGTTGTAAAGTTGTGCTGCTTAAAGCTTAGGAACAAGAAAAATGGGTAGGTAAAGGTATGGTCCAGCCTCAGTGCCCTGCTTTAGCTGGGGTTTTCATCTCGGTCAGTCAGAAAAGTTTGGTAGCTCTTCTCTGCACTGAACTTTAGACCTGAGAATGACAGAAGTCTCCACTGTCAGGTGTTTTAGTAGGAAACCTTGATATATTCATCTGAGATTAGAGTACTCTGCCTTACTGCAACGGTCTCTGTGACATCATGGGCTTCCTGCAAGTCCTGTGGCATGCAGACACCTTTATATTGCAGAGGATGGCAGTAGAAATCTCTCCTTAAACCCTGTAAGTGCTTCAGTTGTATGCTTTCTCAGCTGAGCCTTTTCCAGATGGAGTATAGTAATACAGCACTGACCTATAAAGTGAGTTGGCTTTAATTGCCCTAGTGACTGTGCCGATGAATCACAAGTTTGAGCCCAGTGATCAGTATCCCAGGATTCCAACACCTGTATCTGCCATGGAATTCCATCTGTTATTTCAGACATGGGATAGTGGATATTTGGAATCTGGCTGGGGACCTGACTGACTTTGGTCACTGCTAGGTGTTCCCTGTTTCTGCAAGTGATGAGTTCTTATGCCCTGCCTGACAGATGGGACAGAAGTAAGGGGTTTGGTGTCTTTGTGGGGTTTTTTTCTTCTAAATACTATTGAAAAGAATTGCCACAAACATGGAACACTTCACCTTCACCACTCTACAAATACTGCTTTAGTAGTACAAATTTAGGAGTACCATCCCACTCACTTGCTGCAATGGAACCTATGTGTTTTGGCATTACAGGCAGCTAAAATTTTCAGCTTTTAAGTAAAGAGACTTTACCTGGAAGTACTGAAAGACAAATGGCAGGAATGGAGAAGACCAACTTCTGTAACTTTCTGCTATCTTCATTCACCTTCTGTAACTTTTAGCTGCTTTACTATCACACTGTTTCCTTAGCAGTGGCTACCACTACTGAAATTGAACAAAAAGTGCTGTTGAGTTCCATTTCTTGCCTCTTTGGTAATTACTTTTCTTTCTAATCTAGATTTTAAGTTCCTCTGTGTGTGTGTGGAAATGACAAGTGGAGTTTTTTTTCTCCTTCTGCCTCCACTGGCAGGTTTATTGCTTAAGTTCTAGTATATAGCACTGCAACTAATATCTTTTCATTCTAGGTTTAATGGCTTAACAAGAGAAGCTTATTTCAGTGTGGGTCTACAGGGTATTGCTGAAGGAGACATTGATACTGTGAAAGAGATCATTGCTAGAACAGTGGATGAAGTTATTGCGTGAGTAGTGCTGAAGTTTTAAGAATCACAGAATGTTAGGGGTTAGAAGGGACCTCCAGAGATCATCCTATTATCCAACCTCAGCTTCCTATAGCACAGCTTGAGGCTGTTTCCTTATGTCCTATATAACTTGCTGCATGTGAGAAGAGACAAACTCCCACCTCGCTCCATCCTCCTCTGAGGTGGTTGTAAAGGGTGGTGAGGTTTCTCCTCAGCCCCTGTTCCGTCAGCTGCTGCTTTAGGGACGCAGCCTGGAAAGCTGGTTTCATCCCAGTTGAATCGAGTGTGGAAGACAGCATGTAGTGATGCTTCCTATATCCATGGTGTAACTCATAACTTCACTCAAAGTGATGAGCCTTAATGGATGTGGCTTTCTTCCCAAAGGAAAGGATTTGAGGAAGACAGGATCGAAGCTCTACTGCACAAAATTGAAATCCAGCTGAAGCACCAGTCTACGAGTTTTGGACTTGCCCTGACATCAGTAAGTTGGTTTGTGTTGCCCCTCTGTGATGTGTTCTTAGGAGCAAAGAAATCTGATGTCTGTCTTTACAAACTGTGGGGTCTTGATAGGTGGTCTTGGACCACAGATGTAGAGGTGCAGCTGGATTGTCCTGCTTACCTTATAACTTTCCCATTCAGTATATCTCCTCCTGCTGGAATCAAGACGGAGATCCAGTGGAGCTACTGAAGATTGCAGATAAAGTCTCTCGCTTCAGGCAGTGCCTTAAGGAAAATCCCACATTTCTGCAGGAAAAAGTTAAAACCTATTTTAAGGTAAGGAAGCTGAGGGGAAAAATAGCTTCAGTGTGAATTTTTAAATCACAGAGTTGTAATTAAAATTAACCTGAAGGCTCATTCTTCAAAACCACGCTGCCTAATTTTAGGTGTGGAGTACCAGCAGCACTTCTGATAGAAGCATGCTAATTTTAAGTGCTCGAGATGGAAACTTTTCAAAATGGGAAAGAATTTCTGGTTGGACATTTGGAAACACTCAGAACACTGATAAAACACTAACGTTTCACTCAACTGTGATGCCTGCTGCTAGAGAAGGGCACGTAGGTGTCGTGCTCAGATGCCAACAGAGCATTGTAGACCCAGTCATGTGTCCCTTAGTTCCTGGGCGTACCAAGATAAATCTCCTTTTCCTTGTAGAAACGTGGGTTGTAAGTGAGGTTGTTCTGGTGCTCCTCCTGTTTATAGGATCCTAGAATGGCTCAGATTGGAGGAGGCCTTAGAGATCATCTACTCCAGCCTCCCTGTCATGGGCATGGACACCTCTGAACTAAACTCAGCTGCTCAAGGCCTCATCCAACCTGGCCTTCAATATCCACAGGCAGAAGGCAGCCACTGCCTCCCTGGGCAGCCTATTCCAGAGTCTCACCACCCTCCTACTGAAGAACTTCTTCCTCAGCTCCAGTCCAACCCTGCTCTGCCTCAGCTTCAAACCATCCCCCTTTGTCGTGTCTCTAGACACCCTCAGCAAAAGTCCCTCCGCAGCCTTCCTGTAGGATCACTTCAGGTGCTGGAATGCAGCTCTAAGGTCTCCCTGGAGTCTTCTCCTCTCCAGGCTGCACACACCCAGCTCCTTCACCCTGTCCTCATAGCGGAGGTGCTCGAGCCCTTGGATTGTTTTTGTGACCTCCTCTGGACTCACTCCAGCAGTTCTGTGTCCTCCTTTAATGCTGGTGACACCAGAACTGGAGGCAGTATTGGAGGTGAGGTCTCAGCAGGGCAGCACTGAACTGCTGTCCAAATTTTGCTATCAGTGCAAATTACTTTTTGCTCTTTTTCTTCTTTCCCTCTCCATATGCCCTACTGGAGTCCTTGAAGAAATAAAATATGGAATGGTTCTGAAACCTTGAATTAGGTCATGGCAGAAAGGAAAAAAGTGCACTGACAGCAGTGCAAAAGTGGGTTTGGATGTTTGAAAGAGTTTTGGGTTTTGTTGATGGGGTTTTGATTTGTTTGTTAGTTTGTTTTTCCCCTGTGAAACTATTCAAGTGCAGATCTGTTCTAGGTAACTACTGGCCTGATCTAATAGTGAGCAAATGCTGCTTCTCATGTGCTCAGAGGCAAGAAGAGACAGCAGCAGCTGAGCTCTGTTTTACTAAAGGCATTATAAGTGTCTGAAATAGGGAACTGTTCAGTTTTTAGCTTTTGTAGGGAAAAAATTCAGGTGCAATATTGCTGAGCGTGGCCTTTACTGTGCAGTTCTTGGGGAGGCATTAAGACAAAAGTAAGACTTAGTAGGATGTAATGACAATTGGATGCTCTTCTGCCAGAGGGTTAGGCACTGTTGTATATTGTGCCTGGATGAAGGCTGCAAGACTGGGGACAAGGCAGTGAATGCTGCTCACCCATTCAGTCCATTCTGCTCTGCCTGCTGCATTTTGCATTTCCCTCAACTCTCCAGTCAGGTTTCTGTAGCTCTTCCACATAAGCATGAAGCAGATAAAGTCACAAAGCAGAATCTGATTGCGTTGTCCTAAATGATTGGCAGTGTCTGGCAGTGACAGATGTTGCTTTTTGACTCCTACTTTTAAATGGGCAATTTCTGAGGTCACTCTTTTGACTACCTCCCTGTTATTATAGAAAGTGGAATCTGCTTGAGGAATTTCGGCACTGAAATTCCACAGTCTGATGTAAACAGAGAGAAATCCAGCAGCAGTTGTGACAGTTGCTTAATGCATGGAGCTCTCTGGCAGCAAGGCTGAGCTGGAACACTTTTGAGCAGGATAAGGCATGTATGTTTTACATCATCGTATGGGATCTGAGTGCATTCAAGCTCAGGCAGGTTGGAGAAGGTGTTTAATGAAACCCTCTTGCATTTCACCATGATCCCCATCTTAGAACATTCTCCAGATAAAACTTGGGGCATGCTGCTTTACTGCCTTCTGTGCAGCTGTTATGTCTTGGTTAATTAAAGTAATGAGTAATGCTGGCTGCAGGGAGTCTGACTGCTGAAATCCAACAGCAAGGTGAGCTGCCTCTTTTCCCCACCTCACCTCGGTCTGCTCTGTGTGAATTGAAGAGTTCACATTGCCTGGTTGTGATGCTTTTGATAGTGTGTGAGCCAATGATGCACAGAATCTTTCTATCTGCTGTTGAAGCAATAGTCTGAGGAAAACCAGGAGGGAGTTACAGGATGACAGGATGTTAGGGGTTGGAAGAAACCCAAAGACATCATTGAATGCAACCCCCTGCCAGAGCAGGACCATACAATCTAGCTCAGGTCACACAAAAACACACCCAGACAGGCTTTGAAAGTCTCCAGAGAAGGAGACTCCACAACCTCCCTGAGGAGCTTGTTCCAGTGCTCTGGGACCCTTACAGTGAAGAAGTTCCCCCTTATGTTGAGGTAGAACTTTCTGTGCTGCGGCTTACATTGGTCCTTGTTCTATCCCAGAGAGTGAGCAGAACCTGTCCTTCAACCCCCAGCCCTCAGATATTTATATATATTTATTAGAACCCCTCTCAGTCTTCTCCAGACTAAAGTGCCCCAGGTCTGTCGGCCTCTCGTCATCAGGCAGTGTTCCCCTAATCATCCTTGTAGCTCTCTACTGGACTCTCTCCAGCAAATCCCTGTCCCTCTTCAACTGGGGAGCCCAAACCTGAATGCAGTACTCAAGATGAGGTCTCACCAGGGCAGAGTAGAGGGAGAGAAGAAGCTCCCTTGATCTGCTGGATACACTCTTCTTAATGCACCCCAGGATCCCATTGGCCCTCTTGGCCACGAGGGCACATTGCCGTCCCATGGACCACTTGTTAGCCACGTTTTTTACCTAATGCTTTTCTACTCTGTTTGTTCAGCACATTGCTGTTGGGTTTTTTTGGTTGTTTTGGTTTTTGAGTTGCCCTCAAAAGTAAAAATGCTTTCTTTTGGGATATGCTTCTGCAGGATAACCCACACAGATTGACTCTGTCAATGAGTCCAGAGGAAGACTACCATGATAAACAAGCAAAAATGGAAGCAGAGAAGCTGGAAAAGAAGGTCACTGCTCTTTCTGAAGAAGAAAAAGGCCAAATCTTTGAAAAAGGTCAAGATACTTTTCCATAGTTTTGAACTTCATTTTTTTAGTTGGTGTTCTATGGAATATCTGAAATTCCCATGGACTCTCCAGCATTTGCCCCAAAAGGGATGATGCTTTTGGTGGAAGTTTGAATATTTGTTCCTGGTGGAGTGTAGCATTTACACTCCAGTGTATGATTGATATGTTGCATTAGTTTTAGTGCTCAAAAATAGACTTCTCAAGGTCTCTAGTAGGGGTGAAGTAAGGAAATTGTTTGAAAGTGTTGACTTGATTACTCTTTCCCATATTAACTTGCACTAGGTACAGGATAGATTCTACCATTTACTTGGAAGCTGTTTGTTTTTAAGTACATGGTGTTTCTTCTCCCAGACTTCCAGTTTGTAATTTTATTTCTTTGCTACTTAAAATATCAGCTATAATAATAATATGTTCAGTGGATTCTGGGCAGTAACCCTGCTCAGTCATCTCATCTTGTGGAAAGAGTGATTTAGTCACAGAAATCCTCCAAAGAGTGATGTTCATCTTCTGAAGCTTTGGTAGAAGAGCAGAAAATCAGATGAGACATTCTAATTAAGTAGATAAATTGGAAAAATGCTTGCAGGTGACCAACCAGAATCTGAAAGGTTGAAATGTAAAATGAAACACAACAATTCGGCTGCGTCAGTGCATTGACAGAGCACTTGAGTTAGAACTGAGTTCTTACCTTCTAGCTAGTAAGAACTAGCTTCTAACCAGGAAGGTTGGTGCTTCCTGAGCTGGGTGACCCGACAGGCTGGCAGATGGCACTTCCTTGGGGTCTAAATTGCATGCTCCTGTAGACAGGATGTGAAGAGGACTTGGAAAGAGAATTTAGAACTGTGGAGTGTTCTGTTTGTTGTTGCAAGGTGAGTCTGCAGAATTTGTTTCAGTGACGTCTGAGAGCTGTTGGCAGAAAATTCTAAACCTCAAGACTCTTGTGTTTTTCTGCTCTGCATCAGCTTGGTAGGTTTTTATAGCACTGTTGCTTAAAGCTGACAATGACAAGCCGGTGTTGTGCTCTCCCTGCAAGGTCTGGAATTAATTGCTTTTCAAAGCAAGCCTGATGACACCTCTTGTCTTCCGCTTCTGAAAGTGTCTGACATTGAGCCCCAGATCCCGCTCACTGTGCTGGAGACAACACTCACAGGTTGGTGTAACAACGATCTCATCCTCAAAAGACTCAGGGTACTGTTGTGTTCTTACCTGACTGCTTGCCCAGCTCTTACTCTGTTTTGCTTTTTGCAAAGCAAACGTTCCCTCTCTGTTTGTTGTCACCACTTAGGTTCTTTTCTCTGCAGCAGGCAGCGTGCAGTGGCTTTGCAGCTGCTTCTGGCTGTCGCCTCTGAGAGGCAGCCTGGGGCTGTTCTCAGCTCCAATGAGCCACTCGCCCTGCACAGAACCACAGAACGTTAAGGGTTAGGAGGGACCTCTACAGATCATCCAGTCCAAGCCCACCTCTGAAGGGCAAGATCTTGTAAGAAACTGTGTTGCTTTTGTGTGTTCGTAGTAGGAAGTTGTTGGTTATTATTTGCTTTTGTGTTTGTTAATCCTTAGCTGATGAAGTCCCTGTCCAGTACTGTGCTCAGCCAACCAATGGGGTGGTTTATTTCCGAGCTGTTTCCAGCCTGAACACGCTTCCTGAGGAGCTCAAACCATATGTGCCGCTCTTCTGCAACGTCATTACCAAGTGAGAGGCTTGCTTCTGGGGTGGTGCAGCATTGCCTTTAGTGACTTCAGCTCTTGTTACAGAAGAAAAGTGCTGCTACATTTGTGTTCTGCACAAGCAGTGGTCTTCCTCTTCCTCATGTAGCTGCTGACACCTTTCCTCTGCCTGGCCTTGTTCCCCAGCACGGTGGCAGGCAGTGCAAAGGGCATATGAGTGAAAATTAAACTTCACTTGGGTAGAGTTTTGGTGGTTTCACCATGTGGTCACAGAAATGCTGAGCCCATTGCAGGGGAGAGAATGGCACAGAGCAGAACAAGTGACCTGAGCTGGGGGGAATCACTGTTCTCACCGGTAAAAAGAATTGTAGGCGATGTGCGTTCATGCAGTTGCACAGAAGTAGTGGCAGCAAGGTTGGATCTAAAACAATCTTTGATACAGCATTTTGAATGAAGAGGAGGTTTTCCTTGAAAGCTTGGTGTGCAGCTTTTATCAGGTGTGAAGTATCTGTTTGCTTTATGCCTCAAGCTGTCCAGTTGCTGTGTTAGTATTGGCTTCAACAGTCCACTTTGCAAAGCCTGCTTGTGGCATGCACTGCAAATGGTGATCGGTCTGTCTTGTCTTTCACAGGATGGGATGTGGAGCCCTTGATTACAGGGAACAAGCTCAAAAAATAGAACTAAAAACAGGTGGGCTGCATGTGAGTCCACACATCATTCCAGATGATTCTCACCTGGATGTGTATGAACAGGTAAATCCATCATAAACTGCAGCATCTTACCCTTGCAGTAACAGTTCTGCAGGTCGGGCTCAGGCAGGGCTTCCAGGCAGAGGGGCAGTTGATGTGCACTGAAAACTTGGAGCTGGGCTTGTTCAGCCTGCAGAAGAGCTCTGGAGCAGCCTTAGAGCTGCCTTGCAGTACCTGAAGGGATCCTACAGGAAGGCTGGAGAGGGATGGTTGGATGAGACCTTGAGTGGCCTCATCTATTGGGAGGAGTTCCTGCAGCATGGAGGTTGGAACTAGATGATATTTAAGGTCCCTTCCAACCCATTCTATGAATCCATGACTTGCCAGGCTTGCTTTGTGTGAAGAACAATCATGTCTGCTCTGACTGGAGTATCACAGCCTGCGTTGAGGAGGGTTTGTGATGTGTAGCTTTGGCATCATTGCATCCCTTTCATAAGCAGTTGTGCATTTCCAAGCCATTGCTTTGGCTGTCTTTTCTGAAGGTTTTTTTGTGTTTTGTTATTTTTTTCCTTCAGGGTGTACTCTTTTCATCTCTGTGCTTGGATAGAAATCTGCCAGACATGATGCATTTGTGGAGTGAAATATTTAACAAGTACAGTATATTGGTTTCCTTTCAATTTTTGCATGTGTTTTGGGGCTTGCGTTTTCCTTCTCCTAGCCATTCTCTTCTTTTTGGAGACCCTACTTTGGGATTTCTTTTCATAACTGTAACATTAGAGGCTCTCAGTTCCTAGTCATTCCATCATTTGCATGACTGTAGAGTGGATCAAATGAAGAATCAATAGTTTAAAAGCTCTTTGTTGAAATTGCATGTCCCCAGCATCAGAAGGACACGGAGCTGTTGGAATGAGTCCAGAGGCCACAAAAAACAATCCAAGGGCTGGAGGAGCTCTGCTGGGAGGACAGGCTGAGGGAGTTGGGGGTGTGCAGGCTGGAGAGAAGACTCCAGGGAGACCTTAGACCTGCATTCCAGTACCTAAAGGGATCCTACAGGAAAGCTGCAGAGGGACTTCTGCTGGGGGTGTCTAGAGACAGGACAAAGGGGAATGGTTTGAAGCTGAGGCAGAGCAGGGTTGGACTGGAACTGAGGATAAAGTTCTTCAAGGTGCCGGTGGTTGAGGGTGGTGAGACTCTGGAATAGTCTGTCCAGGGAGGCTGTGGCTGCCTCCTGCCTAGGGGTGTTGAAGGCCAGGTTGGATGAGGCCTTGAGCATCTGAGTCTAGTTGAGAGGTGTCCCTAGGCATGGTGGGGAGGTTGGTGGAGATGAGCTCTGAGGTCCCTTCCAGCCTGAGCCATTCCAACATTTAGCATTACAAATTCCATTGCTGTGCTTTCATATGTGACCTAGAGCCCTCTCCTCTTCTTTTCCAGCCCCAGATTTGAGGAGGAAGAACATTTCCGAGTGCTGGTTAAGACAACTGCTCAGGAGCTGTCCAATGGGGTTCCAGACTCTGGGCATTTGTATGCCTCTATCAGAGCCAGCAAAAACCTGACACCCTCTGGGGAGCTGGAAGAAATGTTCAGTGGCATGGATCAGGTGAAAAATTAATGGCATCCTTTAGTGAGGCCTGGTTCCTCCAGCTTGGAATTGCAGTCCATGCTAATTCATTCCCTTGGCTAAGTCTGTTCTTTCTGTCTCCCTTCCCATCCAGGTGAAGCTGATGAAGAGAATAGCAGAAATGTCCGATATGAAACCAATCCTCCGCAAGCTGCCGCGCATTAAGAAGTATTTGTTGAACAGTGACAACATCAGGTGAGTGCCAGCTGACAGAGGAGGGGCATTTTGTTACAGAGAAGACATGGGCTGAGAATCTGCACTGCTGAGAGCACTGGGCTTGTGTGAAGTGGGAGCTCAGGGAATCCTAGAGTGGCTCGGGTTGGAAGGAACCTCCTTCAAGCTCCCCACCCTGGGCAGGGACACCTCTCAGCTGGCCTGATGACTTGGTAGAAGATGGTTTGCACCACAAAGAAAAGGTGCCCATCACAGAAGATGATCTGAAAAGACAAAAAGCTATTGCAAGTCACTGTGTTTTTAACAGGTGTTCAGTGAATGCAGCACCTCAGCAAATAGCAGAGGCGTCTAAAGAAGTAGAGAAGTTTATAAAGGGCATAGCTAGAAGTAAAAAAGAGAGAAAACCTGTCCGGCCCCATCTTCTTGAGGTAAGGAAGCATCTCTGTTGTGATTGGGGCATCAGGCACAGGCACTTTGATCATGCAGCCAGTGAGGAGATGGTTTGAACCCAGATACTGTGTCCACACAAAGATAGCTTTGCAGGAGCCAGCTCTGTGATCAGCTGCTGTGTGTTTTGCCACAGAAGCTGCCTTCGCCACAACAACACGGACAATGGTGATCCTCTGGGTCAGCTGCCAGGCCTTACCCTGAGCTTGCTGCTTTTGTCTGGGATGAGGAGAATGGAATTCTTCCTTTCTCTGTTGGATACAATGAGAATTTCTTCTTTAGCTGAGCTTTCCTGAAACGCTGGCCAAAAGGAAATAGGGCATGACTTGCAGCTCCACAGCCTGCAGGAATTTGTTTGGTCATCTGGGTGCTCAGGACATTTGGCACAAAGAGTGCTTGATTCAGTGAAGTGGACAAAGGATCTGCCCTGTCAATATGCAGATCTGTCTTCATTTCTGATGAGGCTGCAAGAAGCTCTCAGCTCCCTACCCATGAGAGAGCTCTTAGTCTAAAACTTACTGGGCCTCATTTAATCGCTATCTTGGTGTCTTCCAGTGCCAAACTTCTCTTGAAAGAAAGTTCATTTAACATTTGCTTAGAATTTCAAGTGTAAAGAAGTATTTGAGCAGCTTGCTTATGTTTGTGAAGACTGGTGACAGTCTGAAGGGGTTTGAGGGCAGAGGTTGCATTTGTAGTGTTCTTGCTCTCCATGGTTAAATTATCTCTTAACTGGAGGGTTGTATCTCTTGTAGAAATCCTCAGAAGTCTGCCCCGTGGGAAGTGAAATGCTTTCTGGTTTGCAACTCACAAGGAAACTAGTTAATGTAAGTACCCAGCTGGTGGGAGATACTGGTGTCCCAGGGCTGTACTGGTCCTGATGGTCCATCTTCAGCTGGGACAGATTGTTTTCCCATGCAGAAGCACAGCACTGACGTGAAGTGCCCTTCAGTTCTACCCTCTGACTGGATCCTTTCCTTAAACTAGCCACTCAGCTTCTTAATCCCTCTGGGGCATTCTCCTTGCTATCTTCACCTCTGGTTCTGGGTGGCAATCCTTTAGCTAGCTCTGTGCCCACAAATGCAGGCAAACACTCACCGGTGCTGTTTGCTGCCAGTGAGGCTCATTTGGGTTGTAACCTGGTTTCCTTCAGAGCGAGGCTGATGTGGTGTCACTCCCAGTTAGTCTATTCCTGCAAAGCAGCAGCTTTAGCATTTGTCTGTGTGCTTGGCAGGATTTCATGGTTCTCAAGGCAGCCAGAGTTCTCCAGTGGTACATTGTCTCCCCTCTGCTAACCGTGATCATGATGCATTTTTTTTCTCAGGATCCTACTTTCAAGCCCTGCCCAATGAAGACTCATTTTGTCCTTCCCTTCCCAGTGAACTATGTTGGGGAGTGCATTCGAACAGTTCCCTACACGGCTGCAGACTATGCAAGGTGGGAAACAGAGCCAGCAGGGAGCTTCTGCATGTTGGGTTGAGTACAGAAAGTGGAATCTTGGTAGAGAATGCTTTGCAGCGCAGCTCTCACAAAATCCTTGGGGAGTAACTGTATGTGACTAGGGACAGAGATACATAGTTGTTCTGAATGCTGAGATCAGGTGAGCAGGGGCTGCTGTCTCCTAACTTCCAAATAAAATAGCCTTGTCTGCTGGGATGCCTCTGTTAATGCTGCTGCATGTAACAAAGCGTGGGAGCCTGCACTCACATTGCATGAGTGGAAGACATGGAAACAGGGAATGTTCCAAGGTAGTGCCACTCTTCCAGTGCTGCCACATCACTGAGCTGTTAGTAAATACTGAGTACTGCTACTGCAGTAGATTACAAGAGACAGTGCATTGCAAATGGGCACTTTTGTGAACTTCAGAGGAAGTTGAGGTTCTTGCTGTTGCCCATTTCCCATCTTTGTTGTTGGTGTTTCTCTCATTGAAGCCTTCGAGTTCTTGCACGGCTGCTGACAGCTAAATTCCTGCACAGAGAAATCAGGGAGAAAGGAGGAGCTTATGGCGGAGGTGCTAAACTGAACCACAATGGCATCTTCACCTTCTACTCCTACAGGTGGGTTCACCTGCATGTGCCTGGTTTGAGCTGTAGTTCTCTGTCAGGATGAATGAAATAGAATCATAGAATCATAGAATGGTTTAGGTTGGAAGGGACCTCAAGGATCATCCAGCTCCAACCCCCTGCCATAGGCAGGGACACCTCCCACTAGAGCAGGCTGCTCAAGGCCTCATCCAGCCTGGCTTTAAACGCCTCCAGGGAGGAAGCAGCCACAACCTCCCTGGGCAAGCTGTTCCAGTGTCTTACCACCCTCACTGTAAAGAACTTCCTCCTAACATCCAGTCTGAATCTCCCCTCTGCCAGCTTAAACCCATTCCCCCTCGTCCTAACATTACTAGACCGTGTAAATAGTCCCTCCCCAGCTTTCCTGTAGGCTCCCTTCAGATACTGGAAAGCCACTCTAAGGTCTCCTCGAAGCCTTCTCTTCTCCAGGCCAGTGATTCAGTGCTGCTGCTGGAAAGGTTAATTGGTGAACTGATACAGCAAACTCTTCCTTACTTTCTCTGCTCTGTCCCTGGGAAGGCCTCTGTTAGGTCTGCACTTAAGGATTCACTGTGTGCCATAGTGAAACTGGTTGCTTTTTAGTTCTTACTGGGCTGTGAAGGCCCTGAAAATTCAACCCTATTCTAAATTTGAGACTCCAAACCTGAGAGCAGGAAGTGGAATAATGTTGCTCCCTGAGCTAGGACATGTGCAGCTTCCTTTGGTGAGTGGCTGGTGAGAGGTTCAGCAGAAAGCATTGCTGCTGATGAGCTAGAACAGCTTTCTCTCTTTTTCTTCCTCATCCTCTACCAATCCAGAACTTTGCCCTGGTCTTACCAAAGCGCTTGGAATGGAGGTATTAAAGATTAGTTACAATCCTCATTAAAAGTGTCCTGTGGATAGAATCCTAGAATGGCTCAGGTTGGAAGGGACCTCAGAGCTCATCTGCTCCAACCTCACCACCATGGGCAGGGACACCTCTCAACTAGACTCAGCTGCTCAAGGCCTCATCCAACCTGGTCCTGAACACCTCCAGGCAGGAGGCAGCCACAGCCTCCCTGGGCAGCCTATTCCGGTCTTACCACCCTGTACTGAACTTCTGACCCAGATGTGGGATCCTGCACTTTTGACTTGTTGGAGTCCTGGCTTAAATCGTTCTCCTAGAGCAGCAGCAGCCTAGCAGTGCCTGATGGGGATTCCCAGCTAAAATTTGGGCAGCCTTGCCATGATTCAGAGACTGGAGCTGTAACATGGTAAGACCTGTCCTGGTTAGTATTTCAGTAGTTGTTAACCTGTTGCACCTGTTTCACAGAGAGCAAAAGCAGGTGTAGCAGGAGGAGCAGCTTGGAGAAGATGGAGCAGATCAGTACTCATGGCAGTGATGCTTGCTAAGCTCTGGCAGCAAACACTGCTGGGTTACCGTCTCTTAGCAGCAGCTCTCTGCAACTGCTTCTAGGGAACTTAACTTCTGTTGTCCATGAATAGGAAGTTTATGTTTAATCCTCACCTCTGTATGTAAACTGAGTAACAGAACAGAGCAGCTGCAGGTTTTCATTTCGTAAGACTAAAGTAAATAATTCTATTAATTAGACTCTTTTTTTTCCTCTTCTAAGAGACCCAAACTCATTAACCACTCTGAAGACTTTTGAAGCAGCAGTGGAATGGGCCAAACATGGAGAATTCACCCAACAAGACATCGATGAAGCCAAGCTGTCAGTTTTTGCTGCTGTAGATGCACCAATAGCTCCTTCAGATAAAGGTCTGTTTTCCCAGCAGCCTCAGAGCTGTCAGTATATGTATTTATTTTAACCCTAATGGGAAGCAAATAGTTTGCTCAACTGCATCACGTGGTCAATTTGTTACTTGGCAGAGGTAAGGCAATTGCAGCTCCAACCAAGCAGTCAAGCCCTGGTGCTGCCTTTCAGAACCACCACAATGCAGTCTCTCTACTTAAGTTTTCACACTCAGTACTCCTTGGTGTCAGGTGAACACAGCTAGGAGAGGGAGGTGGATTAAAGAAACAGGAATGAGGGCAGCCCTCGGGCTCCTCTGCTCTAAGCCCCAGATCCCTCAGCCCGGCCTCACAGGAGATGTTCCATTGACTGCAGCAGCTTGGTGGCTCTGGGCTGGACTCTCTCAAGCAGCTCCCTAAGGTCCTTCTTGACCTGAGGCACCCTGAACTGGACACAGTATTCCAGATGTGGCCTTACCAGGGCAGAGTAGAGGAGCAGAACCTCTCTGGACATGCTCACCACAGCCCTTCCAATCCACTCCAGGATGCCACTGGCCTCCTTGGCCCCTTCTCAGAAGAAGCCATGAAGTATCCTTTTTCGTGGGAACTCTACCTCAGACCATGACTGCCTAGTTCTGACCTGATGTTCAATTTCCTGTTGGGTGCTGTCTCAGAACAGTGGTCTTTGTTCCTCTCTACCACCTGCCTTAGTCTGCACTCAGTCATGCACTTAGCTGTAGCTGAGATCCCAGGGCACCAACAGCTGTGCTTTTGTGTTCCCTAGGAATGGATCACTTCTTGTATGGGATTTCAGATGCCATGAAACAGACACACAGGGAACAGCTCTTTGCTGTCACCAGAGATAACCTGGTTGATGTAGCAAACAAGTAAGTCTGTGCTGCAGTTTAGAGAATGTGCACTTGAAGAGAGCAAAAAACTCATCTGAATAAGGGAGCTGTTGTAACGCTCTTGGATTTCTTCCCTTGCCCTTTGGTGACACGTTCACTTTGCTTCTGTAATGCAGGAAGAGAGTTGTTAATCGTGGCCTGCTGGCTGCACTCCAGCAGATGGAGCTTCACTTCCTCCTCTATTCTGAGTGCTTGGTAATCTATTTTTGAAGGGTCCAGAAAGTGTCTGGAGAGAGCACACTCAGCCATCCAGCTGCTAATTCTACACTTGCTCTGAACTGCAGGTTAAGGAGGCAGGCTGGTTAGGGCCATGCTTGGGGGACTCTCCTGTTGTGATGACTGGGAACAAACCACACAGCTGCTGTGAACAAGTGGATGGCAAACCCTTGTTCTCGAGAGAATACCTTTAACTGGTGTAAGTGAGAAGCTGCTGCATTCATTTCTGTTTTTAACTTGCAGGTATCTTGCAGCTGGGAAGAGCACTCGTGGCCAGGCTGTGCTTGGCCCAGAAAATGCAGAGATCACCAAAGATCCCTCCTGGGTCAAGCGATGAATTGCTGCTGCCCATCTAAGTCAATCTGTGTGACCATTGTTAGGGGGTTTTTAGTATCTTTTAACAGTGCTGTGGTGCACCTGTAATGTTCATTACTGCTTTTAATAATGTCCAACAGCAGTTAAAAGCTGTCCTGGTGAGACCTATTGTGCAAGATGCTCCATCCAGCCATACTTGAGCTCTGTATGGCAAAGACAGCCCCTAACATTTTAGTGAAGCCTAACCCCCACCCCCATCATGAATAGAACATAAATTAAATATTTTTGTATATGCAGAATTCTAATGGTGTGTTTGAAATGGCTGCACTTGATCATAAGAAGAACTTTCTTCCAGTGGCAGATTTCATTCTTTGTTGTAATGATTGCAGCTTCCTTTGCTGCTTCCCGACAGTGCCTTCCACCTGGCCTTGGCCCAAGGCTGTGGTGAACTGCAGTAGGCAAACCACTGGTCAGTGACTGCTTGGTTCAACTTGGCTTTTGCACAGAGCCAAGCTGGATGCAGAGTGGGTTGAGAGCAGCCCTGAGTAAAGAGACTTTGGGTGTCGGTTGCTGAGAAGCTCCCCAGGGGCCAGCAGTGTGCTCATGCATGCTAGGCTGCAGCCAGAGGAGTGGGGCCAGCAGGGCAGGAGAGGGCATTCTGCCCCTTGACTCTGCTCTGCTGAGCTCTCCACTCCTGCCTCCAGTGATGGTGTTCTCAGCCTAAGGAGGACACAGAGATGCTAGAGTGAGACCAGAGGCCATGAAGATGATTCAAGGGCTGGAGCACCTCTGCTATGAGGACAGGCTGAGGGAGCTGGGGAAGTCTAAGGGGACCTTAGAGCTGCCTTCCAGTAGTGCTCTAAAGCTACCTGAAGGGAGTGTGGTGAGGCTTGGGGTTAGTCTCTTCTCCCAGTTAAGCAGTGACAGGACCAGAGAAAATAGGTTGAAGATGTGGCAGGGGGGGGTTAGGTTGGATATCAGGAAAAACTTATTTACTGAGGAGTGGTGAGGGGCTGGAAGAGGCTGCCCAGGAAGGTGGTGAAGTCACTGTCCCTGGAAGTGTTGGACAAGCTGAAGCTGTGCTGCTCAGGACACAGCTCTGTGATGGAGGTAGCTGGGTTACTCGATGGTCTCAAGAGTTCTCCAACCTCAAAGACTCTGTGCCTAGGTCCTGCATGCCTCGGGAGGGAGACAACAGGTGCTTCTCCCCTGCACTGCTGTGCACAGGGAGCCCCCCATGAAGCCTTGCTCTCCCCAGTTGTTCCTGGCAGGGGAGCACACCAGTGGTGTTTGCAACAGTATTTTATTTCACTTCAGGTACACTAAGCACATCCTGTAACTCAACACAAAGCTAGCCACCTACACGTGGGTTTTGAGTGTAAGTACTCAAAGTGCAGTAGATGAGTAACTTACAGAGTGCATAGAAGGGTGCTGCACTTGCTGTTAAAGGGCAGTATCAGTAAATGGTGCTCTCCTACCAGATGCTGGGGTTGTCTCCAACAGAACAAGAGTACAGAACAAGAACTGTGACAGCTGAAGGGTTTAGGTCAGGTAAAGTGCTGGTACAATAATTTAAATGTTACAAACAAGGCTGTAACGATCCTAAGCATTGCTACTCACAACGTGCACCTAGTACAACAATCTACAAGTGATGGCTTAGATGGCTCCGGTTTCTGCTTCCTTTGGGCTGTGCATGGCCACGTGCTCCAGCTGGCCTGAGTCTGACACATCATAACTGGTCTTGTACTTGGCCAGGATCTTCATCAGGGGTCGCAGCTTCAGCCACCACTGCTCCTTGGGAATCCTGTGCCTGTGTCACAGGTAGGGTGGAGAAAAAAGAGGAAATTATTTACTTCATGGCTTAGACAAACACATTTTGCACTGCCAACAGCAATGGGCATCCTTAAAAAAGGGCTCAGACACTGGCATTCATGGTGTAAGGACAGGCTGCGGGAGCTGGGGTTGTCCAGCCTGGAGAAGAGAAGGCTTCTTCCAAGGCTGACTTCCAGCAGCTGAAGGGATCCTACAGGAATGCTGCAAAGGGACTTTTGCTGAGGGTGGCTAGAGACAGGAAAAGGGGCAATGGTTTGAAGCTGAGGCAGAGCAGGGATAGACTGAAGCTGAAGAAGAATTTCTTCAGCAGGAGGTGAGACTCTGGAACAGGCTGCCCAGGAAGGTTGTGGCTGCCTCCTGCCTGGGGGTGTTGGAGACCAGGCTGGATGAGGCCTTGGGCAGCTAAGTCTAGTTGAGAGGTGACCCTGCCCATGGTGGAAAGGTTGGAGGAGATGAGCTCTGAGATTCAACCTAAGCCATTCTGGGTTTCTGTGTAAATGCTGACTCAAGATGGGGAGAAACAAGAACAGAATATAGAAGGGAGAGATTTTACTGAAGATGTTCCCTATCATTGAGAACAATACCAGAACTGGCACACAAAAATGCCCCACTATTCTGCCAGAAGTGAAGTCATTCAAGGCATCAGAGAAAAGGCAATGCCAGAAAAGTTATTTCAAGGCAGAATGACCTCCCAGAATTCACAAGAGGAGACCTCCAAGCATAAGGAGGACGAAGAGAAAGCATAAAGTGACCTGTTATAAAAAACAAGGGACCAATCAAGTCAAAGCACTGCCTGAATATAGGCTAAAGACAAAGGTGGAGGGCAGCAGCTGGCAAAAACTGTGTCAGCAGTGTGGAGACTTTGACTTGCTGTGCAGAAGGGGAGGCTGTGCTGAGGCATTTAAGATGTCAGCAGTGTGTACATACACAAAGTCTGTCTCAGTCTTGAGCTCGGCCACAGGCTGGAACACAAGGTTGCGTCTCCGCATCCCCAGCAAACAGACTGAGTCATCCGTGTTGGCAAAGACTTTTCCTAAAAAGAAAGAAACCATTCAGGATCTTTTTCGTTCTCACTTGTAAGGGTAAAACCCCTTTTGCTGTCATTAAACTGAATGGGAAGCTTACAGTAGCTTAATTTCAGTTATTGGATGTTTAATGTAATGATAAAACATCAATTAGTACTTTAATAGGGTTAGGAGATCCTCAGTTTTTAACTTTAGCTGGTGATTAGCAATGGAAACAGTGTAACTAACCAGGGGGAGATTGATTTTTAACATCCCAAGTTGCATTAGACTTTAGTAAGGAGTGCTTTACAAAAATCCCCAAAGAAGACATTGCCATTACCTTCTTCTGTCTCCCATGTAGCCACCATGAAACAAAAAGGAAGAACAGATGTAACTATTTAACCATCAACTCCTGCATGCATGACAATCTGCAAACACACTGCATTGCTTGAAAGAGAAAGCAGCTATCTGACCAACAGCACTGGAGGGGAAAGCTTACAGCAGACAGGCAACAATAAGAACACTCAGGAGGGAAGAAGGAGCTCATCTAAACTGCTGCTTGCACAGCAGAGCAGCCTCACATGCTGACAGCTAACCACAGCCACCCCCAGAGCGCTCCCTGGCTCTCTGCACCTTTCCGGTAGGTCTCTTTCAGCTTCTTGGAGATCCACTGCATGCCTTTGGCAGAAATCTTGGTGCCAAAGTTCCTGTCGAATGGTGAAGGGGCACCACCCTGTGGGGGAACCAAGTGTGGGTTAGCTCAGCTGTGTGCTGCACCAGCGCTTGTCTTTGCATTCCATCAGTCACCTCCACCAAGGGCCTGCAGTGCCTCCTGTTCCCTCCTTCCACCCTCACAAATCCAACCAATCAAACCACAACCCCCCACCAAGCACGCAGGTTGAGGTGGCACATTCAAAAGCCGTGTGAGGTGCCTGCAGAGCTCTGATTCCATGCTGCCTTTCACCTCCCTGCAGTGTTGATCACCAAACCCAGCAATGGCAGTGCCATGGGGCAGCCTCGTTTCACCACAACAGAAACCAGGCAGCTGCTAAAGAAGGAGTGTTAGAAGGAGCATTAAGAAACCCAGGTGCTGACATCTAGGAAGTCTGGGAAGCATCTCTAAAGTAGCCAGAATGAGGAAGGACACAATGTTCTGCATGCAATATTAGGATGAGAAAACCCCATCAGGGCTTCCCAGATTAGCAATTACTTTTTTGGGGGTAAGAGGGCTGCTTCCATTCTAAATATTACAGCAGCCTGTGAACAGTTCTGGAACAGAAGCCCTGTTTTGGGATTGTTTTCAAACCCTCTCTCTGTACTGCACAGAGCCTGCCTCTTCTGTCCATCTTTAAGTGCAGCAGATGGGACTGCAGCCCTATGTGAGGTACCTACAAGTAGCTGCAAACAGCCTGACTAATGTTGATGGCCTTCTAAGTCCCCTGTGTGAAAGCTTAGACAGTGCCAACCTCAGCCTAAAGCTACAGGACTAAGGGCAATACACACCATGACATGCCTGAAAAGCAAGGGCAGCTGCTCCACTACTAGTGCTCAGAAATCTGCCTCTACTTGTTTTTTTTAACTATCCCTCAGTCTTGAGGGGTAACTCAACTAACTATTTGCCCACTAATGGAGAATATAACGAAATAAAGGGACACAAGGTTCAGAGTCCACAAGGAGTGGCTTGCTACTCTCTCTTCAAGAACAACCTGTCTTCAACTACTGTCTTGGTGAAATCTCACCTCTCCCAGGTTCAGAAGCCAGCCACTATGCATGGGCAGGGAAGGGTATTCTAAAGATGAATTCCAGTAATAGAAGACCTGTATTACCTATTAAGTGTCACTGCTCATGAATACAGACAGGAGAGGTATAACACTGAAAATCACACCCATCTAATGCTTTCTGCTCTAGATTTTTCAAAGAAATTGCAATAAAACACAGTGCTAACAAAACCTCCTGAGTAACCCAGAAACAAACCTCCTCACACTTTCCTCCACTCTTGAGTGAGCCTGGCTGGAGCAGCTTGAGTAGCATGCCCTGTGCTGAAGCGTGCCCAGCTAGGAAGGTCACTTTTACCTGCTGCATGTGGCCCAGCACATTCTTCCGACAGTCGAAGACCCCTTTTCCTTCTTCAGAATACAGCTGATAAATGAAGTCTGTTGTGTAGTTCTCATTGCAGTTTTCATTTCTGCCACAATTAAGGCCAGGTACAGTTAGCAAATTCATTATCAAGCAGTGGATGTCTTTACAGCTATTGAATGACAAGTGCTTTCCCATTTCCTTGATACCAGCCGTTGTGGCTAGGGTATTTTAATCTAGTATCACAAGTTCACTTTGCTGTAAGATGCTGATGATTTTGAAGCCTACATTACTGTCACACTGACACATCACTTGGAATCCACTGCTGAGTAAGGACAAGGTAGTGAAAAGTGGCATTTTAGGTCTTGTGAATTTGTGATGCAGAGGAAAACTCGCATTAAAACAAAAAGTCGTCTGCATCCAATGTTCATCATTTTCTCTTTCATAAAAGCACGGACAATGAACAGGCCCTTAGACTGTTTCTTACTGCCACTGCAAACATAAGGAGCTTGTTCACCCTGGCAGACTCTGAGCAAACATAATTTTCTCATAGAAGTCACTGTGCTATTCATCTGGCAGCCCTTTGCTGTTTGACAGACTGAAAATAAATGCTCAAGGAAGCCACAGCCTGATCCAGGTAAGAAATTGTAGTTGTAAAACATACCAGTCAATATATCTTCAACGGTTTGAGTTTTCAAGATGCTGTTCTGTCTTATCTCCTGAAATCTAAGTAGGAACGGCCACACGAAATGTGGACACCTGTATGCTTGTTTTCCCATTGCCTTTACTAAGAATCTACAGTCCAAGGCAAACCTGGTAACAAATTAGGCTAAAAAGGCTAAATATTGGATTATACAGCAAACATATTTACATAGGAAGAAGGAAGTTTAGGACTTGAGCTTTCATACATGCCCCAGTATTGCCTTCTGGAGCAACAGCTTTACTAAAAATGTCATGCTCAAGGAATACTCAAAGGAGTATACTGGGAGTGTCTTTGCAAGTAGCCAGTCTACCTGGCTGGAAGTGTTCAGATCCACCATTTGCTTACCTGAGCACTAGCCCACGCTGGATACTGGTTTTCATTTTTTCAGTCAAGTGTTCCACATTAGCCTAGAAACAACAAAAGTATTTTTAATGAGCCAGCCTTTAACACTCTGTGACCACTGCCTGAACTTATTCCCAGTCCTTCCAAGAGTCCTGCTATGCAACACTGCTGTGTGGCACTGCCATAAATGACATCTCTCAATGCTGGGGGCTCTTCATGAGTAGAGAGGAATTAAAGTTCACTTCATGTCTCTTTTTCCTTTCAGGAAATTTCAGCCTTTCCAGATTTGTATTGGTGCACGACTGGAGCTAGCACCAACTACCTCAGAAGTGTGAATCCTCATGGGCAGACCAATTCCAGCTTACAGTCTAATCTGTAATCCTTAAAGCCTGCAATCTTTATTTTAGTCACTCATCTACACATGATCTGAAGAGCTCTGGCATTGAAGTCAGCATCTCAGACACTTTCCTGCCCTGAACAGCTTTCTAACACAAGAAGCTGAGGCAGTATCAGAACGGGGAAAAGTTCTCCTGTTTTCTTTTTCTTTTAAAACTGCCCTGCCCTATTCATTTACATGCAGTTTGACTTGCATGTAAATACAACTCAATAAAATAAATAATAAAAAATGTAAATAGATAATAAATAATAAACCAGTAGTAGTAAAATGCATTAATAATAAAATACAATGAAATACAATAGAAATGTGTCAATCAATCTGCCAGTAGGTGTTTCACAGCTAAAAATGACAATGGTGATGTCATTTAACTCAACCTGATGGCAAGAGTAAGCAGCTGCACGTTCCTTTACATAACACAGCCTAAGAACTGGAATTGTATCAAAGCACTGCTGAGCACAGGGCAGCTTTTAGATACCAACCGCTGCTAAAACCCTTCAGATACACGCAGGAAATGTGCAACAGCTTTAGCATCTACCCAAGAAATAGGAAAACATTTCTGGTGCTGCATACCTGGAGCTCTCGAATATCAAACTGTTCTTCAAAGATGTAAGCAGCATCAGCTCCTGCTGCCAGGGCCCCCATGTTAGCCAGGTAGCCACAGTAGCCACCCATGGTCTCGATGATGAACACTCGGCGCTTGGTACCACTGGCTGACTGCTTGATGCGATCACAGGTCTGGCCCAAAGGCAAGATGTTGTCAGGTCAAGCAAGAAAAGCCTCAACTTTTATATTTCTATGTGTCATGCAACTTCAGGTTCCTCACAAGTCAAAGAAGCAGGCTATTAAATATACATCTTCACAAAAACCAAAATAGCATAACCAATCTGAATTTCATAATGATCCAGTGAAACCATTCTCACAAATGAGCAAGCAAAGTAGTTTTGCACTCATTAAGTAATGTAGTTTCTTCTCAGAAAGCAAATAAAAGAAACAAACAGATACTATTTCCTGCTTCATCTTCAAAATCAGGAAGTTATCCCACACATGCTGACAAGAAGAGTTCTGTGCTGTCCCTAAACCAGTTCTTTTTAGTAAAAACAAGAAATAAAAGTACCTGGGAAGTTCATCATCTTGAAACCTAAATTATGATAGTGAAAAATCAAAACCATAGTGACTGAAAAAAGAAATTCAACACACTCATAGCATTTCCTTCATTTTGAGAGACCTAAACCATTTGTAAACTCCAACTTCTCTAAACCAGTTTTTCAGCTGCTGGTAGCTGAATGAATTTTCTGCCTCTTGAGAAGCTCCAAGTGCTAAGCAAGGATGTAAATCCTTATCTGCTTTTGAGATTAGTCACTTCAGGTTTATTCAGAAGGATTTCTGCCTCTAGACATAGATGAACTTTTCTAATATTCTTGCTCTCTCAGAATGGCTGTGACAGAAATAACCCAACACAAAAAGGGCACAGCTAGATTTTAAAGAATCACTCATTCATGTCCTATTCTATAGGCTAGAAAGGCCACAGCTGCCACACCTGGTGCAAAGCTGAGAAGTTTTAAACATGAAGGCACTGCTATCACAGAGACAGCTTCATGAGTAATCTGATACTCAACGCTTCACCAAAATCAGCAGTGTTCCATTTTTAACTTAAAACATTCTAACCATAAAGGAATCCAATTGATATAACCAGAAAGCTGTGAAAACTGCAATTAAAAACCACAATAAAAACAGTGAAAGAAGAGGAAGCATTTCTTTCCCCATTGTTTTATGGCTGCAGTTTTACAGATGCATCACCATCAGAAGTGCTAAATACCAGATCTATCCTGACATCTACAGAGGCAGGTAAGGGGAAAGCAGCTCATGGGATGGCAAAAGTCCCTGTCTCCTGCCCATGAGTGCCTCAGGGAACTGTATTTAGCAGGAAAACAGCATTTATCAACTCCTGGATCTGACTTGCTTGTCCAATCACTTCATAATTAATTAGATGGTTTGATAATGAGGGGTTTGGTAAAACCTAGAGCTGTTCGGAGGTTTCTTCACTTGTTATTATTAGACCTCAACTCAGTTCCCTTAACTGCGACTCCAGCAGACTTGACTGGAGCCATTCTAAGGTTCTATGACTCCATGAAAAAGCAAATGCCCTAAGTACTACTGCAGCAGTCCTGGAGAACAAAACACAATCCCCAAACAGTTAAACATACAGCACAATTAACTGTTATAAAGTTAACCTCTGATGTCTTGGAAAACATCCTAACAATAAAGCATTAAAAGCTACAGTGAGTTCTTGTACAAAGCAGACATTTCAAGGTCTTCACATACCCTCAGTTATGCATTTTATCTTTGTAACTGTTAAAAACAGGCAGTCTTACCTCCACAATAGCATTCAAGGCAGTGTCAGCACCAATGCTAAAGTCTGTGCCTGGCACATTGTTGCTAATAGTAGCAGGTAACACACAGATAGGAACACAGAACTCCTCAAAGCGGGAACGGGCCTCGTGGAGCTGCAGACAACTTTCATAGGCCTGAAGCAGTGGTACAAGTGTGAGTGACATATTGCTGGGCTTTAGATTGCTCTGCTAGTGGCTCCTTGTGTGTGATGGTAAATTTGGCTGTCCATTGGCCCAAGTAAATGCAAACTGGGGAGTTGTTTGGTGGGGGGAACAATCTGTACATACCACAACAGTGCACTGGGGTTGCATTGGCACAATGCTCTTGGAAGAGATGCAAAAGATTAGTGCAAGTTAATGCAGAGCAAATGTGAAGTGCACACAGCACAGAGGTCTGAAGCAGTCGGGCAGAAAGAGATGGCATACACGGGTAGACTGGAAATCATTCCACAAGAAACCAAAGAACAAAGTTTGATATTTGGTAAGGAGTTTAGAAAGTTAACTAGTAAAACACCTACAACTTGAAGGAAATGCTTTAAGGAAAGCTGGTTTTTAAAAACTATGTTATCCTATGAAGTCAAGGCACGTGTATTTCCACCAAGAAAAGAGGGGAAAAAAAGGTTTGCCTACGCCTCCCAAGATTGTCACCATCACACCTCTGCCTCTATGCACGCAGACTGGGCACAGGCCCAGAAAAATGCAGGAACATGCACATGGATGAGTTAATAAAGTTTGCAAGTAGAGTTCAAGGGCTCTTTGAAAAGCAGCTGCAAATCCTCAGATGGATTCCACACACTAGAAAATAAATCAGCACTTGCAGAAGATTAGGTGTTCCTAAATGTCAAAATAATACTTGAAGGTTAAGACTTTGCAGCTGGCCTAAGTCAGTAAACAAATTTGTTACTCAGGTTATTCCAATTCTTTCTAAGCTAAGCAGCAGCTCTTGTGATGCATGGCACTTTTCCCAGCTGCCTGTGTGATGCTTCTGATCACACACAACATCCACTTCTCTCGATCCTTCTCCTAGAAGGGACTGAGGCTCACAGAGCATCTTTTCATCTCAAGTCAGAGAAGCAAACCATTGCAGATCAGAATAAGTTATTAAGTCATCTCCACAAGTACTGATATGGTGACTGATTTAGGCAGTAACTTTGGAGAAAATTATTGGAAAAAACTTCACCTCTACAAGTTCTGCTCTGTGGGGTTTTGACAGAGCAGATGCCGCTCAGTGAGAGGACAGGACAGCCAGAAGAGCAACAAATGAACTTTTTATTCTGTTTTGGGTTTTTTTTGGGGGTGGAGAAGACTTTGCTGAGAAAATGTCAGGGATTGCCTCGCCCAACTCAACTCGGGCAGGCTGCTTTGAATTGTTTCTATTGACAGATAACGAGGTTCACTGAATGCCAACCTTGCGTGACACAGCCAGCACACGGCTTCGTGGAGATCTGCAAACCATCAGTTTCTCTGACAAGACTGATACTAAGACTTTTGGGTAAAGAAATGGAAGGAAGACTTAGATCACTAACTAAGACGATTGGTTAGTCTGCATTTATATGTTAAGATGCAGTTAAGATATGTTTTCCTTGCATTAAATATTGTCATTTTATTTGATGCAAGTGATCTCAGCAAACATATCCCAAGACTGTACCTTCACCAAGCATGAGCATTAGATGATTGTATGCAACATCTTCACATCACTGCAGCAAAATATGACAAGGCTTTTAATAAATGGTCACTCAGTAATTACAAATGGTAAACAAGTGCTGGGCAGCTTTCATAACTGCTGGGCAGCTACTTCCTAAAATAAACATTAAAGATGATAGAGGGATACTGTACTGTGTAACATGCTTTAATAATCTAACACCCTTTCATTGTCTCTGGGCTACGAGAAAGGGCATTGCCATAACCAAGGACGAAACAGATGCAGTCAAGGTAAGACTGCAGTTTATTAGCTTTATGTGGATCTAAACGCAGATGGCCATTGGAAGGGATGGATTTACTGCTCTAGCTCCACACCCAGCTGTTGCTACAATTGAAGTAGATGACAATTTAATTGGTTAACTACTGTGGGGCAGGTTAATTCTTAGCTTCCTAGTTCAGGTTAGTGTGGAGCCACATATGCTAGTACCAGCACTGGGAGAGTACAGAAGTCTGATTTTCAAGGCAGGTGCATGCAAACTGCATTACAGCAACCTTACTCTAGCTTTCTTTACTCCTCAGGGGTTGTCTGCTACTCTCTTTCTCACAGAACATGTTAGTAAAGCTGTATCCCCTTCCCTTTGATGAAAGGAGAAGTCACACTGTCAAAGAACACTCTCCTTTTCTCAGGTTTCATTTTTCTCAATCTCTAACTGGTACCTTCTTCATTTACTTCTACAGCTCCTAAATGAAAAAGAATACGCTTCCATACCTGTTCTGGTTTACTCCTCTTTCCATCATTATCCTCTAGCCTGTCAGTAGGCTTTGTTTTCAAATTAAATTTCCAACCTTTCCACTCTTTCCATGTTCTGTAGCTGTAAGAGTCTAACTTTTTCACTCTTTCTGCTTGTTTTCTGCCTTTTAGTCCACCTGTAAAATGTATTGCTAATGCCTCTTCTTCATCAATATTAGGTACACATTTCCATCCTTCCTGGTGACGTAGGACAAAAAATATTAACACCTTGATTTCCCATTTCAGAGGTCTACTACTGAAATGCCTTTCACTAGATAAGCAAAATGAAGCTGAGGATAAAGATATTTTTAGGATGCTTCTTTTCTCATAAAACTCCAAGTTCATTTTCTCATCCTACAGTCCTGAACAGTGTATTTTCTATGCACACAAGCCTTAGGCATTCCCTTTCCAGGTACAGAAACATCCAGTTTTCTCCAGCTAGTTTATACCAGAGTTCTCCATAATATTCTGGAGTGAAAAATAAAGGATTAGCATAAACCTAAAACACTATTCAAAAGCCAAAACACATTCTACTATTTCAGTGATTAAAAACCTGTATTTTAAAACAGAAATTGAAAAAGTGAAACATTTTTTAAGAAGGTCACAGAACTGGACATAGAATCTAAATTGTGATTATTAAGAAGTGTACCATCCACTGCCTACGACTCAGACAAAAAAAAATACCTTGCTTGACCTCTCATCCAAAAGCTATCTGTTAGTCTGAGGTTTACTGTTTTTTTTCTTTTTAAATGCAGCATCTTAACAAGTTCCAGCTGCAGATGTCTCAAGGTCCCATCATTTCTGTGGCCTGCCATGCTCCAAACCACCCTAATGCTGATGAGTGTCTAGAAATGCCAAACACTAAGGCGACCTCATCACTCAGCAGGAATGCACTTACCTTACTAAAAGCCGTCCAGGGCAGAAGAACAGCACCACAGAAAAACTAAGTGTCATAACATAATTGGTGTTCATAAGAGGTACTATGCTAGACATACATCTATAAACTAGATATGATGGACAATCACATCCATCTGCTGCTTTCATTTAGCACAGTCAATCATATGACTTCTGTGGAGCTTTTCAGTCACATTTAAGAGGGGGCATCACCACTATGGCACAGGAATGAAAAGGACACATTTTGCAGCACGTCTTAATCAGAGCAGAAATCTGAGAAGATATCAAGCGGAAACGTTTCCCCAACACAAAAGTCTGCTCATTCCCCAAAGAAGAACAAAAGTGAAATTTCCACTGAAACGAATCTGAATCTTGAAAGGCAGAACATTTCATACTGATTTCAGAGAAAAATCTAGGTAAAATAAAAGGCAAAATCAGAACAGAAGCTATTAGTGGGAAAAAAAATCATTTTGAGACTTTTTTGACTTGGAAAATATGGATAGTGACATTTTATTACCTAATGACAGTGAAAGGTTATCTAGAAACCTAAATATAAAGCAACACAGCGACAAGGAGAGAGACACCAAATGAATATGATGTATTCCCTATAAAACCTATAAAAAGAAGTCAGTTAGGTAAACAAAGCTTATGAAGAAAAGAACAGAAGCAAAGTAGGTGTTATGCACAAACATTGTACTCACCTTAAATTGTGATCAATCATTTTGGAGAGGTATTTTTATCTACCAGAACTGGAAACAACATCAGCGTTTATAACCTGTCTCTAAAGAATACTCTCAAGATAGATTTTTACTAAGCTTACAGTCTCATTAAAGGCACTCGTGAAGCAAACTGACATTTCCTAACTGAAGGGTTTGTTTTGTAGAAGACAAAAATATTTATGTTGGCAAAACAAAACCAAAGCAGGTGAAGACTTTGCTAGTGCTTTCGTAGTTGATACCACGCGAGAAATAACTCTGAACTTCTGAAAAGAAGATTATAATCAAAATTTTCAACTACACCTAAATGATAGAAGAAATGAACTTTTAGTTTTTAAAAGCACCTTAAAACTCTTTTCTCACTTAACATGGGGACTATGCCAGTTATTTTTCACCTTTTAAAATGCAGCTCAACATGTACAACCAGTGAAAAATTCCATGTTCTGGCTCTAACACAGCTGGAGACAAAAATCAGAAGTGGAACTTGTCATATCATATAGCAATTCACTGTCATTCATGAAACTATTCTGGTTTTTTAAAACACTTCTTTGTCTTCTTTGCTGGGCATTAAAAGAACTAAGTATGTTCTGCAACTGCATTTGCAGTATGTATGTCGTCAGCTTATGCTGAAAACCAAAGTGCAACATTACTGCCACTGTTTCACAGCCAAAATTATGTCAGAATATACAGCATGTGAATGGCTTTACTTAACAGAGGCGTGGTGGATTAATGCTAACAGCACACTTCATGAACTCTGAATGTGCATTCATGTGCATGGTGTTTGACAATGCTTCCTGTCCACCTCAGTTTAGTACTAACTAATCCTGTGTTACAGGATTTATCTTTTGAAAAACACTTCATAATACGTCTCAACTCTTTCAGAGTAACGGAACTAACCTCTTAGATCAAGTCTAGCTGTCACCGAATGCCACCATGGCCATTAAACCGTGTCCTGAAGTGCCTTGTCTATGTGTTTTTTGAACATCTCCAGGAATGATGACTCCACCACCTCTCTGGGCAGCCTGTTCCAATGCCTCACTACCCTTTCAGTAAAGGAATCTTTCCTCAGATTCAATCTAAACCTCCCCTGGCCATCTCCTCTTGTTCTATCACTTGATACTAAGCAGAAGAGACTAACACCTAAACGGAGGTAATTCCTGTGGATTAGAGAAACAGGGCTCCTTACATTCTGTGTTAAAGGAATAAAGAGGTTAAGTATTTACATATATTAGAGATCTTTTGTCCTCTACAGTGCATCAAACTTTAGATTTCTTTTGTCTATATATTACTATGTAGTTTGTAAATTTACAGGTCATTGCAGTTTCAGAGGAAACCATGGAGGCATTTGGGATTCTAAACCACTGCCTTTTTTTAAAGATGTAGCATAGGTTTAGGTTGGAAGGGACCTCAGAAATCATCTACTCCAGCCTCCCCACCCTGGACCGGGGCACCTGTCAACTTGACTTAACTGCTCAGCAGGTAACTATGTGGAAACTGCAGTGTCTCTCCAATGCCATTTCCAAAGTTCTGGTCTACAAAAATACCCTTTTCTAGCCAATTGCGTCAGTTTGAATCAGAGGTGCTTGATTAGTAAGCGCACACACCAGGATAGACTTACATCAGTGATAGTGTTCAGAGCAGTATCTGCACCAATGCTGAAATCTGAACCCGGTACATTGTTGGATACAGTTGCAGGAACCATAACCATGGGAACACAGAACTCGTCATATTTCTCTCGGGCAGCTGACAATTCCAGGAGTCCGAGGTACGCCTGTTGGGCACAGGCATTGGGCGAAAGATTAGGATGAATAAAATAAGGGCAAAGTGGGAGTGATAAAATGGGAAGGGCCATGGGAATGCCATTTCTACCACAGCACACTTAAGGAAGTCAAGGCATCAAGGAACCACTAAAATCTAACAGACACAGGGAAAAGAAAGTATTAAAAACAGGCACAACAACAGAAGACTCATTTTCAGGGAAATTCATCACTTAGGACATTTGTACAACACAAACATGCTGCAAACTAGTTCTCCAATCTTCAGGTACTGTCACTTCTCTTTTAAAAATATTAACATTCCTAACCAAGGCCTGTAAAGAATGGATGATTCATTCCTTATTAAGGAACAATAAGCATGCTCTCATCTGGTAGGAGTTGGTAAAATGCTCTCCTGGATCAAGATTTCAAACAATATTTTGGTAAAATGAAATGCATATGAAATGCAGAAAACCAACAAATACTTGTGTAGATTGATTCCAGACTTTGAAATGCACTGTGTGAGAGAGAATGAATTAAATAAGGGACTACAGTGCAAATAGCGTCAAAGGTCGAGAACTTCTGGATGTTGTAAATACTTATACAGCATAGGCTGAAGCTTGCACTACTGAAGTCGTTAAGTTGTGGGGGTCTTTTTAAACACAAAAGTACTATCCTGCTGTCTCCATGTATCCATCTAGCTCATTCTGGTTTGCAGCTTCTAGTCGCTGTCTCGAACTTCAACCTCCTGCAGATCAGTGAATAAAGACACTCCTAGTTCTAAACACTATGTGTATCAAATACAGCTACAACCAAATACACTTTACATGAAGATGGAGTAAAAATCAGACTGGTCTGTTTGTTTTGTTAGGAATTCTACTCTACTTAGGCAGAATTAATCATTTCAGTGTACCTCAAATCCACCAATAACCATAAGGGCGTTAATGCAGTTAGTGCGCATCTGGTCAGCAATCTTCTCCAGATATTTTGCAGGAAGAGTACTAAAAATCATTAAACCAAAAGAAAAATAAAAACAGTTTACAGACTCTGCGGTAACAAGGACTAATTACCAAGCTCAAACAGTAAGCTGAGCAGGCAATGCAATGCTTTATGTATTTACCCATGTAAAGAACTCTTCCTGACAACCAGTAAGGAATTAGGTCAAACAAAGAGCCCCAGTTTAAATTTCAAATCCCATATCCATCCTCTCTTCACAGCCAGTACAGTGTTAAAGATACTCAAGTTGGAAGTAATGGTACTAAAAATACAGTAATGGAGGACTTAAAACCTTCCATGGAAGGAAAAGAGCAATGCTTATCTACAGTACCAGAATTCATCATATTAGTCAGCAAAACATTGCTGTTACCGTTTTGTACCAAGAATTGATCCTCCTTGTCCAGTCCAGCCTCCAACGTCACCCCAGCTGATTTCCTTTATCTTTGAATAAAAGGAAAAAAGGAAATTCAGTTCAGTAATTATCTCATTACTTCTCCTGACATGCAGCAAACAGTAGGTACTACTTAATGGAAAACTGCTGGAAGAATTTGTTGGGCATCAAAAATAAATCTGTCCAATAAAGTTAACTTCTTTCAAATTACAGGATCATAAGGTGTCAGGGGTCGGAAGGGACCCAAAGAGATCATCGAGTCCAACCTCCCTGCCAGAGCAGGACCATACAATCTAGCTCAGGTCACAGAGGAACACATCCAGACCGGCCTTGAAAGTCCCCAGAGAAGGAGACTCCATAATCTCTCTAGGGATCCTGTGCCAGTGCTCTGAGACCCTTACAGTAGAGAAGCTTCCCCTTGTGTTGAGGTGGAAACCTCCTGTGCTGCAGCTTACATCTATTGTTCCTTGTCTTATCCCAAGGAGCAAGTGAGCAGAGCCTGTCTCCCCTCCCCTGACTCCTAGCCCTCAAATATTTATAAACATTTATTAGAACCCCTCTCAGTCTTCTCCCAACTAAAAAGCCCCAGGTCCCTCAGACTCTGCTCACCAGGCAGTGCTCCAGTCCCCTAATCATCCTCATAGCCCTCTGCTGGACTCTCTCCAGCAGATCCCTGTAGCTCTTAAACTGGGGAGCCCGAAGCTGAACGGAGTACTCAAGATCAGTTCTCACCAGGGCAGAGGAGAACCTCCCTGAATCTGCTGGACACACTCCTCTCTTAATGTACCCCAGGATCCCACTGTCCCTCTTGGCCACAAGGGCACATTGCTGTCCCATGGACAACTTGTTATCCACATTTTTTTACTAATCCTTTTCCACTCTGTTCGTTCTTTCTTCCTCCAGATCATGTTTCCTTGTTTTGTGTTATGATCCCCTACTACTCAGTGTGAAACATCTACAACTAGGTATGTGAAGTGATAGTGTAGAAATCATGAGTCTTGTATCCAGTTTCTCCTTGCATACCAGCTGATGCCTGTCATTTACATCAGGGGACAAGGACACTCTAATTCATCTGGGGAATAATTAACAAACCTCCTCCCTCATTATGTATCACTGCAGAGTTTCTTGCAGCAAAGGAGCAGAGATGCAACAACTCATCACACAGAATTACCAGTTCTACTGTTGCTCTGTTGGAGAACTTCCCATAAACACTGACAAAAATTAGAAGGTGGGATCCACCTGAACTAGTTCTGTAGCTCTGCAGCACAAGATTAGCAATACTTAAGATAATGAATCTAGACTTGGAAGAGTTGAGAACTACAGTTACCATCTGGGGTCTGCATATCTGTATAAAGTAAAAGAGCTTATAGAATGAGTTCCCACAACAGTTATGACAGAATATGAAGGTGGTGCTATGGGACGAAGTACATACTACTCCGTGATTCACACCTGTAATACTGACCTTGCCTCTAGCAAAACCTTCAAATCCATCAATGACAGCAAACATTTTATGGCCTTCAGTTATGCCAACTCTGACCGCAGCCCTCACTGCAGCATTCATGCCAGCTGCAGGGGCACCGACATTTAAAACTGCCACGTTAAAATTTGTCTGCAAGAGAAAAATAATTCAGTAAGTACTTCAATTTCTACACCTTGGTTTATTTGTCCATTATACACAGCTGCTACTAGAACACAGGAAAGGATTTTCAAAGCCCCTAAGAGCATCCAAAATGTAAAAGTAACTAAATAATGCATACATAAACTTTTGCTCAGTTCCTCTGACAAGCACATTTCATCTACTTTTCAGTTCTCATCCAACCCCTTTTAGTGAAGCACACAGATTTGGCTAGTGCGGTCATACAGTTAACAATTGCAGGTGGCCTACATTTCCTTCTAATGCCATCCATTACACAAAGACCTGGCAAACAATTTCAAAACAAAATATCCCAATGTTAACAGTCCTAAATCTGCATTGGTAGATTAAAGCTTTAAAGCCAAGCCAAAAGACATCTGATCTGGCAAAGTAATGCCAACTATCCACCAAAAAAATTCTAAATTCTTTTATCTCCCGAGGTTGAAACTTTGGTTCTTATTTTTGCACTAAATATACTTCTTCCCAAGATCCATTCTAACCCTAATTCTCAGCTTCAAACCCTTTGTACTGTCTGTAGACATCCTCTTGGAAAATCCCTCTGCAGCCTTCCTGTAGGATCCCTTCAGAGATTGGAAAGCAGCTTTAAGCTAAAGCCCAGTGTTCTCCCCCTCAGGCTGAACAACTCCAGCTCCCTCAGCCTATCATCACAGCAGAGATGTTCCAGCCCTTGGATCATTTTTGTGTCCCAGCTCTGAACTCACTTCAACAATTCTGTGCTGGGGATACCATAACTGGTGGCATGATTGGAGGTGGGGTCTCAGCACAGCAGAGTAAAGGGGCAGAATCCACTCTCCTTCCCTGCTGGCCACGCTCCTCTGGCTGCAGCCCAGCACACAGCTGCCTGCTGGGCTGCATGAGAGCACAGCTGGCTGCTGGGGAGCTTCTCAGGAACCAACACCCCCAGGTCTCTTTCTTCAGCTCTGCTCTCAACCCATTCTGCACTCAATATGCATTTGTACCTGAGACTAGCCCAAGAAGACTGTTAAGATAACCCACGCAGACATGTTCGCAATCTCACCTTTGGAAGTTCGGCATCTGGCTTTTTGTGCGACAGCAACTTGTAGGTGTTCAGGTTGTTTTCAAAGCTCCTAAATAAAGAAGACAAAAAAAATAAGATCAATAAACCAGTAATTTTTTTTCAGTTATTTTAAAGAAATACTTGCATTTTTCAGAAATTTTTCAAATGAGGTTTGTAATCTTCACAGATTTACTACAACTGCAAAGGACCGTAAAAACTGGAAAAGGGTTAACACTGGAAAATACTCAATTCTGGAAAATAGTAGTGAGAATATAAAATAACTACACAGCTGCTCAGTTATCTTACAGATCACAGAGAAAGCATTTTATCATCAAGTGACATGGAACAGAACACTTCCAACGTTATTGTTGCAAAATTACCAGATACTTATCAACAACCTCAGGAGGTTGGCCTAAAAGTCTTAACTGAACAAACACATGGTTGCTACCAGGCAGCTCACACAACAAAGCAGCTCTGCTCTTTGTGACTGTTTGGCCTGCTATCAGTGACTAGTCTGGCTGAGTACTGAGCCAGTTTGTTTTGCTTTGGATGTTTTTATGCAGTTATGAATTTCAATTATTCTACCTAATGCACTCCTCTTCTGCCTCCTGTTACTCTCAAATAACATAAACACACAGAGAAACTATTTAGAATAAAACAGGAAGTGCCAGCAGAACAGCAGAGCAATTCAGCTTTTCTGGAATGAAGGAACTGATACAAGTTATTGCCTATACCTTCCACGAAGCCTCACAGCCTCAACAAATCTTCCCTCATCCATGGCTTTCTGGACTTCTTGAGTCTTGAAAAGAAACAACACCAAGTTGATTATTCAATACCTTTTAAAAAGTACATTGAACATTTAACATACTTCAGTAAATAAATCATTCTGAAACAGCTTTCCAAAGTGAAGGAAAAGAAATACTAATATTTTGCATAAATTACAGTGGAGAGAAGAACAAAATAGCAGCATACACTAAAGGCCTTCTTGAGACAAAACCAAACCAAGCCAGTAACAATAACCAAGCAACAACAAAATCCTCAATATTTCTATTTATGCTAACTTTAAGCTGAACAGTTTTAGCACAGAAAGCTCACTGCTGGGTATGCTGTGTAAATGGATGCAAGCATCTGACAAATTTGTTGCAGCAATAAAAGGAGAAGGTCTGAGATGAAGTTTTAAAATAAACAACACAGGGAACACACATGAAGTTCACTAGTCCCAGATGTGGGAAAGCTCGAAGACCGTTCCCACCACAGCTTTCATGACAGAAGACAATTACAGCACACAGTGGTCTGCTGCAGTTAATGAAAAAGTATAAATTGACTTTTTGCCAGACACCCACCATCTGCACACACTCCATCAAAGGCAGACGCACTGCTTGGTTTCCAGACAGCGACACGACGCAGGCAGGGGTAGCTGGAGTAGCTTCTAGAAGGGCAAGTACAGCTTCCACACCCATACGACTTGCCTGAAAACAAATAATGTTTTGAGTGTTCATGCAAGCACAAGGCTTCCAATCACAGAAATGGTCAGAATTCCTCCATAATTGAAGGTGAAAACAATTATTCCTAGGTAAGTGAAAAAGTCACAGGTTGTTTAATACCTTTTATGTAACAGACACTTTTCTTTCATCTTTGCTTTTTAATCCTAATACAGATTTTCACATGAAGTACTTCACTATTCTGAGTTCAAGCTGATCGAGACAGTTAATACGAAATAGTAACTGGATTTGTAAAGCGCATAAGGTAGAAAACCTCCCCACACCCCAATAAACACCCAAATGTACTTTTACTACATGGTGCCAAACTAATGATTTTATGTTCACTCACCAAGATTCTGTCAAAAGCTGAAGGGGTTCCACCTCTCTGAACATGTCCCAGGATAGTTACTCGGGTGTCAAACCCAAGCCGCTGAACCACAAGCTGCAGAGAGTTTCAAAACACAGTGGGTTTATGATTATCACTGCTTTATAGAAACATATTAGCACTACTCTGCACTTCCCCAGGCTAAACAGCCCCAGGTGTCCCAGGTCTCATACACTAGAACGTGTATGAGACACGTTCTAGTCCCCTCAGCATCTCTGTGGCCCTCTGCTGGACTCTTTCCAGTAGCAACCTGTCTCTCTTGAACTGGGAAGCTCAGAACTGGACACAATACTCCAGATGGGGCTTTGCTAGGGCAGAGTAGAGGAGCAGGAGAACCTCCCTGGACCTGCTGGTCACGCTTGTTCATCTATCCCAGGATAACTCTAGTCCTCTTGACCAAAAACAGTCTGGGCTCGTCCGGGATTTGAACCCGGGACCTCTCGCACCCTAAGCGAGAATCATACCCCTAGACCAACGAGCCACATGGGGCTCCCCTCCCAGAAAATCCAAGGAAAAGTCAAACCTCCCACAACTATTTTTCAGCTTCTTTTAAGCAACTCTTTCCAGGAAAAGCAAAATAATCCCAGCACTAAAGTTTTTCTTAATATTACACATCAAAACACAACTTTGAACAAGGCAACCATTCTGGAAAAACTGACAAGGCTTTGTCCAAAACAATACTGTTTCACTGTGAGACACGCCAGGATTAACACTTTACAAGTAAAACAGGGTTAAAATCACTGAATGGAGCTGACTTCAGACCCTATCAACTAAGCAGGTGTTTTGGACCACTGTTTTATATTACAAAGAAAAGGTTCTCATTAAGAAACACTGAAATATTGCCCTTTAAGTGGACTACGGACTCGAAGAACAAATCCAACACAGAACCAGCAAACTGTTACAAGCTACTTTACAGGAACAGATTTACTGTACAGAAATGTGATTGGTCCCAGTCCCATCTGTGAAGCGCAAAACAGAAAGCGTATCGTGGGGATGCTGACACTTACATCCTTAACCTTCTCTGAAGTTATAGGTTTGTTGTGGCAGTCAATAGCTCCTTCAGCTACGATAATAATATTCAGCCTTTTCTTTCGTGCACGATTCTACAATGAAAACGAAGTAGTGAATACAGCTAAAAAAGTGACAGAAGCATACAGCACAATTCTACAATCAGTTGTTATCCATTAAGCTTCTAGAACTTGAGGAAATATTTCTTGCACTCAATCACTGCAGAGTTCTCACACATTTTATCTTCAGGCAAGTCTCTTCACTGATGAAGTGAGCAGAGACGTACACACAATGTCTATGCTGGAGCAGTTTTATGTGACCCTAGAGTAGGGCATATAATTCTTCAAAATAATCGTGGAATGCAGAAAAAAAAAAAAATCAATGCTGAAGATCAAACAGCACTAGGTGTGACACTAGAAGCAAAGACTTGCTGGAAGCACTGATCACATGTTAAAATCATTTTTTGCCAAAAACATCTACAAAGGGGTCAGGAAAACCCAAACATAGTAATAGATCACCTCTGAAAGCTTGACACACATTGAGTCTTCCCATCCTTCTTCTGGTGGATATTCAGGAATAAACACCCAATCTGCACCACAGGCTAAGGCACTAACAAGAGCTAGATACCTAGTAAACATAACAAATGATTAGACAACTATAGTTCGGATTTCTCTATTGTTCATGATATCTGTATGAGACACAAACTGTTGAAGACAATACATACCCACAATGTCTCCCCATAACCTCCAGAACAAATGTTCTTTGATGGCTGTAAAAGAAAATACAGTAACTGTAATACTGCAACTCAGAAATCCAGTCCAAGTGTTTGAAATCATTACTTGGTATCAGGCAAGAGCCTGTGTTTACCACGCTCACCAAACACAGAAGGCATTAGCAAAACAGGAGGCTATATGAAACAATGTCTCTGAAATCACTATCTTCCAACACGTAATTCATTTTTATTACCACTTCTTTCCAAAAATATCAAAGGCAGTTAGGAGGGGAAGAGGTGAATAGTTACTAGAAATGTAAATGATGCAGATTCAGAGTTAAGAACAGCAATGATAAAGCTGCATTTAAAAAAAAAATTCATTTAATTGTTTAACTTTTATGAAGGGAAAGCTTAAGACTTGAAGCATGAACTACTCTATATTTGTCAGTTTTCTATACCTTTGGGCGGTGGTCATGATGGCATCCACGACTTCAATGATTCTGTGCAAGGCTGAGTCAGTACCTATGGTCATATCAGTGCCACAGAAGTCATTGTCTATGGATCCAACCATTCCCACGATGTTAAGGTAAGCATACTTCTTAACAGCCTCTTCATCAATTTTTCCTGTAAAGAATTGTCCAGAGAAAGAGCTGTAAGATGTTTTATTTTCTTTTAAATGTTTTAGACACACTGCTTGGACACTCTACTTTTGTAAATCATATCCAAACATTAAATTATGTTTAGATATTCTAGATAACAAGGTTAGTCAAAACTACAAGCAAAAGCCAATCAAACAACCAAACAAAACAATCCTGCAGAGAACTCCTCACAGTAAGGAAGGAAACAAGAGCTTTTCAGTCCATATCAAAGCATCAACACATTATCAGGCTCTGTAACCAACGTTGAAATTGATGGCTTGGACTTGAACAATAGCAATCAAATTGTAGACTCAGTGTATGATATGTAATGAAGAAGGAAGCAAACAGGATGTGATTATGGGCATACATAAAGAATTAAATATTTTTAGACTTCTCTTTTGCACCACTGAAAGGCTCTGATTTCATGATTAATAAGCACATAGAATAGAACAACTCCTATTCTAAGCCTTGGTCTGCATCTCCCAAGACATCAGCAAAACTGCTGAATCATCCAAGAGTTCTAAAGGCTCTCAAGGATGAAGTACCTTAGCTGCTTTAGTGCTTAAAACTACCTTAGCATCTGTGGATGGGATGGTAGTAAATACAATGCTGATTTTTAATATGAGATTCAAGAACTATGTATTGGTGTGTTTAATGTCTATGCGAGAGAAAACAGTAGAAACCACCATAAAAAAAATAGAACTAATGTCCATAAAGATAAATACAGCATTCTGATGAACAATCCAAATGTTTCGAATGAATGTATACCATGCATTACAAACCTTTTCTAGAGCTCCAAAGGTGATTTACTAATCACATAAATAAGGGATATCTGGTTGACATTCTACTTAGGTTTCCAAAAAGCCATGGACAAGATCTGTTGCCAAAGGATTTTTGAGGAAACTAAGTAGCCACAGCATAAGAGAGAAGGCTTTTGCATAGAATAAATAATGTGAAACAGAGGGTAAAAAAAATAAGAAGGAGGGCAGAGGTAAAAGCAAGTTCTTGTAGCTGAAGAAAGTTTACAATGGAGTTCTACAGGGATCTGCGCTGTTCAACATACCCAGCAATAACCTAGAGAAGGGAATGAGCAGTAAAGTGCCAAAGTTTACATACTGAATTATTTGAGTTCTAAAGGTATGAAGTGTCTGAGAAAAAAATGAGGACTAGCAAGACACAGTGAGCAGTAAAGTATCAGATGGAACTCATCATAGATAAATGTGAACTCACACGCATGGAAAATGTACCTTTGTATCACAAATAAAATAATGCTGATTTCAGCATAATAATAGAATAAAGCTGTTTTCATTAATAAATCAGCTTCAGTGCTCAACAGCAGTCAAAAAATAATCCAAGTATTAGGAAATATTAGGCAAAGGATAGAGAACAAAACAAAGATCGTTATACTACTGTGTAGATCCGAGGTTTGCCCTCATCTTGAATACTGGGTGCAGTTGTGGTCTTCCCCACCTCAAAAAGGACATGGTAGAACTGGAAAAGGTTCAGAGAAGGGCAACAAAGATGATCAAAAGGTACAGAACTTACATGTAAGGAACAACTAAGCAAACTAGGACTCTTTCATCTAGAAAAAGAGATGATGAAAGGAAAATAAGACAGCTGTAAAATCTCCCGTGGCATGCAGAGAGGAAGCAGGATTGATCATTCACTGTTTGTTCTAACACAGGAGTCATAGGACATTAAACGATACTAGAAGCCAATGGGATTAAAATAAACAGATAAAGATTCTTCGTCATCTTCATTCAATGAAGCTGCAGAACCCCTTGCTACACAATGTTTTCAGGAAAAATCTGTATGCTTTCAAGGAGGCTGTATATATTCATGGAAGAGAAACTCATTAAGGACTGCTGTCAGCACCTGCTTCAGGAAGTCCTGAAGTCAGAAACGGATGGAACCCCTCAGTATCAATGCATTATGAATCACAATTAGCATTGACTCAGCCTTGTTTGGGCTTGTTCCTTTAGCCTTCCCTGTATTTTCTTTTGGATGCTATCAAGGACAATTACTGGGCTGGATGCACTCTTAGCAACAGCCACTTAATGCTCTAATCTTAAACAGTGATACACAGACAAGAAAGCATCTTAATTTAGTAACAACCTAGTGTGCCTCTTGATGTAAGAAAGGAATTACCATCTGAATTACCATTGAATCTGAGAGCAAAGGGCTTTTCAAGACGAAGGCTGAAAATGACTCGTCGTGATTGATAAAAGCCACATGAATTGTTGCCCAGTAACTTATCTGGCCTTTTTCAACCTTTATGGTATATAAGAGAGTATGTACAAGAATTAAAAGCTGTCGCTTTATGAAGGACAATGTAATGACCTAGAATGCAGGTATTTGATTTCTGACCAGGAGAAGGCCTCTGGTTCCACGCTGTGTAAATACAGTCATCGTACACACAGATATCAAACTAAGAGTTACATACAAACTTACCTTTCTGCGCCAGTTCTTCTAGAAGACCACTCCATTCTTCACGGAACAGATTTGCACCAGTCAAGCTACCATCACCACCAATCACACACAGATTAGTGATTCCTCTCTGAACCAAGTTGTAGGCTGCTTGCAGGCGGCCCTCCCGGGTACGAAAGGATTTGCAGCGTGCACTGCCAATAACTGTACCTCCCTAGAAAAAGGAAACAGAACAGGTTTTATTTATAATCCAGTATTCTGGGGGATGTTGCAGGGTTTTTTGTTTGTTTGTTTGTTTAAGATAGATAAATGATTAATGGTTATTTTGTAGCACAACCTCAGTCTTTAATTTTACAGTGAGCAAATAGTAACAAAACCCAAAGAATTATCAAACCTATGGGGAAGTATAATCTCAAGAGCAGACATAAAACCCAGGGAAAAGGAAAAAAGCACTCAAAAATGGCTGAAATAGAGCTGTTCTTGAAGGAAAATGTTGAATGGTTTGGGATTAATTTCAGTAGCATTGCAGGAAACTCTCTAATTGTTGCTTATAAGTGATGGCAACAATAAAAAGTGCTATGACACTGAATAGTTAAGCATTTAGACAGGTTTGCTTTGAAGCATTACATTTTCCCCCTAATATGAAATATATAATCAGTAACAGAAAATATGCACACTTAAAGCTCAAAACCATCATCTGTTGTCACTCCACAGAATCAAGCAAAGAACTGCATCCACATTTAGTGCTTTATTAATATGATTTAAAGAGCTTCCTCTAGAAACAGAAGTAATTAGTTCCAAACACAAGTGAAGTTCCCTGTCACTGAAAACTGCTGGGCATCTTGCTGAAAACAAGTTACACACACATCTGTGTTTATGTTCAGTCACTCAGCAGAAGTTTAATTTTTGTTTTATTTATTGGTCACAGTGAAACAAATCTGGAGACAATTTCCTCAACTTTTGCAGAAACATTTTCTTCACTTTAACTTGCAACGTATCAACCATGCCAATCTAAATGTGAGCCTCTATTCTGCACACTGTACTCAAATGATTTGCCCTATCAATGGGGGTTCCAGCCCTCAATACACTCCTGAGGTACTATTTTACACTGCAACACACAACAGCTGCTGTTGGAATTAAAAAAAACCCAAACAAACAGTGGAATATAAGTAGCTTAGCTTTCCCCATAGACAAAATAGCAGAGCATACACATGGAGAGGCTCTAAAAATAACAATCTGGACTAAAAACATATCTAAACTAGTTATTTTCATACTTAGGAAAACACATCATGGGGAAAAGAGACTATTCAAACAAGCTTGTTTAGATTAAACACAAAAATACATTGGGCTGAAAAAATCTTTAATCAAAGCAACTAAGCACATTCTGTAAGATGCATCCTAAGGCTCACTGTTGTTCCTAGCAACCAAGCTCAGAAAGGTACATAGCATATGTGCTACATTCATGTATAGGCTACCTACATCCTGCTCCTGCACAGCTCTGCCGTGACATCTCAGTATTCTCTTAATCATAAAACAGGTCTGGATGATGTTCTTAGAGTCACATGGTTAGTTATGTAGCCCTGCAGGGAGCAGAAATTTGGACTACAATCCTCATATGTCCCATCCAACTTGAGATATTCTGATACTGTGATTACAGATTGTATAAGGCAGGGGATTTAAAAAAAAAAAAATCGACCAAAAACTCGAATATATGCAGACAAAGTATCTCACAGTATTTGTTTTTAAGCAATAAACCTGTTTTTCTATTTGCTAACTGCTTCCTGTTTACTATGTTAACTGTACAGAGAGCTCCAAAAGAAACCCACGCTTCACCCGAAGGTAGTTTTCAGAAAGCTTGGCAAGCAGAAAGGCCTCTTTGCCAAACATAGCATCTGCTCTGGAAGAGGTAACATTACCATGCTGAGGAAGAGTGTAAGGAGATCCACAGAGCCACCTTGCAGAACATTGTAATATAAATGCACCAAGTCACTGGTATTATCTGAGCTCTGGAGAACCATAATTATTCCCCTTGCTTTAATTCTAAATCCACACAGACATAAGGCCGAGAGTGTTTCATCAGAGAGCATTTACCTTACAAAATACACTCATTTCATATTTTAGTCTTGTGATGCCTTTTTTTATTAAACACAGATTTGTCAACATGGCTTTAGGAGGCTAATGAGATGTACTGCTGAAAATCTAGGCCAAAGGTTTTCAGATTCTTTCTGTGCACTGAACACAAGACCACACAGAGATCTTTAGAGTCAAACTTCATAGTGTAGGACACCAGCTCTGCTGAAAGTGGTATGCACTGGTCACTCAAGTCATGACACAATTCAAATCCATAATTTCTGTGGTTGCCGGTATCTAAAACTATGATTCCCTTCTTAAAGAGAGGGGATTCAGGTCCCACCCCTTAAAACTTACCACTTGCAGGATACTTGAAACACTTTCCCATGAAACTTCCACAATATTATCACCTCCATCAACCATTCCCTGGTAACCCTGCAAGAGAAAAAGTATTTCAGAAGCCTGATTTTAAAAGACCTGTACTGTTTCCACTGCAGTGATACTCACCTTCCATACTTTAATGGAACTTTTAAAAGAAATGAAAACCACCAGATAACAAAAATACTCAATTTAAATCAAAAACATTCAAGCAGGTATCACATTAGGGGAAAATAAAGCCAAAGAAACCCTCTTTCTACAAGATGAGTTCCATAAACAACTTCAAGATACAGTAACACTTTACACAAATCACACAGCTTCTAAACTCTCCTTTCTCAGGAATAAAAATTCAGATATTTTTGAAAAATTACAAAGATGAAGAACTCTGAAAAGTATTATAAAATATGCTTCCTAAAAACATAACTTCAGTCTGAGGTCATGCTCTTAGGAAAACAATCTACCTCTGTAGCACTTTGTACACTTTTCCCCCCAAAGTAGGCATAAGAGTAACGAAATAAAGAGCAACAACCAAAAAATTTTTCATAAACTATGGAGAAATCAGGTCACAGAACTCCCACTTTTTCTTTACACAGAAGACATAAATAGTTAAACAAGTAGATGAAAGAAATGTAGTAGAAAAACATAATCTGTAGTGATAAATTTAAGAAATCCTTGATATCTTAACTCAAATGGTTTTCAGAAACCAGCGTGTGCTGTAATATGGAAAGAACTACACCTAGCAGAAAGAAGGAAAAGTAGCAGTGAGCAAATGAAGGGTTTTGCTACAGCTGGCTTCATTAACTGCCTGCATAAATACTAACAGAAAAACAGTGACAATTACAGACTCTTCTCTACTAGGTGATACTGTGAATGCTGCTTGCAATAAGTCTAACAAGGAAAACTGAGAGAGATGCCAGGATAAAACTGGAGTTACCATTCAACTCTGTGACATTTACTTAAATCCAAATGGAAAAAAACAGGCCAAATAAAACAAAGAAAGAACACAGGACTGTTTCTGTCTCCATTTCCAGATGCTGTGCAGATCTGGATAGTCACAGTGAGAAGCAGTTGGGCAGACTTTCTTCTGTATGCAGCTCTCACATGCTTACTTTTAGGGGTCTCAGGAATAAATCAGGTGGAATCAAGAATTTAGGAGTGTCTCCACTGTAAACTGGAGACACACACTCTGGCACAAAGCAGAGTATATGCAAGGTTTCCTCCAGTGAACAGTAACGCGGAAATGTGCTATGGCTGCACTGGTTTCAAAAGCCCTCTCTGTTATACGAATACTTGAGCATACTTGGGAGTCTCTCAGTAGTATCATATGGTAAGAATATAAAGAGAATCTGAATACAGCAGAAGTTACTCTAATTAAGCATTCTAGGATTCCAGTACAGATTATAAGCAGAAATGTTTCTGTTCAGTGAGAACTGATTAAGAATTGTGGATGTAAGACAGTCATGTTATAGTAAAGAAACAGCTGGATGAAAACGACCTGTGGCTCTAACTCACCACTGAATATTCTGTACTCTCTCCAGGTAACTGTATGTATTTAATATATACACATACTGTCTTGTATTCTAATGTATATAAATGACTTGAAGTTAACACATGATTTGCACAATTCCTTCAAAAATCAGAGCGATTTAGAAAAAAAATATGCTACATATCAGCTTAAAAAACAAACCAAACCTAAACTAGTTCTTTCTCAGATAAAATCAGAAATCTTCAGATAGAAACATTCCAGTGGATCCAACTGAGCTTGATGAAGACTAATAAATTACCAAGTTCACAGATCACAGGGTTTTTGTTTTCAGTTTGTTTCTTTTTAAGCAATGAATATCATGTTCCCTGCATCACTTTGTGCTGATTTGAGGCTAACTGGAATATTTTACTGAGGAAAATTAAATCCTTAGCTGTGGGAAGAAAAGGGAAAAAAAAACACAACTATAACCTATATAGCTAAGACACTCACTTCTCACACTCTTCTCAGTTCTCACTTCTCCTCCTCCTTTCTGGCCGTCTATATGGTAGCATCTGCCTTAACTGTAATTCGACCTAACCCTTTATTTCCTCTAACCTTCTTGTCATCTTTTTGACATCTCATCTCCTATCTTTCCAGATTTATCATGTGATATATATGGGGATTGATCTGGTTATTTCTGAAGGGAGGGAAATAGGGGGAAGGAGGGAGGAGGTTTGGGTCAGGAGCCTCCTGGCAGTCTGATTGTTTTGGGATTTTGTGTTTCTGTATTACTTTTAACCTGTACATAACTGTAAATATTTGTGTACGTTCTATACATACATGCTTGTAAATTGTGCTAAGCTGTAAATATAGTTTCATTCCTTAACTTTCAGCCAACTGAGTCTAGTTTGAGTGAATTCATAGTGTATAGGGGACAGGTAACTCCCAAACCACCACACACTTAGTAACAAACTGGTAACGTTTTCTATCAGTGTTCCAGCTGGCAACCACAGCAACACAAAGATTCACAGGCTGCAAATCCTAAAAGAACCATGACAGATTGCATTCTAACTCAGTTTTTAAGACTGACTACACTAAGCTGCACTACAAGCTCACAAACATGATATACAGATCCTGCATCTGTATCACTTGGGAGGAAAAATAAGGTGCATTCAAGAAAGCACAACACACAGTAAATACATCATCATAAGCACAGCACAAGGCTAATGGATGAAAAATCTTTAGTTGTACTTTATTCACAAATCTAAAACACAGGAAAAAGCAAATGGACAAACTACTGTTTGAAAACGTCCTCATAAGCAGGCTAGAGATGAGCTGTGACTGATGCATCTTTAAAGCAGAAAGAACTCCTGCATTCTGGTCTGCATCGGTTCTACTTTCTCTGCGTGGACAAGTGCGCAGAGAGGCGGTACTAACAACTCCTCGCAGCACAAAGCAAGAACAAGCTGCTTTTGGAACAGGCCTTTTCCACTTGAACACTGCATTAGCTTTTCCTGACTCAGTTCTGCATGCCATGGATTTTATGTAAGCCTGCTACACACAACGTGGCCAAAATTTCCATGCTATTCTTCTATACCATTAAGAGATTAAAAAAGTCATAGAATTAAAACAGCTTTCTAGAAAAGCTACAGGGAAAAAAAGAGGCCTAAGTATACTTGAAATATTAATAAATGTTTTCCATTTATCATTTTAGATATTTAAACATCTGATGCTGACTTGGGGACTGGGCCATCCATTTTAAAGGTGGAATTTAATAGCTCAACACTGCTGCAGCTGTCTGGTTACTGAAAATTACTGGCATATGTGAATACAGACTTAAATGAAAATAGGCTAAGAACCCATCAATTTACACTTTGAAGAAATTAATTTTACTTAGATTCTGAAAGTAGCAGTCTGGACACTGAGGTAATGAAACTATTGAGCAAGAACGGCAGTGGAGGGGGAGTAAACTGTTAAATACACCAAATATTATACTTGAAGATCAACCCTATTTTATGCTTTTTCCTTTCTCTACCCAAAATCTGAATACCCAAACATGAGCCAGAGCTCCCCTGTGGGTCATATGCTCAGACAGTACACATTTAACTCCTGCAGGAAGTGGGAGACACAGCACAACTTGCTTCCAGTGTTATCTCTAAAAACAAAAGCCATCTTCTGCTATTTTACAAGTGAAACATTTGGGCTGAACAGTTAATTTTACTTACTGAGCTTTCTTAGTTACTGCCTGAAAAAGTAAAATACCAGCATCACGAAGTGCACAAACCACACAGAAAAGACAGGAAGTTTTCCTCACGGATATCCGTGACTGCCATACCATTGCATTTCCAATGCTGGCCTCTTGAGAAAAAGACTCTTAATCAAGATGAAGAATCTAAAAGTTCCATAGCTTAGTAGTAAGAGCACGCATCCACTGGGAACTATGTGCTTCAATCCTGGAAAAAGGGCAGGTTATTTGTATAAATATTTCAGACCTCAGTTTCCAAAATGAATTCCCACAAATGGAAGGTATTGCTTTTTCTTCTCATTCTCACTTAAAAAAAACAAAATACCAAACACAAAGCCAATTTCAATCATTTCTGGTTAACAAAGTAATTTAAACTGGCTTCCTACAGCAGCCTGGTACTCTGACATCTAGCTCCATCTCCTTGACTTTCACAGTACAAGTGAAGTAAGTCCACAGGTATTCAAATTTCAATTTGAATGCTAAAAAATGTTAACATGAGTAAAATATGACAGTGAAGTAACTGTATATAGTAAACATTGTTTCCATGAATTTATAGCAAGATTTTCAACTGTGCCAATTCCAGTGATTTAAGACACAAGGCTTAAAGTTTTAGAGCTAGAAAATCTAGTTCCACATTAACTATATATATTAGATATAATACATTATAGTTTTGGTACAAATCATTCTTTGGTTTTAGTTTTCTGATTAGTTTTTTTGATTTGTGACTCGAAGTATGTCCAAACAGCCCATGAATGCCAGTATGTTTCTCTGGGCTTTGGTAAACCTCACTGAAAAAAAGGCAACAAAATATTTGCACTTGGTTCACTGCCAATTTTAATTTCTTGTGGTAATCTTTCTCTCATCCCAAAACTAAGCAAAATAGAGTTAGGAAATAGAAGGAAAATAAAGGTTTTATTGCTCTGCTTACAATAGAGAGCTGCAGAAGACAGATGGGTTTACATTGCAAAAGAAGTTCCTACGATAGAAAAGGTTACAGGAGAACCAGCGTAAAATAATTAGAGCAAAGAAAGCTTGAATAGGCTGAGAACTTGAACTCCTCTTTTGGGTCCAAATAAGACAGTCTTTTTCACCTTCTGAATGTTGCCACTCCAGGTTGTTCTTCACTTTTTCAGAGCAGCCTCATCCAAAGTACAGCTTCACCCTGAAAATGTGCACCCAACTAAAATGTCTACTCAAAATGTAGGCTAAAAATACACTATTCTCATTGCTTAACACACTGAAGCCTGCATTTCATAAAGTGTAACACAGGAGGACATTATTAAAAATACTCAATAATTTCAAGTATTTACAAAAATCCTTCTTCTGTGTACACACCACTCTAAGACTTATAACATAAATCATTAATGGCAAGTCTTAAGATTTTTACTTTCCACTACACTCATCACTTGCATCTGTTTCCTACTTCAAAGTGCTGAAATTAGTTTCATTTCAAAGCTTGCAACAGTACATGTGTTGTGAAAGAAAACTGACTTCATATTTTAATTAATGGAGACGGAGAAGAAAAAAGCTTAACTTTCAGTATTAGCTGAAACCTATGACAGTGGACTAATCTAAAAGCAAAGCTTGTAGAGCTACTACTCATCCTTAGAGTGAAATGTCCATTTTCTCCTGACCACGTGGTTACAATGGAAAGAGAATGACAATATAAAATGGAAAACTCAAAACTTGCAATTTTCACAATTGCTTTTCATTCAGAAATACCTGTGACTTCACACTGGCAAACTCTAGCAATTAGCAGAGGAATATTTTAACTTAAACAGTGCAATTTTGGTAAATTCAGAAAAACAGATAGATCTGAAATTTCTCTGGAAAACTGTCACTGAATAGACTTTGTGATACAAATCCTTTTTTAAAAGGTGACAAAGTTAGCTCTGTAAACTGAACAACAAAAACTAGTTCTAAAGTTAAACGTGATTTAAAAAAAAAAAAACAAACAAAAACAAAACCAAAGCAATTAAAAGAATTCCAAATTCTGGCCTTTAAAGATAGGCAAAAATCCCTCCCTATTGCCACAAAAGTATCTGACCCACTTCAGCAAGCCCCAAAATAGTAGAAGAATGAAGGAATTCTAGCGATGGGCCATGTAATTAGCACACACCAAGTATTCAGAGCTACTTGCTGTAGCACTGCAGTACAAAAGAATTTTGGAGCACAGTGCCCTACTTATTTGCATTTCAATGTACTTCACATCTCTTCAGTAAATGAACTATAGGGATAAGCAAAGAAAACTGATAAATAGATACTCTGTGAAGTTAAATCTGCATGCACAGAACTAAACCCAATGTACTTTCCTGCCACTTGTATAAATTCTACTACTCCATATTTTCATATTAAACATTAAAATGATAGTTTGCTATGAACATTGCCTACCAAGTTTTGCCTCACACGGGAAGTTTATTACCTTTTTTGATCACCTCAAATTTCTAAGTAGCTGTCCAGGAATTCCAGAGTGAACAGAATGACTTCTTGCTAAATGTATTTACTGTATTACTTCAATCCTCAAATTTTACTGAAAATTGAAAGTGTCTTTCAGGCAGACATCTGATGACAACTTAGACTTCCAGTAAAACAAACACACATAGCACTATTTTAGCATTTACATTAAACTCATCTCATTGCTCTTTCATCTCAAATAATTGTTACAGAAGTTATGATTCATGCACACGCAATCATAAGCTTCAACCACAACATTCTGGTGTTTGGACACCATACTGACAGTGCAGGTTTTTTGGCGGAGTCTTTGTACTTGTCCGTTGAAGTTTTTTTCAGTTGCAACTGCCCACCTGTAAGCCACCAGCCTGACGATATTCTAGCTCAAAAACAAGTTGTGTAATCTGTGAGATGCAGGCAATGTGACATCCTTACCATATTCCAGGAAAATGGACTAGTGGAAACTCTAAGGCAAAGAATTAGTATTTTAACTGGGCTTAGGAAGATACTTATAAAGTGTATGTGGGGCCAATGATCTAACAAGTACACAACTGCACAGCTCAGTGCTGGGTGACAAGTATCGCTGGTTTTCTCTGTATTCTCAAGATTCTGCTGTCACATGAAGAATCCCATTAAATTACTTTTAAATGCAGTATCTGTAGCATACACCTTGCAAAAAGTACTTCCTGTAAGAATTAAAAACACAGAATCACAGATTGGTTTGGTTGGAAGGGACATTATGATCATCCAGTGCAAGTGGTGGCGGGGGTTGGAACTAGATCATGTTGCTTAAATATAAAACACTGATAAGATAAAAATGACTGACATCTACAAGCATTTTTATTTATACTATTCACTCACCACAAGGCTTCACCCAAACCTCAAGCATAATCAGAAGACAAACACAGAATGAATACAACAGAAACTAACCTCATAAACAAAATAGACTTTGGCTTTTACATAGATTCCCATGCGTACTACTGCACGCACTGCAGCGTTCATACCTGGGGAGAAAAAGCAAAATTACATTGTTAGAGTTTATCCAATATTTTGTCTGTACTCTACATTTTCAGTCTCGTTAGAAAAAACACTAATTCATTCTTAAAGAAAGACAGTGATCAGCATCTATTAAAAGAGAAATTTGCTTAATGATAGGGCAATCGGCCCATGAATACGAAGGGTGCAGAACTATTTGCTTTGTAACAATAATTATGCAGATGCCAGTATATGTGTTAATCAGAGATTAAATTGCTGCTGATGATTGTAAAACGGCATTGTAAAAGCAACAGCTGCCAAAACAGAAACAGAGTGAATTCCTTTGTCAAGAATTGGCTTTCTATCTGAAATGCAAAACATTCAGCCAGTCAAAATTTAGTTTTTCGAAGGAGAAATTCTATCGCAACAGGTCCTCTTCCTGAACTCTGCAGTCACACAGTTCTGCACACAGGATTTAGAGGGGCACGCTGGAAAAGTTCCAAACGTGGACAGGTTCCAACAGATAGAATTAGCAGTAAATTAACACAAGATTTGTAGGTTCGTAGAGCAGTTTAGGTTGGAAGGGACCTTAAAGATCATTTAGTTCCAACCAGCCTTGCCATGGACAGGGACACCTTTCACTAAACCAAGCTGCTCAAGACCTCATCCAATCTGGCCTTGAACACCTCCAAGGAGGAGACATCCACAACCACACTGGGTAACCTGTCTCATCACACTCACTGTAAAAATTCCTTACTAATATCCAGTCTAAAGCTGCCCTGCTCATGTTTAAATCCATTCCCTCTCATCCTATCACTACAAGCTCTTGTAAAAAAATCCATTCCCGGCCTACTGGAAAGCTGCTCTAAGGTCTCCCTGAAGTCTTCTTGGCTCCAGGTTCAACAGCCCCAACACTCTCAGTCTGTCCTCACAGGAGACATTCTCCATCCCTCTGATGATTTTCATGGCCTCCTCTAGACCCACTCCAGCAGTTCCACATCCTTTTAATGCTGAGGTCACTAGAACTGAATGCAGTGCTCCAGATGGGGTCTTAGTAGAGCAGAGGGGCAGAATCCCCTGCCTGGCCTGCTGTTCTCCCTGCTTTGGATGCAACCCAGTACAAGGCTGCCTTCTGAGCTGCCAGCAACCAATGCCAGCTCACACAGAGTTTTTCCATCAACTGACACCCCCAAAGTCCTTTAAGACTGCTCTCAAGCAGCTCTTCTTCCAGCCAATATATGTGCTTGAAATGAAATGCTGTACAGATTCATTCAACAGAGGAGTGCCTAAATGCAACTTTTTTTCCCAGGATTGCAAATTCCTATTGGAATTCTCTGATCACAGACATCTGACAAAATATAATGCAAAACCTTCCTTTTAAGTCCAATGGTCTTAACTTCCTGAGCAAGAGTTTCAGTTCCACTGATGCTCCCACAGGGATCAAATGAATGTGTCTCATAACTCATCCCTTCCTGTACTGGGTTACTTTACTCATTATTCAAGAAGTTTCCAAAAGTTATAAACTTATTACTTCCATACCACTTAAAACAGTGGCAAGAGGACAGTAGCAGCTAGGCTACAATGAAACAGTCTCAGCACACCAGTTAAAAAGAGATGTCAGAAACCTGGCAATCCAAAATACTGGCCACCGTATCTCCCTATCTCTTGTACCAAATACCAGACAAGCATAGCAGTAGGTCAGTGTCTGCTGCTCAACACAGGTGTTGAGCATTCACCTATTTGGAAACATGTAAAAAAGTCAATACCCACACCACCTGTGCATAGAAGTAAGGAGGGTTCGAAGGTCTTTTCCAACCTTAATGATTCTATGATAAATCCACAACACTAAGCCATAAAGATCTATTCTCACAACTTTGACCATTATTTTAAAAAACACTGGGCTACAAAACTAATCTGTCTGAATAAGGGATGAGACTGAGATTTTATCAAAGATGTATTACTTAAGAACATACTAGAAAGTTGCCTAATGCAAAACAAAAACTCAAGTCTGCCAAAATCAAGGGCTGTTTTGCTGTCCGTACAGATGTCTCAGCCTTGAGATTAAAATAATGAGTAACAGTGTTTTCACATCAAGTCTGCATTAGGAAACACAAGCAAGAATTCCCTCTGCCAGAGAGAGTCTTGCAGTGGAGCTGGAAAAAGTTCTCAAATGCCAAGCCAGCTAAAAGCACAGTTTTGGACGATGAGCTGGATGATGCCAAAGAAAAGCAGCGAATCTCATCTGACAGGCTGTACTGAAAGGAAAGTTAGCATGCTAAGTCCCAGATCAAAAAGAGTTACCACGCAGTGCCAACTCGTCTCCAAAGTGAAACAGTTCTCATACCAAGAAGGACACCCCCACCCCTCTCGCACACAATTTCCCTTGGAAAATGGGGACACAAACAATTAACTTTATAGAACTGACAGTTCCTCGCAGCTCTGCCATTTTCCAGAACCTAAAAAGACATAAGCACAAGCTACTCCCTTCAAGTCCGCAGCTTGCTCCTAGTAAAACACAGTACATTGTGTAAGAGGTTGAATTGTTTTTGTTGATTGGTAGGGAGCTTTTTTGGTCGTTTGGATGAGATTTGCGGGGTTTCTCTGGAGGGGGAAGGTTGCCATTGTTTGTGGAGGAGTGTTTTTTAGAGGTGAGACCAGCTTTCTTACGTATTACCCACTTGGTGGCAGAATTCTAGCACAGAGGTCAAAAGGTTCATTTTCTGAAGGGAAAAACCTCATCCTCACCGTATGAGGACTACTCAGAACGTTCTGGCTTAAGAAACTTCTGGGTTTGTGGTTCAACCTTGTCACTTCTCTCATTTGGCACCTAAGAAGAAACACTAAGGTTGTTCCAGGTATATTTCCTATGTTCAGTTTAAACAGCTGCAGTATCTCATTCAGCAGTAGTCCCTGTATTCCAAGTATCTAATTAAATAAACCAAACCAGCATCTGTGATCCAAACAAGCTAAAGCAGAATAATTTTGTCAGAAAAAAATATTTAGTAAGACAGAGGTCTCTACAGAACTTGTCAAACAAAAGGTTGTACTATTTGACTATTTGCGCAGCCTTACAATAGTACTTGTGAATTACCATAACAACTAAGACATGCAATTATGTGCTTATTACTGAAGAAGAATTACCATGTTAAACATGGATTTAGTGCTGAATAAAAAAATACAACCTTATAAATATATAGGATTAGAACAGCAGCTTCAAAAGAAAGCCATGGGGAAAAGTAGTATTTTTCTCATAATTTTAGAATTATTTAAAATCTTTCTGAATAACCACTTGCTTTTGCATGAAAGCCTTTGACAGAAAAAAAAATCATTATTTTGCTTCTTGGACTCAGCAAAGATTACTTAATCTGCAACTACTTACATGGCTTTAAATAATGTCTGAATTTAATTAAAGAGTTGCTAATTTACTGTACTTCTTGATACTATTAATAGCAAGGTAACAAACAGTACTGCACAAATGTTTAAATTGTTTTAAAGGTACACTCTTCCCCCAAAGTGTATTGCCCTCCTGTGCCTACATCTACACACATATGCACCACGACAACCAAGGAGTTTGACTAAAATTAAGACACTATTTTGTGTTTAAGCCAAGTTTTCCTCACTTTAAACAGCTAGAAGGCCTTGAAATAACTGTAGTATTAACCATATAAAAGAAAATAAAAAACTACACATCTTGGACAAGTATCAAGAAATACTTAAGCACCACCAATTCTAAAGATAAACATTGGCTTTGATGCATGTTTAACGACTTAAACATATGCACTAAGTGCCAGCTCAAAGATCCAGACTGTATAGCAAAACCACACTAACGAAAATGTCTAACCATTAGCAAAGACTTAAGTATGTAAACGATCTACCAGTCATGACATAAAGAGCCTATCATCCTCAAAGGGAAAGCTGAGAAGCAGAAAATACAAGAATTGAAGTAATTATTGAGAGAAGTTGAGTTTGGTCCATTTACATAAAAGAGTGCTGAATACACAAAAGCTATTCTAGCTACCCGAAGAAAACACACCACCATTTTTCTAAACATTGACTGTATTAGATTAGAACATTCCACTGCACAAATAAATACAGCCACGTAACACCTAAAGTACACACACATCTCCTTCAAAATTCTAAGTAACTCCAACCCTTTTCAAACACAAATTCACTAATTACAGGTGCACTTCCTCCACTAAAATACTTACACTCGTTTACTAGTAACGACATTCTTTAATGTTACAAATTGTGTTTATAATATTATAGATAAGGACACAGAGCTGCATATAAAATACACACATGTACACACACACCCCTATTTGTGTGGAAGAGGATGAGGTTCTCCATGACTTCTTTACCTCAGTCTTCACTGCAAAGGCCTCCAGCAACACTCCTGGAGTCACAGAACATAACAGCAGGGACTGGAAAGAAGAACTGCCCATCATAAGCGAAGATCAGGTTTGTGATCACCCGAAGAACCTGAAAGTGTTCAAGTCCATGGGACCCGACGAGATACACCCATGGGTACTGAGAGAAGTGATGGATGACATTGCTAAACTACTCTCTATTATATTCCAGAAGTCATGGCAGTCTGGTGAAGTCCCCACTGACCGGAAAAGGGGAAACATAACTCCCATTTTCAAAAAGGGTAGGAAGGAGGAGCTGGGGAACTACAGGACAGTCAGTCTCAGCTCTGTACCCAGTAAGATCATGGAGCAGATCCTCCTGGAGGCACTACTGAGACAGAATAGAGAAGAGGTGATTTGGTATAATCAGCATGGCTTCACCAAGGGCAAATCCTGCCTGACAAACCTGGTGGCCTTCTATGAACATGTTACAACATTAATATATGAGGGGCGAGCAACTACTGTCATTTACCTGGACCTGGGCAAAGCCTTTGACACTGTCTCGCCCACATTCTGGTCGCAAAGCTGGTGAAACATGGATTTGATGGGTGGACGACTACATTGATAAAAAACTGGCTTGATGGCCACACACAGAGAGTGGCTGTCAATGGGTCCATGTCCAAGTGGNCAGGTTTGTGATCACCCGAAGAACCTGAAAGTGTTCAAGTCCATGGGACCCGACGAGATACACCCATGGGTACTGAGAGAAGTGATGGATGACATTGCTAAACTACTCTCTATTATATTCCAGAAGTCATGGCAGTCTGGTGAAGTCCCCACTGACCGGAAAAGGGGAAACATAACTCCCATTTTCAAAAAGGGTAGGAAGGAGGAGCTGGGGAACTACAGGACAGTCAGTCTCAGCTCTGTACCCAGTAAGATCATGGAGCAGATCCTCCTGGAGGCACTACTGAGACAGAATAGAGAAGAGGTGATTTGGTATAATCAGCATGGCTTCACCAAGGGCAAATCCTGCCTGACAAACCTGGTGGCCTTCTATGAACATGTTACAACATTAATATATGAGGGGCGAGCAACTACTGTCATTTACCTGGACCTGGGCAAAGCCTTTGACACTGTCTCGCCCACATTCTGGTCGCAAAGCTGGTGAAACATGGATTTGATGGGTGGACGACTACATTGATAAAAAACTGGCTTGATGGCCACACACAGAGAGTGGCTGTCAATGGGTCCATGTCCAAGTGGAGGCCAGTGACAAGTGGAGCCCCTCAGGGATCAGTCTTGTTCAACATCTTTGTTGGTGACACAGCGAGGCAGTGAGTGCACCCTCAGCAAGTTTGCTGACGACACCAAGCTGTGCAGTGCAGCAGACACATTGGAGGGAAGGGATGTTTTCCAGAAGAACTTGGACAGGCTGGAGAGGTGGCCATAAGCCAACCTCATGAGGTTCAATAAGACCAAGTGCAAGGTCCTGCATCTGAGTCAAGGCAATGCCAAGCACAGATACAGGCTGGGCAGTGACTGGCTGGAGAGCAGCTCCGAGGAGAGGGACTTGGGGGGTCTGGTGGACAAGAAGCTCAACATGATCCAGCAGTGTGAACTTGCAGCCCAGAGGACCAGTTAGATCCTGGGCTGCATCAAGAGAAGTGACGCCAGCAGGGCAAGGGAGGCGATTCTCCCCCTCTACACTGCTCTGGTGAGTCACACCCCCACACCCACCCCCACACCCCCGGTTTGGAGCCTTTATTACAAGAGGGATGTGGGCATGTTGGAGCATGTCCAGAGAAGGGCCGCGAGGATGATCAGAGAGCTGGAGCACCTCTCCTATGAGGACAGACTGAAAGAGTTTGGGCTGTTCAGCCTGGAGAAAGGGAAGCTTCAAAGTGACTTTATTGTGGCCTTTCAGTATCTGAAGGGGGCCTACAAAAAAACTGAGGGACTTTTTAAGCTGTCAGGTAGTGACAGAACCAGGACGAATGGAACAAAGCTGGAGGTGGGGAGATTCAGACTGGATGTGAGGAGGAAGTTCTTCACCATGGGAGTGGTGAAACCCTGGAACAGGTTGCCCAGAGAGGTGGTTGAAGCCTCATCCCTTTAAGTGTTTAAGGCCAGGCTGGATGAGGCTCTGGTCAGCCTGATCCAGGGTAGGGTGCCCCTGCCCGTGTCAGGGAGGTTGAACTAGATGATCGTTGTGGTCCCTTCCAACCCTGACTGATTCTAGGATTCTATTTGCCAGAAAAAGGTGTCTTTTGGGAGGACTAGAATTCAAATATTTCCTGTGATGATCTTCAAATTACAGAAGTGTAAAACAACCTGTAATTCAGCTGTAGTAAGAGGAGTGTAGGCTGCTTTGCTTAGAAGCTTTTTTTTTTTTTTTTAAGGTTTTGTTGGTTTATTTATTCATTCAGTGTCACTTGTTTTTTCCCCATTTTGTGCTACCAGGGCAAAACCAGCACACCTGTGCTAACCTATTAAATACATCTTGTGACATTCCTTGGAAGCCTGCAATGCATCAAGAAGAGAATTATGTAGATCTTCGCTTCCAGTCATGGTCTGTGGTATTCAAAACCTCTGCAACCCAAAAAGCTTTAGGGCTCTGCTTAGCCATTTCCAAAGTCAGTATTTGCCAAAGGAGTTTCTTTTATTTGTTCAGTGGCAACATCTCTTCCTCCAGCGTAAACTTCTAGGACAAGAGCAGTGCATCTGCACTTGGGTATCAAACATGCCTTGAAGCTTTGCGAAGCAGGTAATGCTTTTGAAGTAATGATGGGCAGATCTTTACTTCAGCAGTCAGGGTGTGTGATACTCCAGACCATGACAATGTAATCCATAAATCCCTTACTTATGCTGTCTTCCTTAACACTCAACCTTTAGCTTATCTCAAAAACAACACAGACACATGCACAGCCAATAATCTTGAGCCAGTAAATTGGGAAATACCTCAAAAGTAGTCGCAAACACATCATTTTCCCCAACACTACACAATCATTGTCAGCAGCTTTCAGATGACACTGATCCTGCTGCTAAGCCCTACCTATCACCATCCTAAAATAAGCAGTCTGGCTGGAGGTTGTGCAAACACAAGTGACCTACGGCAGCCAAAACTGTCTGTGGCAGCCACCAACAACCAGTGTCAAATACAGCCACTGTGCTTCATGACCTGAAGCAGACCACAGTCTGTGTCCCACAAAGGCAAAACAGAAGCATGACTTAAAAGTCATCTGTTAGCCCATCTTTTTGAACTTCAATTTAGAAACAGTCCAGAAACACAACCAATACTTAAATGTTGAGTATCAGTAGTCAGAATTTCTTTTCCTTCTCTAGGTACTTGTGATTAGCATGGAAAGTACTTGGTTTAGTTTGAAATTGAAAAGCTAGCTAGCTGAAGTAATGGACTGAAAAGTTTGGTACTTTCAAACCTTAGTTGTACAAAATATGCATCTCTTTTTTTTCTGTGAAACAAACTACTAACAAGTTCTTTTAATTCCATGAAACCAAATAACAAACCTGTGTTTAAAATATGGTCATTAAACCATATCTCAGCCTGACATATACATATCCTCTAGTCCTTAATATTTCACAGATAGTAAAAAGGACAAATGAAACAGCTGTACAAGGAAATACCACAGATATGGGCAAGTAATTTAAACCTTAACATGCTCTATAAATAAAATAGCTTGATTTTCCTAATGCTACTTCTGAATTATTAAAAAGTACAGTAGCAACAAAGGTATTTACTCCTATTTCAAAATGATTTTAAGCCTACTTTGTTCTAGGCTCAGATTTACAGTCCGATCTAAGTCAAGGGCCTTACTGATATGAAGCCTTTACCACAGAGCTAATGGGTGTTCTTTCCACTCAATTTCCTGTAAGTTTCAGATATTCTGAAGATTTCTAGTGTCTAACAATTCCTGAATAAAAAAAAAAAAAGCCCAATACACGACACTCAGTTTCCTTGAATAGGTATTTTCAAACAGCTCTGCTCTAATAGCAGCATGCTTCCTTCTGCTTATACTTCACAACTTCACTTCTTACACATTTGCCCTACAGAAGGAAAATGACCTTGACAGGGCATGACTCATTCTGTCCCTTGTTTAACTCCTAACCTAGGAAGCAGACTTGAGGTTGCATGTTTTACACATCTAAACCATTACCATGATAGTAAAGGTTATGAACCTCAACTGTGTGGTGTGATTCACTTGAAAGATCGAGTTCCATTTTTTTTTCTCTGTTCCAAACTGGGACAACGCTGCCTACAAAACGACATGGAAGGCATCCAGTTTACTTCATTTGGTCTTTGTGACAACCTCACTTCTCAGACAACAACTTTCACAGGCTGTTAACTTTCTGTTCCTCTATACAAATATACTGCAGCTGCAATCTGCCAGAAAATAAAGCCTAGATGCTACCCATGGGTTCTGCAAGCCCTTTAAATGCTTTAACTCGCACTGTGGCAAGTGCAGATTAATACTTTATAAAAAGAGATGCATCTGCTGCTGCATTATATAATCTCCAGCCACGCGGACGTAAGTAGCAGGGCTCAGCCTCCTGCTGAACAGGCTACTACAGCTTAATGCAATACCCTGTCACATTTTAATTTTAAAACAGCCAGACCACTAAAACAAGTGTCTTCACTGACAGTCCCTCCCAGGATCCTTTAGTGGTAGAACTGATGACACCGAGTGTAAACTGCGTGCAAAACTCGAACAAGTGTAACCCGCACGGAGAAGGGAGAAAAGAAGCCCTGCAAGGCGATCAATTTGCTTTATTTGGTTTCTATGCGGAACTGCATCTCCTCTCCAATCGGCACCATATTCCTTCCATCCCCGATTAGTGTTTCGGGTAAACCCGGGGGCTTCCCGTTATTACTGCGGGCAGCGGGAGGGAGGATGCTTCTCGCAGCCCAGATGACGCAAAGAGGTGGAATCTGCAGCGACTCGCCGCGGATCACGTACACACCGGCGGCGGGGAGGGAGCGTGGAGACGCCGGTCCCCGCCAGCTTCCAGCTCTTGGGCGCGTTGGGAAAGCGAGAGGCGGAGAGGCGGCTGGAGGCGGCGGCTGCCGGCATCCGCTGCCGCCCGGGGAAACCGGACCGAACAACCCAGCCGCGGGTGTGGGCTGGGCCCGCACGGCCTCGAGTAAAAGGCTGAGGAAACTCCTCGTTGAAGAACTACGAGCCCACACAACAAGGACAGCCGGGCTTTCCTCTCTGCCCCCCTCCCCTCAAACCCTACCAAGCGTGCCGAGTCTTCTTTAAGTGAAAGTACCTCCCAGACACACCCGGCAAAAGAAACTAATTGTCATTTCAGGAAGGAGCTAAAAGCAATCGTCACTGAACGACTCCTGGCAAAAGCAGCGTTAGACTCATTTCAAAACAGCATGAAGTAAGGCATATTCGAAATCTTTCTTTAGTCAAACTTTGTTAATTTACTTTTTTTTCCCCTAGTAGAGAAGGGGAAACTAAAGCGTAGGAAAATACGAGTTCTTGACTAAGTATATTGCCTCCTTTTCTCCCCCTTCCTTCTTAACGTCTATGGATCTTTTGTTCACCCTCTCCTGTAGCTAGGACTACCTCTACATTAAAGAAGTAGATTTGAGGAGATGAGACATTTCCAAAATTCCTACGAGGCTAGAGAGTAAACTACCATCTGAGTGTTCCACATCGTGAGTAGGAACATAAATGTTTCTGGTGCCAATCTGAAAAGCAGATGAGGCAAGGGCTGGCAGAGCCCCAACAGTGCAGCCAGCCTCCCACCCACCGTGCGAGACACCACGACCTCCTTCCCCCGCTCAACATCAGCCATCCACTCTCCCTCCTCTCCCCACCATTTCCCGAAGGATGAAGACATTTTGGTAGTGAAAGTTACTGGAGCCTTTCTACCTTTTTCCTTGCTAAGGCAGGCTCAGAGGAGCCGTGATTCTGAGGAAAGGAGAAGGAAGGATGAGGGTGTGTTCGCAGCTCAGGCCGCACAAAAATTTTTACCTCCTTAAACGTTCTCAGTAAGCAGACGGATGGAAGGCCAGGACACAAAGAGGAAGCGGCCATCCCGTGTGTCCCACTACCAGACCTCTCTCTCTCTCTCCACTACCTCCACGTGCCCCTACAGACGCGGCTTCCCGCCGCCTCCCCTGAGGCAACCAACCCATGCTTCCGACTGCTCGCACCGCTGCTACACCCGGCGGCTCCCTCGCAGCCTCCAGCATAGACGCCCTAACTGCCTGGGAGGCCTCAGCGCTCCAGCATCCCCCACATCATACTCCGAGGGGCTCCCCACCTCGCCCATTCTTACGGCTGTCCCCGTTCCCCGCCGTATCTGCAATCCCCCTCCCAGACACTCCCTCAGGCTTCTAACTCTTCTTTCCTTCCTCCTCCCCGATGATCCGGATGAACAGCGTGAGCAGCTACCTTGGGCATCGCCGCCGCTGGTCAGCACTCCGATGGCCTTTCCGGTGCCCGAGAGGTTCTCGAAGAACTTCGGTTGGTGATCCATGGCGCTGCGGGGCAGCACCGGGCGCGGGGCTCTGCCCTGCTACTCAAGGTGCACACTCCGTTGAGAATTGGCCTCTGCGGAAGAAGAACCCGTAAAGAAACGGCGTGGGCGTTTATTTACAAATCGACAGGTATACTTCCACACAATAAACGAAGAGAGGGAGCGACTGAGTTAAAAAAAAAAAAAAAAACGGGTAAGGAAAGGCGGAGGAGAAAGCACAGGTAGGGATGCGCGAAGCAGAGCGGTAGTTCTCACATCGCAGAAAGTCACGCCACCCGCCTCTTCCCCCGCCGTGCCCGCGGCCGCTTCCTCTCCCCACCACCCCTCACAGCTCTACGCAGCCCGGCACCGCCCTCCAACGCCCCTTCAGGAGCGCCGGCTGACGAGCAGGCCAGGCAGCCAATGAGGAGGCTGCTGCCGCCGTGGGGGAGCGGTTACGTTCAGAGGGAGCCGGCAGGTGGGGGGAGGAGAGGCGCAAGTGTCCGTGGTGGGGTGAGGGCGATGGGGTAAGATGGCCGGCGGCGTGGCGCGTACTGAGGCAGCTCCGTCTCTTCATGGGAGCGGCCGAGGCCCTGTCGTGCCTGTAGAGCTGCAGGAGGCGGCTGCCCAGGCACCCACTTCCGCGGGAGCTTGCCGAAAGCCAGAGCCTTGCTGAGGCGGCCGTCAGAATGCCGCGATGTGAAGCTGAGCAATACGGCGTGAGCGTGGGTGTGCTTTGCGCTGTTTGAGAGTAGTCCTGCGTGAGCCTAGCTACAGACTTGGCGGGTGGCTGCAGGTGTCCGAGTGCAGCTCCCATCCGTCTGAGCCAGAGGCTCGAGTGGGAAGTCTGCCTCCAGCTGTGGGGTACTTGAGGCCGCGTTCATGCCGGCCAGCTTGGCCCTGCCCTCAGGTTCATCTGTTAACTCAGAAGACTCTTTTATCAGTGAGCGAAGCGTACAGCGCCTGCTGTGAATGCGGACTAAAGGGAAGAGTTACTGCTGCGTCGTATGGCAGGGTCTGTATCACGGCTTCTGGTCCCTGGCTGCACGTCAGGCAAAGAAACCCAAAGCTGTAGAGCTGTATTCCTTCACTTTTTGTCATCTCCTCTGGCATGTGTTGCTGCATTGGCATCCCCAAACTGTAGCAGGCGTAGGAATGTTATGTGTTAACGACACAAAGTATTGTCTTTATAATTTAGTTTATTCAGCAAGCAATAATAAGCGAGAATCAGCGCTGGGCGGACGCGGAGTCTCCGCTCTACCAACGGCGCGCAAACCATTCCCGAAAGTCCCAGCCTTTACAGACTCCCCCCCACACACGTGTTCCTCCGGGATCGTCTGTGTGAGCTGCTGCCGGGGGGAATCGCCTGTCTGGGACGTCTGCTATTCTCTGCGCCTTCGTGACCTGTTGCTGGAGAGGGTCGCAGAATCTTCCTCTCTGCCTGTGAAACAGTTTCTTTTATAGGAAGGTTAGGTTCCCGCCACTTGCTCACAGTGCCTGTCATATGAACACAGCCTACAGCATACACTTCAATTGCTCTAACCCCGTGTACCAGTTTAATGAACAAACTTTAATTTCAATCCGTTACAGGTGGATACTGTCTTCAAACGTGTAGAGTTCAGAGACAAAGGTTGAGTCTACTGGAGCAGCAGAGGTAAGGCAGTTGGGAGAAATTACTCTAGGTAGCCATCCCAGTCTTTCTGCCTTCCATTTTACTGTCCTGTCGTGCACTGATGCTTTTTCAGGAGTCGGTAGTGGAGGAGAGGTGGTCTCTTAAACTGGCTGTATCAGAATGCCGTGTTAGTGTGCAACAGAATAATTCTGTTGAATTACTACAATGTGTGTAGCTACAGAAACAAGACCCCAGTTATGATAATTTAAGCAAATAATGCTGCATTATTCCATATAAAGTTCTTTGTGGTACTTGGCATAAGTAAATGGCACAACTAGGGGCTAAGTTGCTTGCCCAAAATTATAAAGCAAAGTCAGGGAGAACCAGGAACAAGACCAAATACTGACTAAGCATGAAGTTTTATGTTTTAATTGCTATAATAATAAGTAGGTTTGTTCAGCATCTTCATCACAACTCCGTAGAAATCCAGTCACTTTTCACACAGACATGCAGAGGTACAGTCATTTGAGTAGTCTGGTGAAAGTTGCTCATAGATATATGTTGGAATAAATCACACTTGTGAACAGATAGCTATACTAGTATGTGGGCAGCACACGTTTGCAAATCTACTCAAGAGGCTAAAATGAGTGAGTTGACAGTGGAAAAAGCACATTGCCACATTATTTTTATACCATGAACAATAGTGACTGTTCAGGGAATTTACTGTGTTCTTTTGTGAATCTGAGGAGAGTTCTTAGTCATAGATTGTAATAAAGGTGAACTTTTTTTACAGAAATACATGCATTCCCATAAAATCCAACCCTGTTCAAAGGTTTCTGCTTTGAATGGGAATCGCATTAGTTTCTTGGAGAGAAGCTCTGCAAAAGTTGAATAAAGGTCTTTCGAGTGACTCAGTGCTTGATCCAAACCTGTACAGTCAGTTGGAAAGCCTTTGGCTAATATGAAATATGACTACTTTAAGATATTGGACCAATGATAGTTTGACATCTGAGCATCACTTTGCAGAAGTTTTCAGCTGGTTGGTTGGGTTGGTGCAGGTATTCTTTAGAATGGCCTTTATTTTTTCAGTGAAGTTACAGCATTCACACTTTGGAAATAGACTCATCTCTCTTGCTTCCAAATACAGCCTTGGTTCTAAGGAGCTATTATTTTCCGAAAGTGTTTGTCTCCAATAGCTTTATGACACATAATGAACTTAAAAGTGATGTATTTTTTCACCATTGCCTAACTAGGAAGCTGCCTACAATTTCACTGCTTTAATCATTTATTCTAGCTACTCATTGTTATTCAGCAAAGCTCTCAGGAAAGAATTGTGTTTTGTCTGTGCCAAATCATTAACGTAGAGGTGGGAGGAGAGGAAAGAATGTGGAACTGTTTGTTCCTGAAGACTGTCATGATATACTTCCAGCAATATCTGGAATATCTACCTTCCAGCAATAGAATTACCTATATATAATTTTAAAAGGAGTTATTGGCTTAAGAGTTGAAGACTGTTAGGGAAAACAGACTGATTTAACCTTGTGGGGTATAGTTGCAATGCAGCTAGGTACACATGTGTAAATCATACTGACACTAAGAACAGGCTCTTCTAAGATCTGCAAGGTGATAGTAAAGGACTGCATATCTGAATAAAACCTCAGCAGGTAATTTGCACACTACATTAGGCACTGTAATTTTCCTCTTATGGTGATGCTAAATAGAATCACTTTGCCCAGGATAGGGAGAAGACAGGTGGGTTTTGACTATTCCCTGAGTAGACCATTGTAGCTGGTCTGCATCCTTCTTTCATTGCCTGTTTCCCGTGCTATTTACCTCAAGCCTATCTGCCCACCTTAAAATCTTATCACTACCTAAGAAATCCTGAATTACCCTTTCAATATACTTTGGAATGCTTCTCAGCTCAACTAACTATGCCAGTGTCATTGCACTTGCTGCCTTTGAACTGTAAAATGGTTCATACTGGGATGCAGTATCACCAGTGCATCCAGTGCTCCATTTGGCACAACATCATCCACTGAAATTAAGTTAAACTAGTCATGCCCCCAAAAAGAGCAAGATACTGCATGGGCTGCAGAGCTGAAGAAATGGATTCCCAGCAGCTGAAACTATTTTCTACAGCTAGACCTTTCTTTCATATGTGTATTCTCTGGCATCTGCTGGTACATGAGCCCACATCATGTTTGTCTGAGGTATTTATAGGAACTGTCTTTTCTGCCCAGCTGTTGATTTTTCACAAGTTTTATGAATCATAAGTCAATTAGCTTTTGCATATTCTGTTGCTTAATATTATTAATAAACAGGCAGAGAACAGTGAATGAGGATTTACAGAAATGCCAGCATTTTAAAATGAAACAGGCTTAGTCATGGAGCGTGCAGATTAGCATGCAAAGAAGGAAGAAGTCATCAAGACATGATTTATGGGCAGACGGTAACAGTCATTTCATTATGAGAACTGCCTGCTTTCATCCATTAATACTACGACATTCCCTGGCCCTACATGTTGCATATAAACTCTCCTACTACTTAGTCTCTGATTTGTTTGCACCCTTCAGCTGTGTTTTCATAATAGTGTAAATGTTGTAGTTCAGGAGCTACATTCTGTTTGTTTTTTCATTTCTCTCTTGCATATTCACAGTCCTGGTTACAGTAATGTGCACAAGGTGTTCTTTATGCTATAAATACAGGGTGTAAATGAGAAGGAATCTAGAACTGGTATGAAATAAGTGATAGAGGAAGATCTCCAAGAGATTTGAAGAAGGGACTTGCTATTATAACTGAATGATGAAGGGAAGGAGGGGGTTGAGGACAATGGAAAGCTAACGCAGATTTGAGAAGGGAACATGGTTTGTCCAGAATAGGTGATTCTTAATAAACATTTAAACAAGATTTTCTATTTTTTTTCTGTTTTCATCTCTAGTTGCTACAGATTTTGTTAGGGAGAGAGCAGCAATTAACACATCCTCAGACAGGAGTTTACTTGAAGTTCTGACCAATACAGACATTATGGAAGAGATAATGCAAGAATTCATCTGTTGCTTCTCAGCAGTCATAAAATACATCAAAATCATTTGCACTGTAAAGATAAGTGATCTATTGAGTCACTGTAAATATCAGCTTTCAGAAGAGAGGGAGCTGTATCACTGGTCTATGAATGTGCCCATTTTACACAGGGGCAAAAGTACTCAGTAACACAGTAAGTGTAATAAGCCATTTAAACTGCCCAGGTTAGTGCAAGGAAGTGGAAAGGAGAAAAACTATCAACTGTAAAAGGTGCTTTATTATATTTTGACAAGGAATGATAAAGTAAACTTCACCATGTTCACTGTGAAAGAAAATGGCTTACTGAACATCAGCTACAACTTCTTCTGGAATGTCAGATGGTTGTGTCTTTGAATTTGCTCTACCTGACTTTTCATTTGAGACTTTAGGTATAAAACTAAGGCATTAATGAAAGTCTCACTACAGTCAAATGGCAAGACTTTTTAATGGTGCCTGAATCAGGCCATATATAAAATAATAGCACAAATGTAATCCCTAAATTCAGCTAACTGTAATGAAAAGACAGGAAAAAAAGACACTGATTGAGCAGTATCTTTTCGAGATGTTACTTCCTGCACAGTGTTTTTATTTATCTCAGAATTTAAATCATGATTGAACAATTTATTACTGGGAATCGTAAAATACTAGAATAGCCTAGGTTGGAAGGGCCCTTAGAGATCATCTACTCCAACCTCAACTAAACTTGGCTGCTCAAGGCCTTATCCAACCACCTGGACTCACTCCAACAGCTCTGTGTCCTTATTACAGTGGGGACACCAGCACTGGAGGCAGTATTTGAGGTGAGATCTCAGCAGAGCAGAATCAAGGGGCAGAATCCCCTCTCTTGTCCTGCTGGCCACACTCCTCTGGATGCAGCTCAGCACACAGCTGCCTTCTTGACTGCAGGAGGGCACTGTTAGCTCACGGTGCCCTCAATGGCCCTGCCCATGTTGCTGACAATGATGTTAAGAACAAACCAAGAAGTATTGTTCATCTCTTACGAACTTTGAACCTTCCATGTTTTTATGGAGAATGTTCTATAAATAGTTACATGGGAAATGTGCCGGTGTGGTCTGTAGGCTCTACGGTTATTTGTTCCATGCTAGATTTGTGGATCCTTTCCTGAATGGCAAGTACTAATATTTCTCATTTATGTTAAACAGTTTCATTGTGTGACATTTTATTTTTACTTCCTCTTGCTTCCAGCTGCTAAGTTCACTCTAAGTGTTAACATCATACAAATATTATCAACACAATATGTATTCCAAGTTATATAACTTTCAAACTTTGATTCTTGAAAAAAACCACATTCTGAGCCCCTAAAAAAATGCATTTTTCAGTGGCTTTACATCACCTGGAGTCCACTTCTTAATTTCAAAGGGTGCTCTTTCTTGTTTTATTGGGTATGAAGATTCATGACTGAGCTAAGCACCACACAAAAATCTTGCAGATCAAAGAAGGTTTGTGCTATTGTGAAAGATCTTTTGTGTCAGATACACTAGGTTGGGAATAATTGAGCCACGCTAGTCATATATGTATCATAAATGCTCAGAGGCTTAAAAAAATCAAGAACACAAAAAAAACCTGCCTAAGACACTTCATTAAAAAGAAACATTGTGCTAATTACATGTTTAATGAATCATAGAATTGACTAAGTTGTTTCTCCTGGTTTAGGGGAGAAGACCTAAGCCTCTCTTTCTCACCTAGAACACCTCCAGAGTGAGCCATCATTTGGTGCCACAGGATAATTTGTAAGCTTGCCATAGTATGAGCCACAAAAGGTGTATGGGATGTCTGTTTGGGAAATGGGTAGGGCTATGAGTACCTGTTCAGAGTCTTCATTAAAAGGATATAGATTTGTCATGGTGCTCTCACAATGTGGCACTTTTGAAGTAGTGAAAATGATCTGAAGATACGGAGGAGAATTCTTACTACTGATGTGATGTGAACTGTTTGTTTAGTGCTAGTAATGAACAACACCCATAGAACTTAGAGTATCAGACCTTCTTTCTTATGGATGTGTGCCCTAACTACTCAATTATTAGATGGTATTACCCTTTGTATGGTAATTCTGGGTGAGCGAATCCTAGTAACAACTTTGGGAAGAGTTTTGGAGTGTCTTCATCCAGAAAAAATGCCCTCCTGACCAATAGGGCATATTGCAGAGAGAGGCCTCAATGAACTTGGGCAAAACTGATCTCAGAGTGATGACTGGTGCTATGGGAGAGTCCAGAGGAGGCCACAAAGATGATCTAAGAGCTGCAGCACCTCTGCTGTAAGGATAGGGTGAGGGAGCTGAGGGTGTTCACTCGAGAGAAGACTCCAGGGGCACCTTACAGCTGCCTTCCAGTACCTGAAGGGAGCCTGCAGGAAGGCTGCAGAGGGACTTTTCATCAGGGTGTCAAGAGACAGGACAAGGGAGAATGGCTTGAAGCTGAGGAAAGCAGGGTTAGACTGGAGCTGAGGAAGAAGTTCTTCAGTGTGAGGGTGATGAGACTCTGGAATAGGCTGCCCAGGGAGGCTGTGGCTTCTTTGTGCCCAGGGCTGTTGAAGGCCAGGTTGGATGAGGCCTTGAGCAGCTGTGTCTAGTTGAGAGGTGTCCCTGCCCATGGTGGGAAGGTTGGAGTAGATGATCTCTAAGGCCCCTTCCAACCTGAGCCTCTGTAGGATTCTGTCTTTCTGCTCATACAGCATCATTGTTAGGCTGTATTATATAAAAGGTGAGAACTGCAGAGTATTATGTAGGAGTCTCTTCTGTAGATAGTGGATGATGCTAAGGAGTTCTTTGAAGATTTGTTATAGCACTTTTCTCAGCAGAGTTTGGTTGGAAGAATACTTAGCCTTTTGTTTCTGGAAAGGCATAAAGGCAAGACACATCAACTAAGTGCATATGTGGAGTGGGGCCAAATGGACAATTTGGCCTAAAGCTGTCACTGATTCATTGCCACAGAAGAACTGATGGAAAGAATTGCAAGGGAAAAAATTCTGAAAAATCTAGGAGAGACATTATCTGTCTCTTTTACCAGGAGAGAAAAAATCATGTATTTGTATAGCTTAAGGTTGCTAAACAAAAGAGTAGCATCTTCTTCTATTTCATGACTTTGGGGTTTATTTTTATGTGGAAAAGCATTCTTTCTGGGATCCCTTTTCATTTAAGGATAGATTTCACTCTTTAGCATTGACATTATGCATTTTTTTTTTTCAGTTTTGTGTCTTGCCTGTATATGGAAGCTCCTGCAGAGCTTAAAATAATCTAGGTGGTCAGTGATACATTGCTCAGATATAAAAAGTGATGCCTGGATGGACCTTTTATTGTGACTGCCAGGACCCTAGGCCTTCAGAGGCTCTTCCTCGTTGTGTCTTACTGTTGAACTGAACGAGGATTTGGTATTCAAAATAACTGAGGCTTATGGGAATATTAATTTTGGGAGTTGTGGAAAGAGCACAGCTGGTCAAAATGAAATGCCATGTCTGTGTCCTTAAATTATCTGGAGAGTACAGTGTCACAAAGTTGTCTTTCTGAAGGACTGAGGAGACTAGAAACACAATTTAATAGGAAGGCACATAGCAGGGCCATCATTCGAGCTTCTGTATTAGCAGCCAGAAGGTTCTGAGAGAGATTACAAATACTTAGAGAAAGCAATAAAGTTAGGAATTAGGTTCAAATAATTTGCACTTCAAGAAGCAGTCTTTACCTTTGACTTTTTTGTTGTTCTTTTATCTTGTTATGGTGCTGTGAATAATACATAAGTTTGTCTCTTCAAGAGGTCATGCTTATTGTTACTGGCCAGTCACTACATCTTATTTCTTAGCATGCACTTGCTATCTCACCATTTCTCCTCCCCACTCCAGCTTTCCTTTTCTTCCTTTCATTTATTTTTCAACCACCTGTTTTTTCTTTGCTTCTCCCACTACTTGCAACTTCCTTCCCATCTCTTTAGAGCGAGCTGGAGGAAACAGCCTACTTATCCTGGCCACAAACATCTCCATTCTTTGGAAGCAGTCTTTCACTATGGATTCATGGATAATGCTGAGTCTGGACGTCAGCTGTTATTATAATGAAGAAGGAACAAAACTTATTCTGAGCTGTGACAAGTTAAAGTTCAACATGACTCAGTGGAACATAACCTTCTGATAGATATGGTTGTGGCTGAGAGCATTGCCATGCTTCTGTCATATGCCAGCTTGCTGAATGTGTTACACATTAATGGCAGTGCTAGGCCTGCTGAGAGACCAGGAGATGAACATAGCAATGCTCTAAGCACAGTGAGGGGCCTGGGGATTTTCTATTTCATGTCATTCCTGGTTCTGTTATGTTCTGTGTAGGAAAGGAAACCAAGATCAGAAAAACTGGGGGATAAGGTTAGGGGCTTTTCTTAGGGATTAGGGGCAGGATGTATATTTATATGCCCAGCTTTGTTCTGCAGGTTTTTTTAGCAAATCTGGTGCATGGCATAGGCTTTAGTTGCAAGGCAACTGAAGCTTTGTCCTCTGTGGGTATTTCTTAAGGGAACCCCAACTCAGTTTGCTATTTGCATATGTTGAAGAAGTTTACTCAGCTGCAATAGGCTGAATGCAGGTCTAAATGTTTTCTTGAAATGTTTTGCATACAATTTGCGTGCAGTTCTTTGTGTCAGCTTGTCGTGAAGGAAGTCCTAAGCAGCCAAAGACACGCACATAAAGTTGACACTTGGAATAGTCACTTAGTAGAACTAGTGCACTCTTTAAGGAAGAACAAATGAAGTACTGGCTTAGCCACATTTTTAGGCATCACATCTCTTAATAAGCCCAGAAATATATATATATATATATATATGCATTTAAAAATCAGTGAAAGTGCTGAAAGATGCCTGCCATTACTTGCATACAGTTTAGACACCACTGTTTTAAGAGACAGTATACATTTTTAATAGCAGTTTCAGAAGATGTATTATCAGCTTTATTCACCATCAATATCTGACCTGAATATCAAACAACGTAAATAAAACAAAGCTACTTACACAAGTCTTGAGGTGGGCACGAGCTTCATGCATTCCTCTTAGAAAAGCATTCTTATCTTGCAAAGGAGTGTCTGCTCTCTTGAAAAACGTAGCTATTTCGTGCACTATATGAGCAATGGCTGCATCATCATACTGAACCTGGCATGCAAAGAACAAATACAGGTACATCTAGCTTCTGAAGTTTGCACTGAAGTTTCAGCTACTAGTGCATTTTTCAACATTCTGAGTTCAGCTATAAGTTCTTAAGACAATTTTGAACACGTTCTTGTGATCTTCTAAAGCTTTTAGTCCAAAAATTACAGTCTGTAATATGCATTGCAGTTGTGGTGTTTATCTGAAAGGCAGGCATTTTGTCTGCCATTTCCAGTTGCAGCCTTTGATTTCCTAAGGTGGCCCTCTGCTTGGCAGTGCAAACAGTCAGTAAGAGGCCGAGAGTCGAAAGCAGCTCTGGAGAATTCAGCTCCCAGACACCAGAATGAGGGTGCAGTCTTTGCTCTCCAGCACAGCCCGGATCCGATGGGAGGGAGCTCCCTCTGTCTCCGCGAAGCTGCAAATGCAGGAGAGGCTGAGCATCCCCCTCAGCCTGTTCCAATTCCCTGGCTGCATTTTCCAAGCTCCGTTGAGGAAGTTGGCTGGAAGGAAGGAATTGCTTCCGTGCAGTACCACTCTCTCAACCAAGTGCCATCTTATATATTTTATGGCATTGCAGAGCTGGGCTGAAAGTGAGCTATGCACATAAAACACACACGTAAGTGCTGAGTAGTACATAAAATTACCCCTGCACTACTTTTGTGGGGTCTGCCTGTGACTGAAACTGAGCTCAGCATGCTGTTTTGGTCGTTTGCAGGCTCCCAGACTCATTCAGTTGATTTTCCACTTGAAACATAGGGCTAAGAAAAAAGCCTAAAACACCTAACAGTATGACATGTTACAAGCCTGTAATTCAGCATGTCATCATCCTAATGTAAAAGTCTGTGTGAGGAAGAGCTGTTACAATGAGATAATGTCAAGTACATATCTTTTTCTACTTACTGCTTTTAGCATCTGTTAAGGGAAACACAAATCTTCATTGCTGACTTCCTGGCATGCCAAAGAGAAGCCTCTTCTGTTCTTAAATAAAACATCAGCATAGAAATTTTAAGCATGAGCAAAATCGAGTTTGTAATGGAAATAGTTGATAGAAGGGTTCACTTCTCAGCTGGTCTTTTAACAGTGATGTGCACAAACAGCTGCATCAGCAAGGGACATTATATCATGACGTTATGTGAAGATGTTTCATCTGCTTTTATATTTCCAAGCCTATCTAAAATGCATGAAACAGCTGCACATAAAGATGTACAGGGTAGTGTGGGCAGGATGCAGGCAGGCTTTCCTCAGGGATGTCCAATGACAGGACTGGAGGCAAGCTGGAGCAGAGGAGGTACCACAGGAACAGAAGGGAAAAGTTGTTTTTTTTTTCCTGTGAGGGTGGCAGAGCCCTGAAGCAGGCTGCCCAGAGAGACTGTAGAGTCTCCTTCCATGGAGACTTTCCAAAACCACCTGGATGTGTTCCTGTGTGATGTGCCATGGGTGATCCTGCTCTGGATCTGGAGATTTTGAGGTCCTTTCCAAACCCTAACATTCTTTGCTTCTGTGAATAATATGCATTTGAGAATTGCCAACACCTGAAGTAAGGAAAGATCATAAATTCCCTCAGTGACAGTATTTTACATGTGGACTCTACCAGTTTCTCAGTCTCCTTTAAAAGTTCACTCCGCTGCACGCTGGTGAAGCACTGGTGGCTGCTGCTTTGATGGTTGCCAGTAGACGTAGCACTGAGGCTGACAAGTAAGAGGAAGAAGCAGCTCCAGGTGCAATACATTGCCTAGTTGTGGAACAATCAGAAAACAGAAGGCTGAATAGGATGCTTCTGCAGTTTTGTAAAGTCATGCAATGCTTATCTTCCCATTGCTTCTATGTGGACAAACAGATGCTAAAGTACTGGCATTATTAGCTATAGTAATTTTGACTAAGTATTAATTATTGCCTACTAAGTAATGAATTCAAAAGAAATTACTTTTCCCCAGCAGTTTTCTGTGTAGTGATACCTGTAAGCTTCTTACCTCCAACTCATAACATGATTTAAAACAATTGCTTCCAAATGTAAGGTTCTGTTTTAGTCAGATTCTGTTTTCATAAAACTCATTTGGCATTACAGTAATAAAGTGAAAAAGTAAAAAGGAAACAAGTAACTTTATCTAGAAAATGAGCAATAAAATCAAAGAAGCCTACCTTGTGGATAATGTTTAGGTCCTGGCTGTGCAATGCTGTAGAGTTTCTGGGGTACCATTCTGTCAGCTGTCTCAGTCCCTTTCAAATGCTCCTCTTCCACTTTCACAAACCTCTGACCACCTCCTCTCAGCAGGTGCTGTGGAGTGAAACTTCTTTCTTTCAGCATTCCATCACTTCAGGTGTGTTATTTCAAGGCAACAGGGAAGGCTGTATGTGGGTGGCACAGAGACTGCATTTTGAAGTTTTCATTTCAACAGAGGACAGCTGGGTGGCTGAAGTCTGTAAAGCAGAAGGTTAATGCTTATTTTGCTGTATTTTACAACTTTATAGTTTGTAAATACTCACATACAAGTCATAAAATATAACCCATGCTGTTCTTCAGTAAAGCAAACTTCTGCAGTTACATTGTGCATGTGGAATTTCATCTGACATGCTCCATGCATGAACCAGCGTGGGGCCAAGAAGGCCAGCAGCATCCTGGTCTGTAGCAGCAATAGTGTGACCAGCAGGACCAGGGAAGTCCTCCTCTACTCAGCACTGGTGAGGCCATACCTTGAGTATTGGTTTCAGTTTTGGGCCCTTCACAAGGAGGACATTGAGGGGCTGGAGTGAGTCCAGAGAAGGGCAATAAAGATGGCAAAAAGTCCAGAGAATGGGCTGGTGCCAGAGCTGAGGGATCTGGGATTGTTTATTCTGGAGGAAAGAAGGCTGAGCAGAGACTCCTTCCTCTCTACAAGTACCTGAAAGGAGGTTGGAGCCAGGTAGATATTAGATCCTTCTCCCAAGTAACAATGACAGAGTGAGACAAAATGGCCTCGAGTTGCTTCAGAGGAGGTTTAGATAGGATATTAGAAAGCACTTTTTGACTGAAAGAGTTCTCAAACGCTGGAATAGGCTGCCCAGGGAGGTGATTGAATCTCCAGCCCTGAAGGCATTCAAAAGGCACAGTGGGGGCATTTAAAAGGCTGAGGACATGGCTTTGCACCAGACTCAGCAGAGTTAGAGAATGGCTGGACTTGGTGATCCCGATGTTCTTTTCCAACTGAAATGATTCTGTGATTTATACTTCTGTAAGTAATATTGAACATAACAATAAAGACATCTAACTGTAGTCATTTCATGTGAACACTTGACTTTATAGTACTGTAAGTACTGTATTTACTTACAGATGTAAAATACAACCTCACATGCACATGTATGTATGTATGAGTCACACATACTGTCCTGGGCACAGCACATACATGGTACTTCCTTAAGTTACAGCAACTACTTTATTTATCATGGACTGTAGGTTGGAGGAACTGAAGAGAATTAACTTCCAAGAGAGGTAATCCATACCAAAGTACAAAATGATGATTATGATGATGACCATCATCATTCAAGGGCTGGAGCACTTCTGCTATGAGGATAGGCTGAGGGAACTGGGCTTGTTCAGCTTGGAGAAGACTTGGGATACTTTATAGCTGCCTTCCAATGCCTGAAGAGATTCTGCAGGAAGGCTGCAGAGGGACTTTTCCTGAGGGTGTCTAAAGACAGGGCAATTGTTAAGCACTGCATTACTTGCAGACAGAAAGTATTTTGGATTTTGGAAGAATTTTCTCATTGGACTACTGATAAAGGATATTTTGTATTAACATACAAGCTTTATGAACTGATGGAAAGTATGATGTGATTGAGTGTGTGCCAGGGATGAAGGCTGGTTTTGGTTTTAGAAGTTCCTTCCTGTTATTTTTATAAGGTGTGTGCTAAACATCCTTCAGAATCTTTGAATTCAGCCAGATTGACCTGAAAGCCAGAAAGTGACAGTAAAAGAAGAGCTGCACCAAAGCCTTTCCTAGTAAAATACTTATACAAACTGTCAGGTCAGGTCAACATTCTCCTTGGGCCTGAATCCTGTTTGAGAATGCTTACTCTTTAGCACTTCCAGTATCATTTCCTTCAGCAGCATTCAGTACTCATTGCTTTCTGTTTCTGCACTCCATGCGTCTCTTTTAGAATACAACTCAGTTTTTAATGTGTTGAATTCTCCACGCAGTGACCAAGCTCAGATCTTCCCAATTTGACTTTTGAAAGAACTTGGTATATTTCATCTCTCTGACCATATTGTAGCACAAAGCAGTTTGGTTTCTGTATTTTGGCATCCAGACAGAGGCCCTAGCAAGAGGCCTGGCTTCCTGCAAGTGCTGGTGGCACTCTTTGTTTAGAAAAAGAAATTACCAGTTTGAAAATCTAACTCTGCTCCTTTTCTTAAAGCTTACTTTGAAATCAGCCTTTTCCTGCAAATGAGAAGTGCATGACTGTAAGCCCTGGTAGCACTGGTTAGACCACACCTTGAGTACTGTGTTCAGTTCTGGGCCCCCCCAGTTTAGAAGGGACATCGAGATGCTTGAGCGTGTCCAGAGAAGGGCGACGAGGCTGGTGAGAGGCCTCGAGCACAGCCCTACGAGGAGAGGCTGAGGGAGCTGGGGTTGTTTAGCCTGGAGAAGAGGAGGCTCAGGGCAGACCTTATTGCTGTCTACAACTACCTGAGGGGTGGTTGTGGCCAGGGGGAGGTTGCTCTCTTCTCTCAGGTGGCCAGCGCCAGAACGAGAGGACACAGCCTCAGGCTGCGCCGGGGGAAGTTTAGGCTCGAGGTGAGGAGAAAGTTCTTCAGTGAGAGAGTCATTGGACACTGGAATGGGCTGCCCAGGGAGGTGGTGGAGTCGCCGTCCCTGGGGCTGTTCAAGGCAAGGTTGGACGTGGCACTTGGTGCCATGGTCCAGCCTTGAGCTCTGTGGTAAAGGGTTGGACTTGATGATCTGTGAGGTCTCTTCCAACCCTGATGATACTGTGAGACTGTGATACTGTGTGATAAAATAATACCAGAATGTTTTCCAAAAGTCTGTAAATTAGCTGTGCAGTTCAGATGTTCAGTCAAGTGTGACAGGTCATCATTCCAAATTTAGAGTTAGAAGCTGTTCAATTGCCATCCTATTCCATAAGGTTTCTCGCTTCTTTAAAAGGTAAATGCAGCTAAAACATTGAGGGATTTGACCATGGAATACAGTGTTGAAAATATAACTGACACTTATGACAAGATCCATCAGAAGCCTGCACTGCCATACAGGTGTATGAAAATGCTGGGAGAGAACAATTTTCATCAGAAAACTTTGTGGTTTGTAAGTGGCAGATCACAGAATCCTCAAATGGCTTAGGTTGGACACCCTGTAAGAGTGTCTTGAAAGCCCTCTCTACCCTTCTCACAAACTAGACACCACACTTCTCGGCAACTTGCAGAAGCTTTTGAATGCCCACCTCTGTGGTTTCTTTTGTAAGTCCAGTTAATGAACTGAGCAGTGGTTTCTACACTGCAGTCCTGCCAGTTCCTCATCAAGTTGATTTTTTAAAATTCACTGAATTCTGTTAGTGGATTTCCTGACAGTAAGGAGAACTTCTCTGATGATGAATTAACAGTGAGACTTGGGGAATTTCACAACTATCCCACACTTGATGACTCTACCTTTAGCTAAAGTCTCACACATTTACTTTCCTTCCAGTATACCCATGGCTGTTTTATTGCTGTATGCTAAGTTCAGTAGGCTGGACTGGGCTTAATGACCTAGAAGAGATTCAAGACCACAGATAATATCTTTCAAATAGTGGCAAGGTGTACAAGCCACATTACAAGGTACTCTTAAGTCCTGCTGAGCATCTCAAACTTGCATTCCAAGACTGCATTCCGAGATGCTATCTTTCATTGTAGGACCAATGCTTTTGTCACTTGTTCTTGGGGGAACTTGCAAGTTAGAATTAATCACATTTCATCGTATTCCTGGTGTGTAACTGAGTTGAAAGTGTCATAGAATCCTAGAATGGCTTAGGTTGGAAGGGACCTCAGAGCTCATCTACTTCAACCTCACCACCATGACCAGGGACACCTCTCGACTAGACTCAGCTGCTCAAGGCCTCATCCAGCCTGTCCTTCAACACCCCCAGGCAGGAGGCAGGCACAGCCTCTCTGAGCAGCCTGTTCCAGAGTCTCAACTCTGAGGAACTTCATCCTCAGCTCCAGCCTAACCCTTCTGTCCTTCAGCTTCAAACCATTCCCCCTTGTCCTGTCTCTAGACACCCTCAGGAAAAGTCCCTCTGCAGCCTTCCTGTGGCATCCCTTCAGCTATTGGAAGGCAGCTATAAAAGTAACAAAAACTGAATTTGTAAATGATGTGATGCCAGGTTAAAATGATAATGTCACCTGATAAATCTTCATACATCTCTTTAAAGTGGAGTTATTTTGATTTATTTTACAGTAAAGGTAAAAGGAACGCCAGAACTTGCACAAACCTTAAAAAAATTGACCAAACCAAACCAAAAATAGAAACAATAATTTAACTGTAAACATAGAGCAAAGTCATTTGGGAATTAAGTACTAAATGGATCACCAGTGAGTTCTGAGCCCATCTGCTCCCTGTGATCCACCGGTGAGATCTCTAGGAGGTAAAATGATTTTGATTCAGCCATTTTGTTTATCATCCACTTTCATCTGAGTTGTATACCAGAAGTCTGCAACTTTTGAAACTCTCTTTCAAGTCTGGTGAACCTGACTGACTGGTCCACCTTGAAGTGAAGCTTAATCACCTGTCTAATAGTTCATTTGAGTTATTATCATGTCTAGAAGACAAGATCTCACTGAAGAACAGGAGGAGCTAGAGGAAATCAATCTTCAGTGTTGTCTGTCATAGGAAAGTTACTTTGCTTTCAAATTCTCTGTAAAGTGGGAAACAAGAAAACTAAGAACTCTTGAGAGTTACAAAAACAAGAAAAAAAAAATTCCCTCCCCAAGAGTCCTCTGAAAAGTAACTGGAGACCTTTCAAATGTCATTGGAAAGCTTTTGTACATTCCAGAGCTTCAGTGACATCTTATTCTGTAGACTAGAAGTTAAGCTGTGCTCTCATAGTGAGCACATAGCTGTTTAGTTTTAATCAGAAGGAGTTGTTAGAGGCTGGATTCCTAAACATACTGGTCTAAAATTCACCCATGGGCTATATCTTTGTTAGAACATGATGCAAGTACTAGGAATGAGTCTGTAGAACCCAAACAAATGATTCTGAGAACTGGAGATCTACACTATGGATGTTTAGGAGAGGTTATTCTTGGTTAACTCTGGTCTCATTGTGTCAAACAGTGAGCAAAGGAGTACTCAGCTATAGTCCTGGAATGCAGTATTTAACTCCAGTACACTGACCCTTGCCCCCAGTTTGATATTCCCTGCAAACCTTCTGGGGGCATATTCACTTCTGTTGCTCAGGTCATTAAAAGAGACATTGAAAGCACTGGTCCCAGCACAGAATCCTCAGAATGCTGTTGGGAGCTTGCAGGCAGTTGCCCTGTCAGCTGTTGACTGCAACCTTTTGAGGCTGCCTAGCCAATTTACATCTCATCTTCCAGCCCATGTATCAAAGCTGTATTTCACCTACTGGACTAAAGGCAACCTTGGAGCACCACGTCAGAAAGCCTTACTAAGGTATTAAAATCACTTGAATGAATTACAGAAGCATGGAGAAGCAGTTTTTACTCCAAGATTTGGGAATCTGCAAACCAAATAGTGTAATCAGAGAGAAATACAGAATCTGAGGTCAAACACTTCACTCTGAATGGAACTAGTCAGAGTCTGAAACTATCACATGCTCATGGTGCTCTTCACCATTTGAGTGCCAGAGATAAATGGGAATACAGCTGTAAAGGCTCAGCACAACATTCCTGATGATTCATCTTCATACTTGTCTCATCTTGCAGGTCCCAGCATTTGTTCTCTTGTATCCTTTTGTGTAACCAATGTTTTCCCTTCTCTCAACATGCTAAAGGTGGAATAGGTATTGCAGGTGAGGGTTCAGTAGTTTTAGTGAGGAAATAATTTTCTTTATATATTTGAGCCTGGTGGATTAGAGCTTGAATCTCGCTGTGCTGGGATATTCTTGTATTTAATGAATTAAAAACATATCAATGTCCTATGTGCTTCAGTAAAGGTCCTCAGATTAACTAGGACTACAAGACTGAGTCTGCAAGCAAAAGCTTTACCATGCCTGTTCTATACTTCAAGTGGAGACATTTTCCATGGAACTTTGCTCCTTTTTCTCTTAGGCTCTGTTCAGACACCTCAGAGTAATTACTTGCTATTACCTCTTAATGTGTGCCCTACCTGTGTTGGAACAAGAAGCAAATCAGTGCTGGGATGAAGCAACACCCCTTCCCTCTCCGTTTCTATACTCTTCTTCCCTTTTGAAGAAAATCATAGCATCACAGAATGGTCTGGGTTGGAAGGGACCTCCAAAGGTCATCTAGTACACCCCCCTTCTGCAGTAGATTCATAGAATGGTTTTGGTTGGAAGGGACCTTAAAGATCATCCAACCTCCCTGCCATGGGCAGGGACACCTTTCAACTAGACTCTGCTGATCAAGGCCTCATCCAGCCTGGTCTTGAACACCCCCAGGGAGGGGGCATCTACTGCCTCACTGGGCAACCTGTTAGAGTGTCAGACCACCCTCCCTGGAAAGAATTTCTTCCTTATCTCCAGTCTCTCTCCTCTTCAAGCTTCAAACTGTTCTATCTCGTCCTATCACTCCAAGCCCTTGTAAAAAGTCCCTCTTCAGCTCTCCTGTAGCTCCCTTCAGGTACTGGAAGACCACTAGAATCACAGAATCACAGGATGTCAGGGGTTGGAAGGGACCCAAAGAGATCATCAAATCCAACTCCCCTGCTAGAGCAGGACCATACAATTTAGCTCATGTCACTAGAAGGTCTCCCTGTCCTACATAGCTCTAAATGCACATTTGTAACCACTAATTAGTAAGAGAGATCAGATAGATTTTAATCTAAAGATATTACAACTTAGTGTTCCCTAATTTTTGTCTGCATTTTGTTTCCAGCCTGCAATAATGTAAAATTCCAGCAGAGGGCCCCCTCATACCTTGTGATGCACATTGCTTGGACCAGTCCTTTGTTGTTGGATGAGTGTTTCCTTCTCACAGAAATGTGACCGAGAACCCAAAGTGTAAAATACTGAACTTCAGGTTTGCATTTAACTTGTAAAGGTTTTCGAGGTTTTTCCTTGGCTTAGGAAAAATCGAAAATAACAAAAACGACAAAAGCTGTTTTGCTGGGGAAATAGAATTTACAGCACCAAAAAATCTCTAGGAAAAAACTGTCAGTTCTATAAGTCAAATATGAAAACTGCTTCTTTAGCTACCTCATTATGCTGGAGTGGTAAATTTTGCATGCTACACAGAGGAATTACTTGCTGCTGTTGTCAACAGAAAAGCTATGGTTGTCAAAAGTAAGTGGCATAGCCACCTGTTCACGTAGAAAAATTGCTTGTTACATCTAAGCAAGCTAAAACTAAAGTTGTCATTATATATCTGGCTGCTAAGAGGCCTGGAGTATTAAAGTGTATGAGTGTGCTCTGCCAGTGAAAATCAGTGTTTTGCACAGTGGAAATTTGCTGCTAGGGCAAAAGTTTTCATTTCTAGATCCTGTTCTGTTTTCTAAACAGAGTCCAGAGGAGGCCACAAAGATGATCCAAGGCCTGCAGCACCTCTGCTGTGAGGACAGGCTGAGGGAGATGAGGGTGTTCAGTCTGGAGAAGACTCTGGCAGGATGACCATAAGCTGCCTTTCAATGCCTGAAGGGATTCTACAGGAAGGCTGCAGAGGAACTTTTCATCAGGATGTCTAGAGACAGGACAAGGGGGAATGGTTTGAAGCTGAGGCAGAGCAGGGTTAGACTGGAGCTGAGGAAGAAGTTCTTCAGCGTGAGAGTGGTGAGACTGTGGAATAGGCTGCCTAGGGAGGCTGTGGCTGCCTCCTGCCTGGGGGTGTTGAAGGTCAGGTTGGATGAGGCCTTGAGCAGCTGAGTCTGGTTGAGAGGTGTCCCTGCCCATGGTGGTGAGGTTGGAGCAGATGATCTCTGAGGTTCCTTCTAACCTAGTTCATTCTAAGGTTCTGTGTGATAATTTTCCTTGTACTTTATTGATCTGAACTAGAACATTTTTCAGCTGGTTGATGTGAGCCAATGCACTTAATTCTGAGTTGACTCAAGAGAACAATTGCAGACCACATGGCTAAGTTACACTGCTCTGTCAGCAGGCTACCTCCGAGCTGCTACAAGCTGTGCTTCCAGGCTGGCTCTGCTGACCAGTCTTTCTGAAGAGTGATAGCTGACATAATGCATATAAACTTCAGCCTCAGTTACATGGTGTTCTTGAGAAAATGTGAATAAGCTCAGGAAAAAGAAGGGCATGGAAATTCCAGCTTTAATACAGGTAGAACAAAGTGCCAATATGGAGCATCTAATTTTGCTATGTAACTGACTCAAAATGAATCATTTCAGGTCGATTCAATAAAGTGAAGCAAGGCTGAGTGTTTTTGCTGCAAGTGGGTAATACAGATTTGCCTGAGGAGAGATTCAATCAGGAGATGTAAAAATTCATGCTTTGGGTAGCATGGCTGTTTAATAACCTGGTTGCTTAGCTGTGCTGTATAAAGTTGCCTATGATGTTTGTTGCATTTATAACTTCATACCTGATAACCTCATGATATTAAAGAATTGACAGATTGCACTGGGTTGGAAGGGACCCTCAAAGGGCATCTTGTCCAACCCCCTGCAGTCAGCAGGGACACATCAAGTCTTATTTTGAATATCTCCAAGGATGGGACCTCAGCTAGACCCCTGGGCAGCTAGTTCCAGTGTCTCACTACTCTCGTTGTAGTGAGACACTCGTTGTAGTGTACTCTCGTTCCTCCTGATATCCAACTTGAATATCCCCTGCTGCAGTTTCAAACCACTCATCCTATCCCTACAGACCCTTTGGAACTGTCCCTTCCCAGCCTTCCTGTAGGCCTCCTTCAGATACTGAAATGTAGCCATAATATCTGTAAGGGAACCTACAGGAAGGTTAATGGAGAAGATGCCATCCGTGTGGCTAGACTTTCTAAAATAAACCGGAGGTTTTGTTTGCTTGTTTTGTGTTTTGTGTTTGTTTGTCCTGTTTTGTTTTAAAGAAGAAAAACTATTAAAAATCAAAGAGATCAATACTGCTTAAATTTTGATAACATAACGAATATATAAGAAGGGAAAAATATTACATTCCTATTTGTTGGGTGAAAGATTTATGAAGCTAGTCCTGTTATCTTACTGTAGAACCGCTGACGCTCGGTGAAAGGGGCGGAATCTCCACTGACCGCGGCATCGCTGGTTGTGAACGGTGTATGTGACGCAGGTGGCCACTAGGTGGCAGCACTGCACTGAGCGGTAGCAGCGCATGGCGCTGAAGCGAAGGTCGGGCAGGGGCTCTGCTGCTGCTACACTGCGTCCTTTGGGGAGAAAACACAGCTCGTGGACTAAGGAAATGGATGTAGATTATGAACCCTATAATGGGTACCAGTTTACTCGAAAACAGGTATGGGTCATGGCTGCATCCAGAGCGGTGTGGCCAGCGGGGCAGGAGAGGGTATTCGTCCCTTTTGCCCTGCTGAGACCTCACCTACAGTGCTGCTTCCTGCTCTGGTGTCCCCAGCATCAGAAGGACGCAGAGCTGCTGGAGTCCAGAGGAGGCTGTAAAGGTGATCCAAGGGCCGGAACACCTCTGCTGTGAGGACAGGGAGCTGGGGGTGTTCAGCCTGGAGAAGAGAAGACCCTGGGGCACCTCAGAGCTGCCTGCCAGTAGCTGAAGGGATCCTACATGAAGGCTGCAGAGGGAGTTTTCATGAGGTTATCTATAGACAGGACAAGGGGGAATGGTTTGAAGCTGAGGCAGACCAGGGATAGACTGGACACGAGGAAGAAGTTCTTCAGTGTGCGGGTGGTAAGACTGGAATAGGCTGCCCAAAAAGGTTGTTCAAGGCAGGTTAGATGAAGCCTTGAGCAGCTGAGTCTAGTTGAGAGGTGTCCCTGCCTGCGGTGAGGAGGTTGGAGGAGATGAGCTCTAAGGTCCCTTCCAACCTAAGCCATTCTAGGATTTTATGATTCTTCCTATAATGGGTTTAAGTTTACTGTAAGTCTTCAGTTTCTGGTATGGATCATGGACAACGGAGCAAGTTATATATTAAGCTACGAGCAGGTAATGCTTGCTCGTCATGGTTTCAGCTTCCTTTCTCCTGCATTTGATGTTTCCTAATTTAAACATGTTCCTTCTTCAGTACAAGTAAAAAGAAAAAAAAAAATCTTTAGGGTCTGATTCACTACCTTCTGTAGTTTTTATTTCTGTCCTGACGTGGAAAGTCTTGTCTAAAGAAGCTTTTTTACCCTGTGCCAGAGTTAATGACTATAACATATTGGATCTCATGCACAATTCATGAGAGCTGATTTAGCATTAATGCAGGTGCATAGAATGGCTGGAGCTGTTCACCTGCTCTCCCTGATGGAGGCAAAATGCTGCCCTGACTTCAAACAAAGAGAAACTAGAGGAATGAATCAGGGAGATAAAGTATATAATGTATATATAAATGTGGCTCAAAATGCATTGTAAATGATTTGTACCTAGCAAGTCAAATACCTTTCTCGAGTGGTAGGCTAATCTTCTAGTCAGTGCTGAAACACAAGGCGAGATTGTCATCCTGTTGGCAGCCTTCTGAAGCAAATTAGGACTTGATCCTTCTGCCAGTGGAATCATTGGCAGGCAATCACAGGCACAATATGCTGCCTCCAGTGCAATCAGAAATGTGCATTTAACCTGACTGGGTAAAACTCTTCACCTGATAATCACTTGCTGACTCATAATCACCTGATAACTTGCCACTTCTTTAACTAGTTTTCTTATAATATGTAGACAGAAATTCTAGCAAAGCAAGATTTCTTTTCCCCATGCTTATTGACAATAGACTTTGGTCAGTTGGTCCCAGTAGCCTTCAAAGCTGCTATCAGAATTGTTTTTCTTTTAAACTGATCTTATGGAGTTATTGCATTTATAGGAATGAAATTATTGTCTCCCAAAATTGATACTGACAGGCATTTACTGTGCCTAAATGCTGCAAGCCTCTGTGAATTGTTCAGTCACTGTTTCCTGTTTAGTTTCTCATTTCAGCTTTGTATCTTTTATCCTGCTGAAGGAACACATTAACAGGGAAAAGCAGCCCTAAGTATTCTGGGTGGATGTAGCTTGCCTGGACAGTGTCCCTCATGACATCCTGGTCTCTAAACTGGAAAGACATGGATTTGATGGGTGCACCATGCACCACACAGTGGATATGGAGTTGGCTAGGTGATGGTCAATGGCTCAATGTGTAAGTGGAGACAAGTGAGGAGTTGTGTTCCACAGGGACTGCTGAGGCTAAACATTCATTCTGTGGAGGACCTAAGACAATTATCGAGAGGTAACTGTCTGTTTCAGGGTTAGGTTTCACTAAATTGAACTGATTAAATCTCTGTTGATTGTAATGCGAGCTTAGCCTGCATTGCAGCATCTAAGTTCAGATGCCTAAATCTGTGAGCTGTACCACTCAGGATGACTATACTGTAATGAAAAGACACCCAAGATAGCTTTAAACTATCCAGCTTGGCTAAGTCCAATCTAATTTCACAGCAACACAGAATTTAGCTCCAAATAATATCCTGCCATGAAGGGGACTACAGTATAGGCTATTTTGGAGACTTGCAGTAATTTACTTTGGGTAATACAAGTCTTAGCAGTGACTTAAATGGGATGTTATTTGGTAACCAAGCTGTTTGCCAAGCTGTGCTACACAGCCTGGATGGGAAAAGCATTTATTCCTCGGGCATTAGTGCTAGTGATACAGAGTGAATTCAGCTGGTGAAATCCTGGCAGCTTTGAAGAAAGAGTGACATTCTAGAATAACATTGTAATAGTGGTAATTTCTCTTTTTTAAGGTGTGATACTGCTTAATTTGCTTGCATGGACATTGAACTTGACTAAGGTCATGCAGTGGCACATAGGTCATTCCCGTGGCTGGCTTATGTTAAGTAGTGATTTATAGCACAATCAGTCAAAGTAATTCTTGCCTTGAATGTGCAACATCACAGTTACTGCCATAGCATTTCTTCTGCCACCATGCTTGGGTTTTGTGACCTTTCTGAATACCTTTTCCTTATAATGTTCTTTAATACTAAACAAGAGAAGACTCTGGGGACACAATATTGCAGACATCTAGCATTAAAGGGGTCTTAGAGAAAAGATGGAGAGAGGCTTTTTACCAGGGTCTGTAGTGATAGGATGAGCAATAATAGTTTTAAAATGAAAAAGGGTAGATTTAGATGAGATAGTAGGAAGCTCTTCACTCTTAGAGTGATGAGACACTTAAACAGGTTGCCCAGAGAAGTTGTGGCTGTCCCCACCCTGGTCTAAGGCCAGGTTGGATAGGGCTTCAAGCAATCTGGTCTAGTGGTAGACAGCCCATGGCCCACAGCCCATGCCAGGAGGCCTGAATTCTAGAAATACACTTCCATTTTCATTTTAAAGCATTAGTAACAGACAATTTCTTAGTGACACAGAACTGCAGGCAGTTGTGAAAACTGACTAAAGATCCTTCTGTCTTGTGCTCTGCTCCTTAACAAAACTGGTCCTTCTTCAGGGATTTTTTTCCATGGAAATTCATTTGATTTATAAAAGTAAAAGCGTTCTTGTAAGGTGCCACAGAAATTAAACACTACCCAGTTTACAGAGATGCTCCACAGTGGTCCTCTCTCAGTCCTTTTGTCTTTTATATTTGCAGTGAGCAATTTCAGGTAACATTCCTACATTTGATAATTCCCATTTTCTTTATTTCCTTGCAAATGAATTAAAAATGAGCACTTCTTAATCTCTTCTGGGATATGACTTGAAAGCAAGAGCTTAATTTAAATTTGAGTTCTCCAGATTTTACTTTCAGCAGGTTCTTCTCTGCTCTCTTGCTGATGGCAGGGCCACACTACACTCCCAGGCACCATAGGTGGCCACTGTTAGTGGACAGTTATGCAAAATGCTTACAGAATTCTGACACCAGGCAAACATGAGAGAACAGGAGGAGTGTGAACAGAGCAGGCTACCCCTGTACTGTCACCTGAGACTGTTGCTTGCAACCTTGAGTGGTCTTCTACCTCTTTTCAGATTTTCTGGACAGACTTACTAATGACTAGTAATTAGTGACTAAATTAAGCTTCTATTAAAAAAAGGTTATGGATCTGTCTAAAACAACCACTGCTGCTTTGCTGTGGGTTTTGGGGTTCTTTTATAAATGGAACAATCCACTTCAGAATATGCTTTTCCAAAGAGTAGGTTTAGGCAGAGCTTTTATGTTATTCCTTTTTCTGTTATCCTCAGGTAACCTGCCCATGAAATTTATGTTCGCTGTCACCTCCCTGGTACAATTGGGGCCATACTGTGAGGCATTGGATTTTACTTTGACACCCCTGGCAGGAATACTTGGAGGGTTGTTTTTTTTGTGTATGGTGTTTTTGGTTTTTTTTTTAATTCCATGGTCTGTTCACATTAGCTGCTTAGAAATATTTTCTAACCTCAGATGATGTCAAAACCAGTTCAAATTCATTATTAGCTATCTGTGTGAGGCACACCTGATACTGAGGTTCTGTCTTGTTACAAAATGCCAGTCAGTTCTTGTTTAAAGACAACACAGACAGAATCCAAACCAGACAGAATGAGAGGCACGATACAGGTACAAAGAGATGAGAGAATCACTGTAAGTAAATACATATATGGGTACAAAGAGATGAGAGAGTCACTGTGAGTAAATACATATGTCTGCAAGGTCCACATAGTGCCTCATGAATGACATCAATAGAGTAATAAAATCTAGAAGAGCATACTTGATCTTTTTTTATAGCTGTTAGACTTCCAGAGCTATGGAGCAGGTTAGCAGAAAAGCTTGGAGCAGGAGTCCTCTCATCTTCCTTAGGCAGATGTAACATAGACAGCTATTTCTGTACCTCCCTCTGTGTTTGTTGTGCAGAAATAGGTCTTTTTAGGATTCAATTAATCTGTTGTGTTGGGGATGTCTTTTTTAGAGTTAGAGGAATTCTGTCTTCACTTCATAGTCTACAGTGAGCAGATTTCTGCTGATGGTAGGTGAATACTGGGGTGACTCAGATAACGAGCAGGCCTCTGCATCCAGTCATATGTGTTCCCTCTAAGTCTTTTGACTTTTCTCTCTGGACCATGAAATCATTCTGAAGAAGATAAAGCAAATCTAACTAACTGGTGCACTGCGTAGTAAGTTCAAATAAACCCTTGCCTCCTCATGTGTTTATGCCAAATATGCCTGCTTGGAAATTCTGCAGATGCTGGACTCAATCAACTGTTTTGTACACTCCTCATCAACACTGTTCTGTATTCTACCACCCTATTATCCCAGAAAAGGCACAGGATTTCAGAGTGGGCCATCAGACAGGTACATTATTTACAGTCTCACATTATCTTATTTGCATATAGACTACCCAATAAACCAGTGCCTAGTGGAGGAGGTCCCAAAACATCAGACACACAAATAGTTTCAGTTACTGGCTTCATATAAAAATCTCTTCAACCAGAAAAGAGTTCCAGGGATTCTAACTTGTAATTTGTATTCCCATTATATTTAATAACTCTTTATACAATCTAGGTCAGTTTAAATGAATGCCTTGTTGCTACTTAGATGATTATGGGTTGCAATTCATTTAACGTGCCCAACGATTCATGTTTAATTTATTGAATTTAATGCAGTATCTGAGTGACCTGTGCATGGGTAGCACTTCAAATGCATGTGCACTGGCACACACAGCCCTCCGTGGCATTTTGCTTAAGTAATCAGCTTATCAATGTGTTAGAGTTGGAGATACCATGTGACTCTTTATGCTGCTATTTAATTTAATGCTACTTGTAGTAATGAGTCTGTCTAGGTTGGCTGGCTGCCTCTCAGGACCTCTGTGGCTTTTATGTCAACAGTCATGGGTCAAGATGTGCTCCGTTCTTTGATTTGTTACCTGGGCATTTGGCATGAGCCACTGACTTGTGTCTGCATCTCATTGTGTTGGGATACAAATTAATGAGTGGCCTTTGTTCACAGCTGGAGGTATGTGTTTTCCTTCAATATCTGAGAAGTCAAATGGCACTTACAGGAATAATGTCTTTTGTAGAAAAGATCTTTCTGTATGCTGAGATTGTAGGGTATACCTGTGTGATTCCCTGAGCTTTTTGTAGGGAAGGTTTTCATTCATGTGAGCAGAGTGGAGACTGCTTTCTTAAAATGCAGAAGTTCAGGTCATTGCTTTTGACAGATCTGTATTTTTGTGCTTTCAGTTCTCATCAAGACACTGATTCCTCACAAGACAGCAGCAATGAAATTATTGAGGAAAAGTGCTGCTGGCCTGATGAAATCCACATTACTACTAATGGTTTTCATCTTAACCACATTTCTTTCATATCTGTAAACCACATTACCCAAGCTGATACTTGATATCTGTGCCATCAAGCAGGTAGTACCAGGTGGTAGATCTTCTTCCTGCCAGACTGAGAAGTATAATGGTTCTGTAATGAATGTAACAGTGCCCTGTACCCCATATCCAGGTGTCTCCCAGACAAGCAGGTAGGGGCTAAAGTTAGAGTACTAAAATTACAGTGCTGAATTTCTACCTGGCCACCTGGATTGCAATCCTGTAGATTTCTTCTAGTGTCTAGGACAAGTCCCTGAATTAACTGAGGTTCTATTTTACTTAAATAAAGTGAGGGCACCAGTTGTAATGGTATTGGGAAATACATGCCTTACAGATTTTGTATGTCTCAGCTCCCATGGTAATAGAAGCAAGAAAATTTCCATAGAGGATTGATTTTTGCTTTATTTTGCAATGTGACAAATCCAGGACTGAACCTGATCTTTAGAAATATCTCTGAAGCCTATTGTACCAATTTCCCCCCCTGCCATCTCTTATGAGAATCCTGACTTAGTTACATTCTCCCTGTACTGCAGCTAATGGAGAGTTTATTGTCTTACATGCATCTTCACTGGCAACAAGGCTTCCAGTCTGAGCTCTCTAGCAGCAGCCTGCTGATTTCAGAGAAGATGTGTTTCTATTGGTGGAAGAGATGCTCCTCTAATTGCCTTTTTTTGATGATGTCAATATATATATTCCACATAGCTGTTAAATTGCTCAGCAACTTTAAGCAATATATATCCTGTGAGATGTCACTTTCATTTCATGCTACACGGCTTCTCTTTCTTCCTTTAACTCTGCACAATAGCTTAGCTCCCTGCTCGCCACCGTGTGCTGAGGTTATGTGATCAGAACAACAGTAGATGCAATCAAACTCACAATTAGGCTGTGATTCACATTATGTAAAAGATTCATCATGCCAATTGATGGGAAATGACATGCAGGCTCTAGGAGTGATTGCACAAGGCTTTAATCTCTCCGCACTCTCAACCCTGTACCTACAGTGGCTCAGCAAAGCTTGCTTGTAATCATTTTTGGACTAATGCCTTTCCATGATTTCATTATGAAGAATATAACAATGAAGCCTTTTTCTGCCACTTCTTTTAAATGCCAGCATGTGCTGATTACAGAGTTAGCATCCTGCCTTCAGCTCACCTTTTGGGTAGCAATGGTACAAGGTTGGTGGGTTTTTACCATTTGAAGGTTAGGTGTCTTACTGAAGAGACATGACAGGTTTGTTTCTTTATCCTAATATTCCCTTTTTCCTTCTTGGTCAGTCACTTGGAAACTTCTCAAAGGCAGGTGCACAGAGGTTTCTTTAGGAGCTCAATCCAAAAAGCAAGCACTTTTTTAAGTTCTAAGATGATGAAGTAGCTCTTCTATTCATCAGTTTTTGGGAAAAGTGTCTCCTAAGCACAGCCTGAAAAGGAGGCTCTCCATGTGAGCATCTCAGAAGGATGGCAAGTGTCACTCCTGACCTCAGACCTCAGCAGTGAGTGACCAGTGTATCTGTGCATATCTCAAGGGCAAGGTGAAGAGCAGAAGCATAACTCCACATAATGCTTACTTCTTGGGAACTGTACAGTGACTGGATGGGCAAGAGTTTTCTAGCCTTGAATGCTGAGTAGAAGTGGATTTGCCTTTTAATGCCTGTGAATGACAAGGAATACGGCGATGCTAATGTGCATGACTAAATTCTCTTTCAAAAAACTGAATATGACTGAGTGCCACTCATTTTTCATTTGTGAATAACTTATCTAGATGAAAAATCCTTTGAGACATGCATATCAAAATAAAAAAATCAGAAATATGCAAATTGTTATGTCTTTGGTCAATAATTGAAAACATTCATTTCCAGAACTGGAAAAAGATTAGGCTTTAGCTATTTTGGAATTCACACTGTGCCCTATTTCATTAAGTAGGAATTGCAGATGATTAAGGATCAGCCATAAGCTGTAGTCATTGACTTCTGATAGAATACTTTGAACCTATTTGTACTCAGAGTTCTTTTAATTAACTACTTTTTCTGCAGGATCAAAGAGAACTGGAACCAAAACCCACTGAAAGCAGAGGATCAGATAAAGCTTAAACAAAAAAAAAAATTCTGTAGCTGGAAATCCCATTTTTCTGTTCACACACATGCTGAAACACAAAAGCTGTGTTCCCTAAGCAGAGTTACAACTCCAATAAAGGTGTTCTGGAGACTTACTGAAGTCCAGCAAGGACTTCAGTGTTGTTACTCATTCTAATACTGCTGAGATCATCTACTCCACACCACAGGCAGGGACACCTCTCAGCTAGACTCAGCTGCTCAAGGCCTTATCCAACCTGGCCTACAAGAGCCACAGCCTCCCTGGGCAGCCTATTCCAGAGTCTCACCACCCTTGCACTGAAGAACTTCTTCCTCAGCTCCAGTCTAACCCTGCTCTGCCTCAGCTTCAAACCATTCCCCCTTGTCCTGTCTCTAGACACCCTCACCAAAAGTTCCTCCACAGCCTTCTTGCAAGATCCCTTCAGGTATTGGAAGGCAGCTCTAATGTCCCCCTGGAGTCTTCTTCTTCTCCAGGCTGAACATCTCTAGCTCCCTCAGCCTATCCTCATGGCAGAGGTGCTGCAGCCCTTGGATCACCATTGTTGATAAAGGTGGGATTGAACCAATGTGTCTGAGTTTGTGCTGGGGGTCCTGCAGCTCACACATGTATTTTCTTCTGACTACTCTGCAATTAGGGCAGTGTCCTCCAGGACAGCTTTGTAACAGACACAAGTGGTAATTTCTAAAACTGTTGCAGCAAGAGTCGCTAGAGTTCATCTTCCTTGCTATTAAATATTAATTATATACATATGCACACCAAGATATGCACACAGAGTTAATTCATCCCCTGTGTAATGGTGGATGATTAAGAGACAAAGAAGCTGTGCTGGATTTCTGTGTTTCTAGTAAATCAACATCTTTGTCCTTAGAGACAGCTACTTTGTGTATTAGAATAAACATTGTTTGTAGTCTCACCTTGTTATTTCACTTGGATTGATACCCATTTGCATGAAACAATGTACTTTCTCCTGTCATATCAATTATATATGCATGTACAAAACTTTTGTGAATAACCCAGGCAGCTAGCTAGAGAAATGTGCCTACCTGTGGCTCAGCAAGTGCTCTTTATAACAATGCTTATAGCTCTGTGTGTGCCTGTCATGGGCACAGCTGCTTTCAAGGGAAATCATCCCAGAACAGAACCACAGAATCTTAGAGTGGCTCAGAATGGAAGGAACCTCAGAGCTCATCTACTCCAACCTCCCCACCATGGCCAGGGACACCTCTCAACTACACTTAACTGCTCAACGTCTCATCCAACCTGGCCTTCAAAAGCCCCAGGCAAGAGGCAGCCACAGCCTCCCTGGGCAGCCTATTCCAGAGTCTCACCACCCTCCTACTGAAGAACTTCCTCAGTTCCAGCCTAACCCCTCAGCTTCAAACCATTTCCCCTTTGTGTTGTCTCTAGACACTCTCATGAAAAGTCTCTCTGCAGCCTTTCTGTAGGATCCCTTTGGGTGCTATTGGAAAGCAGATCTAAGGTCCCCTTGGATTCTTCTCTAAGCTGAATGGTTTGAGTTGGAAGTCATCTAGTCCAGCCCCCCTGCAGTAAGTAGAGACACCCTTCAGTAGATCTTAGTTTTGACAAAATAAGTAGCAGAAAGGCAGAACACTGCTGTGACCCTCAGATGCTTTTAGCTTTTCAACTTTTTTCTTCAATTATATTTCAAGCATTTGAGTCCATTTAATTGTTTGTAAAAAGATATCCCTGTCCATCACTGGGTAGATTTGAAAGGGAATATTCTGAGTGAAACATTGTGAAGAGTACTACATGCTTTATAAACAAAAGAGAGGGACAAGAGATTTTCTTCTTCTCCTGGTTTAATAACAGTTGTACCAAATCATTAAAGGAAGAAACTGATAGTAGCAGATTTGCTATTACTGCTGTCTTCTGCATAGCACAGACATTACTGTGCAGCTTTCTTACTGCCTTTGTGTTTGAAGAGCTGAGATAGAACGATTTACATTTTCTTTTTCTATCAAAAAAAGCTTTGATATTTTCATTATGAGATGATACTGCACAGCATCAAACCTACTTTTGAACTGAAAACTGGCTTCTCATTACTGAGTCATTTCCCCCACCCTTTATTTTCTATTTGTCTTCCAGTATTTCAATTATTTTTTTTAATTATTTGAGTAAATGAGGGTCTGATAAACCCACTGACAGATAAGTAGAAGGAGGACCCATTACTGAGTCTTGACAACACTGCTCCACTTCCATCACACTCTGCAAGCCCACTGCCTCTGCCAGTCCTGGGCCTCCCTTAAACCTACCGTTTCTGACTGATGCATAGAGGAATCTCCTGCAATAAATCAGTATGCAGATAAAGTGTTTCTCTTTTAGGTCTCTACTTTTCTTGTTAACAGAGTTTTGTTGTTTAAGATCATGGCATAAACTAAATTATTGGCCATGTCCAACCAACAAGCTGAAGCTTACACTAGATATAAATCCAGCTGTCAAGCCTACCTCACTACTAATAAGAACCTAATCTTGAGTTGAACTGAGACTTTAAAACCAGCAGCCTTGGTTCTAGTGATGCTGGACATCACCTGAAGGCAGCTTTGATTGTGTTCTGCATTTGGATGCATAAGTCAGCAAGTCAGGACAGGGCAGTATCACATGAGGTAGGTAGCCCTGGTGAAATCCTGCTGACACCTTTGATCACAACCCCACAGCTTTCAAGAGGCAATTTAGCTCAGAAGTCTATGAAATAAAATGTGTTGTAGCTCTTGCCTGCAGTAGAAAGTGAGAAGCTGCCGTAGTTTATCACTTTTCCTGGCCTTACTCTCCTTCGTGGGTGGTGGACAGTGGGTGGTGTCCTCCACCTGATGGCTGGTTAATCGGCAAGTGCATCCTGCTCAGACCTTCGTTGCCACGTGGAAAGACTGGTGGTGGGGCTGCAGCACTGTTACACACCTCCCAGGATATGGTTTTATCTAGTTCTTGGTGGTTTGCAAACTGGTGTGATCCTAATCAGTCCCCCCCAATGTAGAGATTTTTTTCTTCTGTTTTTTTTTTTCCTCTCTTCACTACACAGACACATCAGCAAACAGTAGGAGGGCTGCCTCCTCTCCTAGTAGCATGCAGGGTGATTTTACCATCTGATTCACTTCTTTTTTTCAATCTAAGAGACATCTGTAAAAAGAGTGGCATTCACTTGAACAGATTTCCCATCAACAGGATTTCCTAGGAAAAAAAAAAAAAAAAAAAGTTAAATCCTTGCTTTAATCTCATCTTTAAAAGGTACAGGAAAGAAAAAAACCTCCTCTGATGTTCCAGCATTTTAAAATGTTATTGAAGAATGAAAATACTCTTTTAGTGAGGAAATGGAATATACTGGGGGAAATGTACTTACAGTGAAGACTTTTTACCTCTGTGCACATCACTGCTTTCCTAATTGGTCGAGGAGAACCAATCCTTTTTGATTCTTTTTGCTTTTTTATACCTGGACCCTTACCTAACCTTGACCAAGGTCATGGCATGGAAGGAATTGATAAGACATACTTCATTTAGGATTAAATAACAATGAGACTGACAGAGCCTGGAGGGGCTTGCAGTCCTAATGGAGAGTTATCAGCACTCTAGTGGAGGGAGAACAATGTGACTTGGATTAGTTGCTTCCTATTTGACGGTCACACCAGGGGAGCATACCCAGCAGGCCGATCTAATGTGCTCTGCCAACAGTTTGAAGAACAGCAAAGGTGTTGAGTGTATGAAACAGAGAATGTTCTTAGCTGATTCTCGCTGGGCTGTGTTACTCCACTTTCTGAGCTCTCTGGCTTTGTTGTTCTTTTGTTACTCTGTTACTCTGTGTAGGTTTATACTCAGACCTCAGTGGCTTAGCTCTGCAAGCCCTTCCACAGGCAATATATCTCCTTCATTTAATTTTCCAGACATACACATTTTATGGTAATGAACTCATAACCAAGATTAAATGACTTCATCTTGACTGAATAAAGTCACAGTCCTACCTTTACCAGGCACTCCAGAGCTCCCAGGATTTCTGCATACTCCATTTTCATTCATTCTGCTACAGCTGTTGCTGTTAATGCTTTTTAGCTGACCGCTTCCTAAGGACCTGGACCACTCACCTACGGCTTTATTTTCTGCCACAGTGTTTATCACGGAACCCTGCTTAATCACATGAAGTAAATCTTCAGTGCCTTTCCTTTTTTCTGCTGACCTCCAAAAGGATTAGGTCAGCACGTAGGATGTATATTTTGATTGATCTTTCCTCTCATGGATCTTGCAGTGCAATCTTTGCAATATAAACATGGAGGTGAATATATGCTGATGGGCAGTTCTGTGTTAGGCTGAATTTTACAGTCTGTTTTGGCTGATCTAGCAGCTCACTCCAGTGCTAGTGCCTGGCTAGTCTTCTGCTCTTAAAACAGACTTCCCCTTCTTCCCTCATACCATTCCTGGTGCCTGTCAGATTCCTGGAAGAGCTGAGTCTGTTCGCTAAGAGCAGAAAGCTAACATATTGCAATTTAAAATCAATTATTTTGGTATAAATTCTTACTGAGAGATCAGCCAAGTTGCTTTACTAAACAGTGATGATCATCTCAGTAATGCAGTGAAGACCTTTAATTAATCCTGATGTAGATTTTCTTCATTATTTTTCAGGCAAGGGTAGGAGGGACATCCTGGCCCTGTGTTGTAGCCATAACAGTCAAACTGTTATCTTCAGTTTATTTGAAATCTCACCTTAGAGGCTGACAACTGGTGATATAAAAATCACTCTTTCAACTCAAGTGATTGCCCAATATGAGGCTGAACTATGTGAATCTGAGTGAAATAGGTATTTTTTGCTTTCTCTCTGTGTCTTGTGGGTAAATAGACATAGATTTCCCAATGTAAAAACTATAACAATGCTTTTTGGAAGAGGTATGAGCTCAAATCAGAAGTAAATTATTTCCTTCCCTCTAGTCTTGTAAAGATGTAAAGAAATCAGGTGTTTATTGTTTGTCATAACCATAGCAATTTCCTAATTCAGCAATAGCTGGAGTATGTTTAAGTTTCTATTTCTCATATCTGTCAGTCATTTAGTGATCTTTAGTCATCAGTTTATGATATTTTCCTAGAGAAACAAAACTTAGCTTGAATACTTTATAGAATAGGACCCATCAACCACAATCAGGTGAGGGTAGTGCAGTGCTTCTTTCTCTTACTGACAGCCTTGCTAAGCACTGAAGTGGAGTTTTAGTCACTCTGCTAATGTAAGTACCTAAAATATTTTGTCAGTAACCTGCCAGTTAGTGATGGAAGTTAATTTTGAAGTGATTTATGAGTGAGAAGGAAAAAAAACAAATGGTGGTGTATTTGCTGTGATACTGTAAACCTTAAAAGCAGGACAGATTGTTCAAGCTAATTCTCTGATACTTGTCATTTGCATTTTCTTAAACATTCCTTGACAATGGTGAGACTCTGGCATAGGCTGCCCAGGGAGGCTGTGGCTGCCTCCTGCCTGGGGGTATTGAAGGCCAGGTTGGATGAGCAGCTGAGTCTAGTTGAGAGGCATCCATACCCATGGTGAGGAGGGTGGAGGAGATGAGCTCTGAGGTCTCTTCAACCTGAATCACTCTGGGGTTTTATGACAGTGTAGGTAGTTTTATTAAAGTACATGGGACAACAGAGCAAAACTACTGTGAGGAGGAGTTCTTGTGTACGTTAGAGTTCTGAGGGCTTTCTGAACATATTTCATTTTTAAAAGGTGATTTGCTGACTTTTACTGAAATGTGTTTTCCTCTTAAGACAGATAACGAGAGGTTATTCATGCAGCACCTGCAGAGTAAAATCCTTCCTGACCACACTTACAGTGTAGTATCTGGTGGAGATCCATTGTGTATTCCTGATCTTACATGGGAGCAGCTGAAAGAGTTCCATGCCACACATTATCATCCAAGCAATTCCAGGTACCTGCAATTGTTGACTGACTTCATATATGACAGCATGTCAGCACTCTGCTGGTGTGTCTGAGAGGTTGGAGTAGATGAGCTCTAAGGCTCCCTCCAACCTAAGCCATTGTAGAATTCTACGATTCTATGACAATCTGCAATTTTAACCTGTGACAGATACTAGTGATCATTTGAAGAAAAGAGATGAATACTGATAGGTAATTTAATGAGCAGAAGGTTCAAAATGCCATGCCTTTTCTTATGCAGCAGAACTAAAGCTGGGTGTAGTGTAAAGTGAAAAGAACAAACCTCTGTATCTTTAGGAAGGCTTCTCCTTGATTATCTGGAAAGAACTCATACTATTGTTTCTTGAGGAAAAGATACCTAAATAAGAGGTTGTTCTATTGGTTAAGATTTTTTGTTTGTGCCAGCTGTGTATGAAGTTACCAAAGGTACCAGGATGTATCCTTGCTCTCTTTACAGTTAGGGAAATGCTGTGAAGGAGTTGTAATGCTTCCTGCTTCCATCAGAGGGTACCAGAAACATGCCTAAGGCTTTCTGTTTGTTTTTTTTCTTGGCTTCATCTGCAGAGGAGTGGATGTTTCTTTCAATTTGGAATTTCCTGATCATTTTCATAGTTTATAATTTCTGTGTATCGCCAGCATTTGCCTTGCTGAAAACATGAGTAGTTTAGGTAGTCTCATTGCAAACATCTGAAAACAAGTTTAGCAAATGTTTTCTTTGCCTTGCAAATTTTCACTGGATATTAGCTTTTAAAAAAAGGAGGCTTGTTCCAGAAATTCCATGTGCAAAATGCCAGCATGCATGGAGGTAAAATAATATTCCTTGTGTATCAAACATCTTATACATCTTGGCAGTCAAAATAGCCTGACTTTCTCTGCAGGTACAGAAAAGAATCCTGACAGCAGAGATAGAGCTTGAGAAGCTGAAGAGCTGTATTCAATATATACCACATGCTGGAGGCAGTGGAACATCTGCCTGTAAGGGCAGGCTGAGGAAGCTGGGCTTGGAGCTTGGAGCAGAGGGCTGCTCTCATTTATGTTGATAAAGATGTGCAGGGCAGTGTGGGGAGGACAGAGACAGGCTCTGCTCAGGGATGGCCAATGATAGGAGAAGGGGCACTGGGGGCAAGCTGGAGCAGAAGAGAAAACTTTTTTTCCCTGTGAAGGTGCCAGAGCCATAGAGCAAGCTGCCCAGAGAGGTTGTGGAATCTTCTTCTGTGGAGACTTTCCAAACCCACCTGGATGTGTTCCTGTATGATCTGCCCTAGATGATGTTGCTCTGGCATGGGAACTGGATGATCTTTCAAGGTCACTTCAACCCTCAACATTCTGTGAATCTGTGATAAATTGTACAAACATGTTTGACAGAAAAGCAACACCCACCTGCCCGTGGCTCTTGGGACAGATGCTTTTTGGTAGTGAGCTGCTGGCCTGTGGGTGCTGCATGAGTACCTAAATGGTAAGAGTTCAGTGTAGTCAGAGTGGCTAACAAGAAAATATTTGCTTTTTGTCAGAAGGCGGCAGGTGAGGTTCAGTGTGATTGTCCACACTGTTGTAACTCTGTGGCAGCTCAGGTACTATTTGTTGTTCCACAATGAACGTAACATGACCATAAAGCCTGGAGTTAGATCTGGCTAATTGAACAGAGACAATCTTCTGCCCAGACACAGATAAAACCTGCACCCATATGTGATTCTGCAGCAACTCCCCCCAGATTACAGGTCACTGACTCTATGCCATACCTTCAGACTGTATCACAGATGTTCTTCTAACCTTATACTCTGCTGATGATACTTTGTAGTCAGACCGTTTATAGGCTACTTACATGATTGATGAAAACCACAAAGCTTCTTGGAGAGGCGATGGAGAACAAAATGAATCAGACAAGAAAGCTGTCAGCAGGAAACAGAGACCCAGTCTGATTTTGTTCACATTTTGAAACTATGCGTTCAGTTTTTATTTGCATTAGTTTCATGTACACTATGTGTGGCTTTTGCACAAACACCTCAATGACCTTCTAATACGTCCTGTAGCAAAACTAAGTCTTATATCCCTCTGCAGGTGATATAAAAGCAAGTTTATTTTCGAGCCCATTTTTCTTCATGTGCAGCCTTCACAAATTCGGGATCCAGAAACAAACATCTTCTAGATAGAACATGCTTATTTATAAAACATTGCCCAGGACTGTTTCACAGGTTAAAAAACTTCAAAGGTGGGCAACGTGTATAACAGTTTCAGTTTTCAGTGTAGCTTATGTGCAGGTATAGAACTATAAATATAAAAATAAAGGCAATTTTATAAATGGACATCTATGCAATGTTGTGCATTTTTGGAGATAGAAGTAAAACAATTTACTTTAGTGAAGCAATTCTTGGGGCTGGCTTACCAAATGAAAGCAAAATCACAATCTGGTTCATTTGATAAAAATAAAACCACAAGGTGAGACTATTTTTGCTTAGTTTAGTTTTTTAAACTGCAGAGATAATGGGAAAAGTGCTATGAAAACTTCCAGCATCTCAGACTGTGAGTATTAGAGGCATTTTCACTGAGGGTATTTTTAACCTTCATATCCACGTGCACCAAACATAGTCCAGGACAGAATTCTCTGTGCTATATTCTGATTCTGATGAGGTAAATAACAAAACTGCCATTGTACTCAGTGGTACAGGATTAGCTCCTTTATTTTTTTCTTGGGACGGAGCCTTTTTTCCCTTACTATTATTGTATCTCCATACAAATATAGCAGCATTATTGAAAGCCTGAAGCTTCGTGCCATTGCTTTGCTCATCTTCTTAAATTCATTACCACATGGCAGATTTCTGTGTAGCCTTATCTCTCAAGCCAAAAAGAAAAGCATGATCACAATAGCTTGGCTTTTCTTCTCATCTCTATGTGCACTTCAGTGCAGAAGAAGTTCAGACACCACAGAACTTCAAATACTTTCTTTCAAAGGCATTATGAAAAGAAAGGGAAACAAATACTGAGCTATTGCAAAGAAGTTTGCAGCCAGTGCATGTTTATTAAGCTTACTTTATTCCATCCAGCATATTCAAAGGCATCTGATTAAACTGTCCCAAAAAAAAAGGACAAAGCTTTCTTCAGTCTGTGCAGTATAGATAAATAATTTTGTGGGAGATTTTTATCATCTCTCAGCCTCTGTACTGGAGACTTCTTGAGGCATTTCAAACAGTCTGCGCACACTGCCAGATTCAGTCCCGTTCAGAGCATGCTAAAATACTGGATCTGGCTAATTGGAGATAGAAAAGATTGTTTCTAATCACTACATGACATACTTTGCAGTTCTTGCAGATGCTCAGTTGTATTTCTGCCTGCCATTTTCAGTGGAATCACTGGAACAAGTCACAAGAACAATCTAACAGTACACAATGACCTTGTGACTCTTCTTTGGTATTCCCCTTTAATCTTTGCAGCTCTAATGTTTCAGCAGTGTGATGTACTTATTTACAGCTCATATTTTTGGAAGGGACCATTCAAATACAAAAATAACTATTGAATAGTATCAAATTCATGCAAATTGAGACAGAGCAGGACTTTTACACCAAGCACCCTAGCTGTTCTCTTGAAGTCAGTGTAGCTCTGTTTGAGGATCTGTTATTTTATCTTCCTGATACATTTCATTTATTCAAGAAACAAATCTCCTCCACACAGGAATGGTTGGTTCTTACTGAGTTAGGGAATCTAGCTGCTCCTTTTTGCCTCTGTGGTTCAGTAAGAAAATCAATAGGTGTAATTGCTTTTTTGTTTCTGCATCTGTTTACACTTTGTTTTAAACCAGCGATGAGGCAGCAAGGAGCGCAATGTTCAAACTGTGTGACTAAATCAAACAGTGCTGCTTCTTCCACTTTCCACTTCTCTGTTCATAATGTTATCTTCCTTTGAGGTCACTTAAGAAATAGGCCAGATCATAATTTAGCTTCAGTTTTATGCAAACCATCATGGCCACCAGAGTCACACATCATGCTCTTCTGCTTGGAGATCAAGAGGTAGAGGAAGTTGTAAAAGAAGACTGGAACATCACATCTGCAATAAAAAGGGAAAGCTTACTCTAATATCTTTTGGAAAATGAAGTTAATTATTCTTTTGATAGCATTTTACTCATTTTCTTAGAATCCTAGAATGGCTTATGCTGGAAAGGATCTCAGAGCTCATCTCTTCTGTCTTCCCCACCATGGGCAGGGACACCTCTCAACTAGACTCAGCTGCTCAAGGCCTCATCCAGCGTGGCCTTCAACAGCCCGAGGCAGAGGGCAGCCACAGCCTCCCTGGGCAGCCTATTCCAGAGTCTCACCACCCTCCTACTGAAGAACTTCTTCCTCAGCTCCAGTCTAACCCTGTTCTGCCTCAGCTTCAAACCATTTCCCCTTGCCCTGTCTCTAGACACCCTCAGCAAAAGTCCCTCTGAGCAGTGGCACAGCCTGTGGAAAGCAGCAGCTTTCTCAATGCTCTTTCCATTCTGTTTGCTAATAGACCAAAACTGTTCTCAAAAATGTTACTACCCACTGCTGTCTTCACTGGATGACAATGAGAATCATACTGCAGGGAGGATTATTTAGAAGATGGTATCTTCCTTAAAGCACAATTACTTTAAAGCATAGTAAGTGGATCCCAAATTCATAGTCTATACTCCTTTCCAGTCAGTGACCTACCTGTGGCTGTGACTCTTCTCCACTGTCACTAGTTAGTAAGGACTGCAGCTTTGTGAGCAGACACAACAGTTTACACCTGCATAGTTGTAACCTGCAGTTGCCAGGTTGTGTTGCTCCCTGTATACATGCCAATGCCTCTCTAACTGAAGTGGCCCACATTTTTCTACCCCTGTCAATCTGTCTCTAGGAGACAGAGTAAAATTAATGAAAGTAGGTTTTATTGCACATTAGGGAAAGTGATGGCCCTTTGGAGCTCTGGATCAGCGATCTCTGATTTCATATTTGCATGAGGCTAATAAAGAAAAGCAGACAGTTGATGTAATACCCTCTGCAGACAGGATAACTGCTAACCGATGGCATAACCTTCACGACCACAGTGCTGCAATGCATTAACTTAACCACTGGAAATCATACCTTTTTTGTGATAGTTTTGGGAGACATTATCTTCAACTGCTTTGTACACATCTCTACCGTAATGGCCAATAAAAAAAGTGGGTTTTTTTTTCCACCTGGAATTGTTTCTCAACCAGGATTCCTCTCGGGCTTCTGTTGTTTTGGTGAAAAAGTGCAGAAAGATGTGTTTTTGTCATTTTCTATTCAGTAATAATTGATTCTTAGTATTTTCCTTCCCCACGAGTGGAAATCTTGGCAGCTCATGAGTGCAGACTGTGATTGGCACACTCCCTGGGCTGGGAAGAAGGGAATGTTCCCCTGATCTTCCCTTGCAGAAGCAATCTGACTAATTTTAAGTCCCATTTTGGAAATGTGCCTTACAGCACCCCAATGGTTAATCATTTTAGAAGAACAGCACTTCATCAGTACAATTATTAATTACTACTGTGAGCTAATGTCACATCTTTGCAGCATTTGGGGATCTTGGCAGCATTCAGTAAAGCTGCATCATTTACAATAACTGCACTGTTCTCTACAGCTACTTTCAGGCAGGTTGGAGTGAAGTGGAGGTTGGTCTCTTCTCCCTGGTATCAGGTGATAAGACAAGAGGAAATGGGGAGGTTTAGATTGGCTATTAGGAAACAATTCTTTACAGAAAGAGTGGTGAGGCACTGGAACAGGCTGCACAGGGTAGTGGAGTCACCTTCCCTGGAAGTGTGTGAGAAACCTGTGGACATGGCACTTGGGGACATGGTTTAGTGGCTGTGGTGGGGTTGCATTGGTGGTTGGACTCAATGATCTCAGAGGGCTTTTCCAACCAAAACAACTCCATGATTCTGTATGTGTGGGGGCAGGGATTCTCTGAATGAATGGTTAGAACTATCTGGAAAGGAATTGTGTAGTTTCAGTTCTCTTAGAGAAGTGAGAGTTGTTTCACTGGTAAGAGTGAGAGTCTGCATTAGACCACAGTTGCCATTATTGGTTAATGATAAGAATACATCCAGGAAGCCAGAACACAGTGACTTGGTCACAGCATTCCAGATGTGAAAAGATGGCTGAGTGCCACAACAAGGTAAAATAGTCTGTAAAAGTCATCTGCTCACATGAGATTGTTGTTTTTTTGGCGTGGGGTTGTTTTTTTTTTTTTTTGGTAGTAGTGTTGCTTATTTTCATGTGTAAATTTTAGTTTTCCATTGTGAGAAGGCCAAAATGTAACTGATTTTCTGCCCTGTAGCCAACTGCCAATTGAAGAGGTTGTTGTTTCCAGAACGTCTTTATCTCCCGGCTCTGTTGCAGCAGACCTGCACAGCCCCGGTGGGGCCCTCAAGGATGGATGTGCCTTATGCTGAAGGCTTGCAGATGGGGTAGAAGGCTCCAGCTCAGCTCTTCTAGCCACTTGTCTGATTCTCAGGCTTCCTACCTTTGCTAGTGCTCATGTTCACACAGGTAGAAATGGATCCATGCAAGATCTGGCTTCTATCTTTCCAAGCCTGTTTCCTGGTGGGATAAGTGACTTCTCAGCCAAGTTCTCAAACTGTAAGAAATGCAGCTTGTACCCTCCCTAAATGTAGTCCTTTCACCTTCCTATTCCTGTATATATAGTCACTTCATGAAGTAAAATAGAGATTGTATCATAAGCAGCTTACAACTCTCTGCCAAACAGAGCTGCACTTTGTACCATACACTTTGTGATTTGGGTTGTAAAACCTGCTCAGTTCTTTTGCCTTAGGATTCGAGCAGCAGATTGTGACCAGCTTCTGCAGGAGTGCCCAACTGAGAAGTGCAGCCCTTGTGCGTGCCATGCTCCTTTCCTCTCACGTTAGACACTGTTGTCTTTCTGGGCTCCAAGAGCCTTTTCCTCACTGCAGTCCCAAGCCCTGGCAGTGCTGCAAACTAACGGAGTGCCGACATCCCCCTGGCTGCGCTGGGCAGCGGGCATGGGCCAGCTGAACAAGAGACAAGCAGCCCATCAGAGTGCCTGAGCTTGTACAAAGATGGATTATACTGCGTGCTGCAAAATCCCCTTATTAGAGCAGCAGCCAAATGGCTTTGGCATTCGGGGTGCTTTTCTGCTCCCAGCAAAAGCAGTAGGAGCTCTGCAGCAGACTTCAATGAGAGGAGGATAAAGCATTAAATAACAACGCTGCACAGCTTTTGTGGTACTTGAAAGGAATCCAGGCAGACCTTTGCCAGAGTGGTTGTGAATGTGCTACTTTTCCAGAAGAGTTTGGAGGCCCTCAGGCTTGGCCAGAGAAGTGTATATCAGTTCAAACCTAAAATTGTGCAAAGTTTTCCAAAACCTAAATGACAGACAACAAAAAAGCACGAGCTGCATGGAAGCTGTAATTCCAGTTAGCATCTGAGCAGAGTACAAAAGAGATGCAGCTGGTTAAATGAACTTTTTTTTTTGCTAAAGAAACTTCAGTTGTCTTTTCTTTTCTTTTCTTTTTTTTTTTTTTTCATATTGAATTTTAAAAATAGTCTCCACTTTACCCTTTAAGTGAACTGGAAAAGAACAAAGGACAATAGCATAGTAATTTGGGGGCCAATTTTCCTTAAATACATGTTCTATTCGATACTGAACCCTTTTGATATTTGGAAGCTTCAGGACTCAGCTCTCTGAAAGAAGCTGCATAAATGGAGGAATTCTGACAATACCGTTTGGCCTAATAGCTACTTGATCATGATTCCTCCGTGGATCCCACTGTTCTGGCTGATTGGAAGGCTCTCAGGTGCATACAGCAGCGCTGAAATGCCAGTCAAGCTGCCATGGGTAGGGTTTTGCATGCATTGTCGTCGTTAAGCCCTATTGTCAGGGTCTTTGTAATCTGGCTGTAAAATCATACTTAGCTGAGGGCACAGGGACGAGCCTGCAAGCTCATCCACTTGGCTATTTTTGCATATTTTTCAAATTGCTTATTCTCTTTTGTTACGATTTCTCTCTCTTTTTCTTTTCTTAGTTTTTTTTTGTCTTTTAACAAGAAGGAAAATGAACATATTTCACCCCACAGTCTAATATTCAGAGCTAGTATAAGGAGAGGTGTTTCTTAGGGAAGTTAGTTTTTCTTCTGGTGCTGCTGCTGGACTAAGCCTCACTGAAGGCTGCTTAAAGTTCTTCCTCCCAAAGAAATGTCCTGAGAACACTTAGGGGCTTCTGTCATATTTGAGGCCACACTCTATCAGACCTTTCAGAATGAGTTTGCAGTTGGTATGCCTGTGGCATTTCCTTCATGCTGGCTGCAGACTAGTTAGGAACCACTTGTTCTGCCCTCACTCACTCTAGCTAATGCCATATTGCAATACTTACTGAGCTGAAATAATTTGGCTTTGTTGGTAAAGCAATATGTGAGAACTGAAATAGCAGGCAGGTTTGGATGCCAGGCCCTACAACCCACAGTCGGTGCTGCAGTTGTTGACTGCCGCTCTGCTACACACCAGGAAGGTGGTGAAGTGCCTTGTCTCTGTTAGTGTGCATGCAGTGACACTGTGGAAGTCAAGGTGGCACTCCTCAGTGTCAGCTGGCAGTAGTGTTGTGGAGGCAGGGAATTAATGTGGCCGAGTCAGGAATATATATGTAAAAAAAATAGAACTGTTTTATTTTCCTGAAACCCACCCCCAAAACCATATACAGAAATTGATTTAGTTTTAATTAGCAGATTCAGTTTGATTGAGAAGATCTTACAAGGATACCACAGATAAATTCGACTGTTTTAGAAGTCAGGAGATGGAAAGGCTAAGCTACTAAACATAGCACTCCCCACTATTAATCAGGCTGAGCCAACAGTATACTCACAGGTGAGTCAGGCTGGCTGAGAGAAAGGGCAGTACAGATGCTTGTCAGCTCGCTCTCTTTCAAAAGACATCTGAGGCTCCTTAGGCCTATCAAGCCTGCATAAAGGGGGTGCTTATGGTGGGAAGCCGTCCAAAGCAGGGAGAGTCCTGGCCCTCAGGACCAGGGGACTCTTTCTGCAGCAACTATCCAGGTGGGGGAGAACTCTAAGGCAGGAACCCCAAGATGGCAAGTAGCCCAATATTTATACCTTTCCTAGACAAAGAGCCAAGTTGCCTCTTCCTAGGCAGGCAGACCACAACCAATTCCCGGCCCCGATTCCAGTGCAGGCACTGCACGGGGCACCCCTCATGCCGTAAGGGCCCTTTGCTCCCTCCTTTCACACCTGCAGGGCAGGGCGGGGGAAAGGTTTCTCGTGCCTCCTCTTCTCCCATTCAAACCACGGAGGGAGAGGAATTGTGGGGTATACAGGTCTCCAGGACAGGTAGGGATTGGGAGTGACCTCAAAATATCATTGAATCCAACACCCCTACCAGAGGATCACCCAGGGCAAGTCACACAAGAACACATCCAGGTGGATTTGGAATGTCTCCATAGGAGACTCTACAACCTCTGAGGCAGCCTGCTCCAGGACTCTGCAGAACCTTCTTTGCTCCAGCTTGTCCCCAGTGCCCCTTGTCCTGTCACTGACAGGACACCCATGAGCAGGGCCTGGCTCCATCCACCCCCCACTGCCCTGCACATCTTTATCAACAGCAATGAGGGCAGCCCTCAGGCTTCTCTGCTCCAAGCTCCAAGCCCCAGCTCCCTCAGCCTGTCCTCACAGGAGATGTTCCACTGCTTGCAGCAACTTGGGGGCTTTGTACTGGACTCTCTCAAGAAGCTTCCTGAGGTCCTTCTTGACCTGAGGGCTCCAGAACTGGATGTAATATTTCAGATGTGGCCTCACCAGCACAGAGTAGAGGGGGAGGAGACACTCTGTCAACCTACTCACCACACCCCTAATACACCCCAGAATGCCATTGGCCTTCTTGGCAATTTTCACTTGCGTTTTTTACTCACCACGCGGCTTTTCCTCCCCTCTTCTTAGTGCAGCTCTACACAGAGACAGAAAACTGCTTCTGACCACCTCTGTTCTCAGTCTGCCTTTGTAACCACCCTGGGTCTGTGCTGCTTCTGTGGAGGTGTCTTGCAGGCAGCCTGAGGATGCCTGCATGCCTGTGATACAGCATGATTAGCAGCCTGCAGAGATCCTCACCTGAAAACCAGCCCTGTTACAAATTGGAGACCTTCCTGGGAGAAGTCAGAAAAATTTATGCAGTGCCCACTGGCAATTTGCCTGGCTTCAGCCAAAGGTATTGATTGTTAGCTACATTCATTTTCAGAAGCAGACTTTCTCATTTTTTTTTTCCAAAGAGCCAATACCCAGCTGTGAAATCATTTAGCTGACTTAACTAAGATGATTGGACAGGGAGAACAGTTGTATTAATATAAATAAGCATCTCTTTGTTTAATTGCCTTTCTCTTTCAAACTACTCTATATGTTATCATCAAAAAGATCTCAAAACATTGTTGTGGCTGCCTTACCACTGCCAACAGAGGAGACACTTCACGGAAATTAGTAAAAATACCTGAACTTGGCTCAGCATTGAGAAGAAAACCTTTTTCTCGGGCTGCTTCTGGGGTTTTTCCCCTCTTCCAAGTCCCCTCTTCAGGCTTTGCTATGTCTATCTCTCTCCCTGCCCCCTTTCCTTAGTTGGATATTCTCGTTTCAAACTAGTGTCTGCTTTCTATATTGACTTTGCAACAAATTTCTATCTTCAAAAGGAGAAGAGAACAGTCATGTGTTCTCTGCAGAGCCCTGGACATTTCTCAGTGGTACAGTTTAAGTGCTACCTCAAAATGACAACAGCAAAGAAATAATACTCCTAGAACAAAGCAGAAGCTTGGGTTCAGATCCCCAGGTATTTATTTTTTTAAGATAAATTAAAATAAATAAATAATCTTCTGTCACATGAAATACCTGACAGAAGAGAGGTAAAAGATATCAGTTATATTATCAGCCTAAAATGGCACTTGATAAAGTGTCACATAAAAGACTTAGCAGAAAGTATGGATTTATGAATTACATGGCAAAAGCAGTGATATGAAAATGCAATAGAAAAGAGAGACTGGGGAGCTATGATTTGTCAGTGTGACTGACAGTCCAAAAATGGCACTCCTGCATCTGGTAGAGAGCAGTGATATCCTCTGTGACTCATTTTTAAGAGTAGTTGCCTGCTATATTCAGTACAGCTGACTGATGGAAACGTGAGGAGGAGCAACGTTATGGTAGAGCCTGGGAATATTCCACAGCAAAAAGAGTAAACCCTTGTTCCATGTGAGGCTGTTGGGGCAACCAAGCCACCACGTTGTTGAGTTCAAGTTCATTTTCTTTAGTGGTTCATGGCTTCTTACCCAGCTGCCTGGTGAATGTAGAGATGAAGGAGCCAAAGGTAGCTCATTGCTTTAGCGGAGCTGACAAAGCAGAGTGACAAAGTGCCAAAGGAGCAGTTGTAACCCAGAGTGAAAGCAGTGACCAACAGTAAGTGCTAAAACCCACCACAGAGAGCTGAAGACAGCCATAAACCGAATAATTGGCAGGCAAGCTCACAGACAAGCTCTTTGCCTTAGCTAATGCCTCTCAGCAGATGACTAGTTAGCTCCACTTCCCCAAACCCTCAACTGAACTATAATTATATACAAATTCTTCTTAATGAAAAAGAATTAATAACCTTTAAAAACTAAAATATTCAAGCCTCCAGAAAAAAAAAACAACAAACCAGCCCCTCTGTGCTGCAGAATGGTTTTGGTGAGAAAATCCAGGCTGGCCATTTGAAATACAGGAGAAACTCTGCAAGTTCCCTAGTTCAGTAAGATCATGAGGCAGGAAAAAAAGTTATAGGCAAAAAAAAAAAAAAAAAAAAGAAAAAAGAAAAAGAGCAATGATGTTGACAAAGAAATATTGTGAACATTTAATGGCAGTTCCAGTAGCTGCACAATGCATTGTAGTTAAATAGTCTTGTCAGCTGCTTTTCTTGTAAGCATCGCCCATGCCGCAGCCCTGTATAGAGCTCTGCAGGAGATAGAATCAGCTGTAGTGAAATGTGAGTAGCTGACATATTAGAATAGAATCAATCAGGTTGGAAGAGACCTCCAAGATCATCCAGTCCAATCTATCACCCAGCCCTATCCAGTCAACTAGACCATGGCACTAAGTGCCTCATCCAGTCTTTTCCTGAACACCCCCAGGGGTGCCCTCCCTGGGCAGCCCATTCCAATGCCAATCACTCTCTCTGTGAAGAACTTCCTCCTAACATCCAGACTATACTTCCCCCGGCACAACTTGAGGCTGTGTCCCCTTGTCCTGTTGTTGGTTGCCTGGCAGAAGAGACCAACCCCCACCTGGCTACAACCACCCTTCAGGTAGTTGTAGACAGCAATGAGGTCTGCCCTGAGCCTCCTCTTCTCCAGGCTAAACAACCCCAGCTCNTGCTTGGGGTTGTTGTGGCCAAAGTGCAGAACTCTGCACTTGGCCTTGTTAAATTTCATCCCATTGGCCTCTGCTCACCCATCCAGCCTGTCCAGGTCCCTCTGCAGGGCTCTCCTACCTTCCAACAGATCAACACCTGCTCCTAGCTTGGTGTCATCTGCAAACTTAATGATGCTGGACTCAATCCCCTCATCCAGATCATCAATAAAGGTATTGAACAGGACTGGGCCCAGTTAGGCAGTGCATTACACTGGAAGAAATGCCCTTTGATATTTTTCCAAAAGACTATCTCTCAGCTGCAATCACTCTTTCCTTACGTGGATGATGTCACCAAAGACTTTAAAGAAACTAATTATTTTGACACTGACTGAAAAATAATTAGTTTAAGAGCATCTGAGGCTCTTTAGAAATTAATCCCTCTCTCCTACATTGATAAACACTCTAAGCAACAGCACACAGCAGAAGCTGATCTCATCAGGCCTGCCAGCTGCTGGACCAGTGAACTGCATCCCCTGCAATAGGAAAGTCTTGCTCAGTTTGCTGCACTAACAATTTTGAACACCATCAGGGAAATAATAGTTTAGAAGGCAGCAAGTTGCAAAGCAAATTTATTCCCAGATATTTTTTTAAAGAGTCTATTGTAAAGCAGTGATTTTAGTGTGTTCCAAGTCAGAGTGGTTAAATACCAGAATTTATTTCAGCTCAAAGGAAAGAATCACAATCTGTGCTTTGGTACCCTGAATTAAGAATCTTAACACTCAAAAACTTCAGGCCCAGCAAGTTAACTCAGACCATCTGAGATAATTACCCATCCCTTCAGAGTCAGTGGGAGGGCCTAAAGGCAATCAAACTGAGGCTGCAAAGCCTAGATGGTGAGCAAAGGTTTCTTAGAGCTGTCAACAGCCCAACTTCATCCTGTCTTTACAGCTGAGACACTTGATCCAGGGCTGTCTGTCTGGCATGTAGCAGTGAGAATCTTGGTTTGTGACAGGAGTACCTATGGCCTGCACGAACACCAAGATGGCTGAATAACTGTCAGCTGAATGGTTGGCTGAGATTAAAAATGCTCTGAGTTAGCAGCAAATGTCTAGATCCTCTTTGCAAACATGCACCTGAAGGTGAGCTTCCACTGTCTGTCATTTTCAGAGAAACAAATAGGCACTACAATCCCAATGCACCTAAGTTTCACAACCCAAACTGCACACTTTCAGCCTAAGTAAGACAGTGTAGAAAATACAACCTGAATTTATTCTTTTTTTTTCAGGATATCACTTTGTTTCTGTCACTCACTCTCCTATACTTATCTTAAAAGTTCTCCTGATCTTAGAAATCTCTCCAATGCTTATAATTTGCCACAGTCCTTGCCAAAAAAAACACGCAGGATGGAAGATTCCTGAATTGCCTTAAGCTGACTTCTAAATTCACTTTTTCATGTGTGTGCAGTACCCTGTGTCACTGTATATAGTGCAAAATGACTCATGTTTAATTTCCTTCCACAAGGATACTACCCCTCTAGTCTGATGTAGGCCAAGGCAGGGATAGAATGCCAGTGTAAAATAACATGACCAGCAACAAGATTGAGTTGTCTGGAGTTCAACAAGCCAAATTCTATTGCTGTGATAGGCTTTCCTTTTCCTCACACAATCACAGTGGTTGTCGTTGTAAATGCACTTTTATCAAAGCTAACTCCAGGGTACCATGCTGCAGAGATATGCACAGATTCATGTGGGTGTATTCTGTGATCTCATAGCAAAAGCTGTGCCCCTTCACTTCTGACATGGCTCGGAACGCTGAAAAGGTATAGGTCAGTGAGCACTAAAGTATTGTAATGAAGAAGTACAAAAAATCAATGTTTGCATTGTAATTAAGGCTTCTGGAAATGAATCCTAGAATGGCTCAGGCTGGAGGCGGCCTCAGAACTCATTTCCTCCAACCTCCCCACCATGGCCAGGGATGCCTCTCAACTAGACTCAGCTGCTCAAGGCCTCATCCAACCTGGCCTTCAACAGCCCCAGGCAGCAGGCAGCCACAGCCTCCCTGGGCAGCCTGTTCCAGAGTCTCACCACTCTGGTGACAGTCACTATTGTTTCTGGTAGGGAAGGTGTCAGTTTACTCATCCTCATCTGGATCAACATTTTCTACCTTTTGTTGCTCATGGCAATAGTTCTTTTTGCATAGGCTTTTCTCTGCCTAGTACAGTATAAGCTTTCCTTCCAGCAGTCCCTCTGACTTCATAAGATACATCATAAGAGATCACAAATTACACTAGATTCTTTCTGTGGTTAAACATATCTTTCTTCAGGAGATGAGTCAAGCAAGGCAAAAGGTGGTGATACAACAGCTTTTTATATACACATTTCAGTTTTGGGACAGCCTGAGGCTGTTTCAGCTCCTTTCACAGCTGAGAAGAGCCTTATAACTGACAAAAGGTCCTTCAAACTCCAGTTGAATGCACTCAGACGCCTTAAAAGGGTTTCACTCACTCAACCAGACTATTTAAATGTAGGATGGGATCAAAGAACAGGCAGTTTTCAGGAAAGGCAGAAAATTCTGCCTAGGGAACAATAGTTATCATGGAGCTGAGCTCATTCCAGTGCTTCACTTTCCTTAACATGGATCCAATGCTTTCATCTGCAGCAGCAGCAGCAACCCTTGCATGTTGCTAGGGATCTGGATGTGGATCAGCATTTTTCCCCTCCTTGGTATCCAGATATTCCAGGACTCTTGCAGCTGGGTACTTGAACTGGACAGCCTAAAGGGTACTTCTGCAACTTTAGTTCTCCTACTTTAATTCCACAACTTTACTTAACAGTCACGATTTCACTGCCTGCTACCCATTTCAGACTTGCGGCCATTAGAGGGCAGAGCGTAACAAATTGTTGCTGAATTCTCGTGTGTTGAGTCTCACCGGCCTTAGTTTTGCCAGCTAGAAAAACTGGGAGACCGGGAGACCTATTCTGCTGCTTCAAAGTGAGTGAGTCAGAGCAGCAATGCAAATACTGCCGAAGCTATTTTGGCTTTGTGTTATTTTGCTGCTCTCATCTAGTGCTGGTTGTAGAGCTTGCATCTCCAGGGTTGCTTTGGGGTTTTGCAGGTCTCCTGTGAGCTCTGGTGAAGCCTCATTTGTTAAAAAGTAGAGCATAACATTTTGCCTTCCCTTGGGCTACTACTGTAACAACTGCACTGTCTTGCACCAAGGAGCTTGGGAAGGCTTTGCTGGTTTTGTCCAGGATAGTTAAAAATCTTCACAACAGATAGTATGGGGCTGTGTTTTGGATTTGTGGTGAAGAGTGTTGGTAATACAAAGTCAAGGCCTTCTCTGCTCCTCATGCTGCTCACCAGTGAGTAAACGGGGGGTGGGCAGCAGGTTGGGAGGGTATGGAGCTGTGCCAGCTGACCCCAACTGACCAAAGGAATATTCCACACCACCTGATGTCATGCTCAGCAATAAAAGCTGGGGGAAGAAGCTCTCATTTTTCACCTTGCAGGAATAAAAGTGAGTGGCAAGAGGTGTATCCTGTTGCCTATTTTAATTTCCATTTTAATCCTGATTTCCACTGTCCAGCAGTTATATTTGTAGCATTTTTCTGATGGGGTTTTTGGTTGTTATTATTATTATAATAATATATATGGGAATGTATTAAGCTTCCCTTTGATTTTGCTTTGGCTCAGAATCAATATTTCAACTACATTCATATCTGATATATAGCATTTGGCTAGCAGAGAGTATAAGAAGCAATATATTATTTTCCTCTAAAGAAGAATGGGAATCTGATCTGGAGATTACCAGCTAAGCAGTGGTGAGGATTTATTTCAATTCCCTTAAGAAGCCGTTAGTATATCATTTGTTGTGTAGGATTTATTACCTTCCCAAGAGATTTCACCCAATGTGGATGTACCCAAGATTTGTGATTGTGGATGAGTTTTCTTGCTAATGTGAGACAGAGCTGCTCCACTGCTTCCTGGGACATTTTTAGTCTTGGCATGACTCGTCTGCGTTAGCTCTTCCAAAGGAAGATCAATAAGCTGCATCCTTTGCTTTGATTACATTGCCATATACAGATTTATCTTTATTAAAAATTCAGCCAAAGCCATCAGTAGTACCACTTGTGGTCACAAATCTTTAAACTCGTCTTCTGTAAAGGATAAAGTCTCACTATGGTATTCTTAGGCCATGCTGTCATTCCGAAAACCTTACTGCTGCATTGAAGCTGTCAGTGGGCACACCATGGTGACCTGGAAATCTTCCTATCTGCACACTGCAAGAGTCACTTTTATGCAGTAATTATTAAAAAAGGCACTTTGAATTTCTAAGCCAAAAGAGATTTGATACCAAAAATTAGGGTAATTGGAGCTGTGTTCGTAACTGCATCCCTTATCTATTGAAATCAATACAAAAGCTCCTCATGAATTCAGGGAATATCAGATCATAGAATCCTAGAATGGCCTAGGCTGGAAGAGACCTTAGAGATCATCTGATCCAACCTCCCTCCCATGGGCAGGCATGCTTCTCAACTACACCAGGTTACTCCAGGCCCCATCCAACCTGGATCAAGGAAATGTTGTTTGATTTTTCTTTAATTCTGATGGAGTTTACATTCCACATAGTGCCATGTCATTGCACCTAAAGCTTTCCTTAGACAGCTGATTTCCTCTTCTGCACCAAGCTCTGCTCCTTTTGAAGGAGAGTTTCATGCAGAAGGAGATATAAAAGCAACAAGGCTAGGAAATTAAAATATCATGAGTCTAATAGGTATGTAGCATCCTTAGTGGATAGGCTCTGGATAGGTGATTGCACGGGGTCTCTTCCAATTCTATCTGGTGCTAACTATCATGATTATAGAAATAAAAGCCCATAGTTTGTAATCAAGATAATTACCACAAGTGAGGACATCCAAGGACAGGCATTTTACACCTCTAGAAAGCCTGTTTCAGTGCTACTGTACATTGGTAATGATTCTTTCCTCCTAATTTGCACACTAAACGATATTTGTGGGCATCTTTAGAATGATTGCAAGGTTGAAGTTCAGACCTAACTATATATTCTATTTTTTGTAATTCTTAAAAACCCTCCATAAAACCAAAATGAGGACCATGTGTGCAGAAAGCATAACTAGATGGCCAAGAATGCTTAAGCATCTTTGACTGTGTGCCTTCCTCTACTCCCCTTTCTCTTGTGTAAGTTGTGTCTTGAAGTTAGTCCTAGTGTAAGTTTCTCGCTTTTTCATTTCCTCAAAAGCAGCCTCAATTGGTCCCTTTTTTAGAGATGGCCAAGAACCAGTCAAGTTTGTCTTTGACTAATAATGCCCAAATGAAGTAATCCCATAGCAGAGCACAGTCTTGGGAACAGAGTTTGGTCATCATTGTACTGGGCTTTGGTGAGGCCACACCTTGAGTGTTGTGTTCAGTTTTGGGCACTACAATACAGGAGAGCTGTGGAGGTGCTGGAGTGGGTCCAGATGAGGGTGACAAAGCTGGGGAAGGGCCTGGAGAATAAATCTTATGAGGAGCGACTGAGAGAGCTGGGGATGGTTAGTGTGAAACAGAGGAGACTGAGGGGAGACCTCATTGCTGTCTGCAACTACCTGAAGGGACATTGTGGAGATGCTGGTCTCTTCTTGCAGGTAATTGGAGACAGAACAAGGGGGAATGGCCTCAAGCTGATGCTGGGGAGGGTCAGACTGGACATTAGGAAATAAGTTTTTCAGAGAGAGAGTGGTTAGGCACTGGAATGAGCTGCCCAGGGAGGTGCTGGAGCCACCCACCCTGGATGTGTTTAAGGGTCATTTGGATGTGGTGCTTAGGGATATGGTTTAAGGTGAATCTTGTAGAGTAGAGTTATAGGTTGGACTTGGTGATCTTGAGGGGCTTTTCCAACCTGAATGTTTCTGTGATTCTGTGATCACAACAAAGGCAAGCAGAGAGATGCAAACAAGTGGTGAAAATGGTTGGAGCGAATCTTGTTTTCTTGATTATATGATCTAGAAGGCTGTCTGAAGGAAAGCACTCCAATGACAGTTGCAAGGACTCTTTATAGAAGGATACTCATATTGCTCAAATGCATCAGGGCAAAAGGCAAAGCTGCTTAATTTTCCCACAAAAATATTTTTCTCTGTGTAATTGAAGTGGCAACTGTTAATAAAATAAAGCTATTCATCCCTGTCATCATAGCACAGAGTAAATGGCCCTAAAATCACTGAAACAGCATTTCCATGATTAGGTTGATGGGTATTTACAGTCCTTAATGAAACATTATATAGTCATTTGTGCAAAGCATGATCATATTGTGTACTGAAATTGTCACCCAGCCAAGTTAAAATTATCCTGCATGCAGATAGCATCTCAGCAGCATGCCATGCTGTACAAAAGCACCCAATACAGTGAAAACAGAACAGCCAAAGCCCTGCAAACAAATGGAATCATTTAGGATTTTTGTCATTATCATTTTTCATCTACAAACTTACAGAAAATATCTTGAAATATTTAATAGCAGCCTATAGATATTGGTTATTTGGCTGCATCCAGAGCAGTGTGGCCAGCAGGACAAGAGAGGGGATTCTACCCCTTGACTCTGCTCTGCTGAGACGTCACCTCCAATCCCACCTCCAGTTCTGGTGTCCCCAGCCTAAGAAGGACACAGAACTGCTGGAGTGAGGCCAGAGGAGGTCACAGAGACAATCTAAGGGCTGCAGGACTTCTGCTGTGAGGATAGGCTGAGGGAGCTGGAGGTGTTCAGCCTCGAGAAGAGAAGGCTCCAGGGGAAGCTTAGAGCTGTACCTAAAGGGATCCTGCAGGAAGGCAGCAGAGGGACCTAAAGGGATCCTGCAGGAAGGCAGCAGAAGGACTTTTGCTGAGGGTGTCTGGAGACAGGACAAGAGGGAATGGTTTGAAGCAGAGGCAGAACAGGGTTAGACTTTAGTAGGAGGGTGCTGAGACTCTGGAATAGGCTGCCCAGAGAGGTTGTGGCTGCCTCTTGCCTGGGGATGTTGAAGGCCAGGTTGGATGAGGCCTTGAGCAGCTGAGTCTAGCTGAGAGGTGTCCCTGCCCATGGCGGGGAGGTTGGAGTAGATGAGCTCTGAGGTCTCTTCCAACCTGAGCCATTCTAGGATTCTCTGAGTTCTGTGACACCTCATCTTCACTGTGGTGAACTACTGTAGCACCTTGTTTTTCTGTGTTCAAGGATGACAGCACTGACTGATCACCTGAGCTTATCACTGGGACTTTTGAGTTTCTGGTTTCCCAGACAATGCATTTTTCACGTTATAGTTACTGTATGATTATTCCAAGTTTTGTAATTTCTTAGGGCATGACCAAGAGCACTTTTTCTCTACCATCTGGAATGCTGCTACTATGTTTTGCTAAGTGCATAACTAATACTTTCTCTGCACAGGATGGAGAGGTGGCTGTGGCATTTTTTCATTTAAGTTTTATGAAACAGCAGACTGTTGAGTTTGTTCATTTTCTTTTCTGGTGCCTTGGTTTTCCAGTTTCTTTTCAGATAGAGTTCAGTAACTTTGCTTTCTTTAGGTTTGTCCTGATCCTGCCATTGGTTGAGTTCAAGTTTTGGATCAGACTTGGGTAAGGATACCCAAATATATGTCCAGCCTTGAGCTAGATGTCTAAGCTGATACAGTCAAAGGAGGCACTGATGGCATTAATGCCCCAGCACCTATGTTTGCTTTATTGAGGTGCCTCCCTCCCTGGCTCTCCACATCACCCACCAGCCAAGGCCTTGTATAGTTTTTTGTGTCCAAACTAAGGAGTTAGGACATTGTCACTGAGCTCAAGCCATGAGGGCTTGCATATTCCTAAATCTGTGTTCCATAATAGCTAAGACATAATAATTCTGCCTACAGCTGCAGCCAGTTGACATCAGATGTCTCTCCTGATTTCTGTACAAATTGCACATCATAGAATCACAGAATGCTTTGGGTTGGAAGGGACCTTGAAGATCATCTAGTTCCAAGTCCTGTCTACTTTCTTCCTTCTTGGAATGCACTCCTTCTGTGCTTGGAGGAGAGAAGATGGTCCTTGAATACTGACCAGCTTTCTTGTGCCTCTCTTGCCTCCAGGACTTTATCCCATAACACTCTGCCAAGCAGATCCCTGAAGAGGATGAGGTCTGCTCTCTAGAGATTCAGAGCAGTGAGCTTGATTCACAGCCTCTTTGATGCCTTGAGGATGTTAAACTCCCATCATTTTGTGGTCACTGCAGCCAACGCTGCCCTTAAGTTTTACATTGCTCACCAGCCCTTCCTTGTTGGTAAGAACAAGGTCCAGCACTGATCCTTTTATTGTGGACTTTTTTACCACTTGGAGAAGGAAATTGTCATCAGTGCACTGCAGGAACCTCCCAGATTGCTGGCACCCTTCTCTGTTGTCGTTCCAACAGATATCCAGCACCATGTAGGCTTTCAAGTCTTAACTCAAATGCTAACACTTTGCAATTCTTTAATACTATATAGTATTGTATATAATATTATTATAATATATAAAAGGTATATAATATCTTTCCCTAATTTGCTACTGCCTTACCTCTCTGAAATAAAATGCTTTTACCAAAAGCTTTTGATGTATTACAGCTGATATACCTTTGTCTAAGAAGATTCTGGTTCACATTTCCCATTGCTCAGTCTTCCCACATATTCCAGGAATTAGAACCATCATAGTGTAACTGATAGTAGAAAAAACTAGGAAAAAGCTTTCAAAATATTTTGGACACTTCCACCCAAACCCAGCATGTATGTATCTATAGAAATTAAATGTCATAACTGATTCAGTAAAGGCTATTGGCAGGTTTTTAAATCCATATCAACTAATTGGAAGTAGCTAACTGTAGAATCCCAAAGTAAGTCCTTAGCTCCTGAAAATCAATTTTGTTACATTTGGTTTAGTGATCCACTCTTTACAGCTGCTGAGATCTTGCCAGGAGGTAAGAACAAAGCAGTGATCTGAGGTTATATCTTGTTTACAGTCAGAGCAGTTTACAGCTCAAACAGCTTGCGTGTGAGTTGCAGAGTTTGCAATAAGCTAATTCCCAGTTTGACTACGGGTTAACAAAGCCAGCATTGCTTCAAGGAAATCACAACAGTCAGCACTGTGCCCCCAGAAGTTACTTTACAAGTATCTAACACCCCCCGACATCACCAGCAAGCCCTGTGTGGTGAGCTGCCTATCTCAGGCTTTGTCTATCTGAGATTTCAGAGAGAATCCTAAATAAGAGCTTTGCACACCCCTCAGCTTTGTTAGCACATCAATGCGAACGAAACCCACTGCTGCTCTAGACGGAGCGCTCCGGCGCAGCACTTGGAGACTTGAACTGTTTGTTTAATGGCCTGTGAGAGCTTTCCCATTTTCTCTTCACAGAAAATACAAAAACCCCTTGGTGTTGAAGTGTAAAAAACAAATAAGAAAAAAAAATAGCTTATTCTAGTTAATATTTTTTTGGCTGTGTTGAAAATGAGGGAATTGTCAGTGCAGTCATTTATCCTGAGGAATCTGCAAAGGTGGACTCCCCCCCCCCCCATATTTCAGTAGGAGATGTGCCACAGAAGTGAAGCAGCTTCCTCTCGTTAGGAAATAAAGCCTTGGCATCCTTGCATGTCTTCTGGGTTTAATAGAAGGCAAATAGGATTTCTGGGAAGTGAAGTGTGACTTCCAAGGGAGTCAGGACAGCACACTTCCTGCGGATTTGAAAGAAAGGCTGCAGAGAGGGAAAAGTGAGAATCAAGGGAAAGGTTTACAGGGAGCCATCAAGGCTCTGCAGCAAAGCCACTGTGGGGTTTTAAACCCCATGGTGTGGGCTGTGCCTAAGAAAGCAAAGGAACTGAAAGAGAGTAGGCTGGTCTGGGCAAGTCTTTTGCCTTGGCCTGTGCACCAGTGACGATCCAGAGGGTATCTGAGTAGCTTTTAATGTTTGCCCCATGTGGCTTGGGGTGCATTCTACACTACTGTGGAGTCATTGGCTTCTGCTGTCCCGCTGCATGGGAGGCGTCCATGCCATGCTGATGGCTGCTGGAGTGTCTGCAGGGCTTGACTGGGTGGCAGCATGTGGAATAGCAGTGATTCACTTTGCTGGAAGTCACCATAAGGAGTACTGCTGCAATTAAATGCAGGCTCATTTCAAAACCCATGCTTGGAGACATCCCTATGCATGTTTCCAGCTGTATCTGTCCCAGAGCTTCACAGAGATGTCTTTTCCCATATTGCCTGGTAAATATTTGCAGGCTGGTGCAGAAGTGACACAGCAGTGACACTCCCTGCACTCTGCACTTAGGCAGGGCTATCTTCTGGCCTATGGTAAGGTCACACAGCAAGGCCAGCAGTGAGCATGGTTATGTTTCTGCAGAGAGGCTGGAAAAGGTTAGCTTCAACACATAGGGGTGCAAACAATTCCTTCCTGGAAGGATACTTCAGACTGAATAAAACTTGTGATGGAGCTTTCTAAGACATTAACAGCTGGGAGGAAGTACATGCACTTTAAATAAATGTTACCCTAATATCCTGATACAGGTATTTTTCAAGTAAGCCAAATCCTCTATAAAAATCTGACACGTGTGTATATATACATAGAATTTTCTTCTAAGACACAGAAATGGGCTTTAAGTCAGTAATGGGAGGGACAGAAGAGATGAACGAGCTTTCCAAGATATTAAAACATTAATGACCATGACTGGGAGTTTGCCTGGTAAGTTCAGAAATATGAAACAGTGACAAAGGAAAAACTTCTTCCCTGTAAGGGTGCCAGAGCCCTGGAGCAGGCTGTCCAGATAGGTTGTGGAGTCACTTTCTCTGGAGACATTCAAAACCTGCCTGCATGCTTTCCTGTGTGACTTGCCCTGGGTGATCCTGCTCTGGCAGGGGGGTTGGACTGGATGACCTCTGCAGGTCCCTTCCAACTCCTAACGTCCTGTGATTCTGTGATCTTGTGTTATTTAGAACCTATTTATTGGGTAAGTACTGGACTCTTTATCTCCGCTTTATGTTGTCATTCACTGAAGTCACCAGTTTTGAAGAAAATAATGACCTCAGATACTCCATGAAATTTAGCTACATACATAAACATAAATTAAAAAAAACCAACCTCTAGAGGTAATTACATAACATTACAGATGGCAAAATGGTTGCATGAAGAAGAATCTAGCTAGCAGGCACTTAGCAATTGACTATAGTCCCTGACTGTTCATTCTGTATCCAGACTGGAAGAATACTGCCATGTTTTGTGCAGCTCTGTACTGTCAGTGTGCCATACAATGAGATGGGTTTGTCCATTATTATGGACTCCTCTCTCACTTGCCTTTCCCATTATTCTCATGTTATCCTTCAGTAGGAGGGTGATGAGACTCTGGAATAGGCTGCCTAGGGAGGCTGTGGCTGCCTCCTGCTTGGGGGTGTTGAAGGCCAGGTTGGATGAGGCCTTGAGCAGCTGAGTCTAGTTGAGAGGTGTCCCTGCCCATGGTGGGGAGGGTGGAAGAGATGAGCTCTGAGGTCCCTTCCAATCTGAGCCATTCCAATATTCTATAGTGCTTCTGTGTTGCCTGCCAATGGCAGAGACAGAGCCAACACTAAGACCATATTTCTCTCCCAGTTCAGAGGTTTTTGGTTCTTGTTGTGGATTTTCTTTTAATTAAATTCTTTTTTTTTTTTAGCATACAGTGTTGTTTACTAGAGAGCTATGCAGTTAGAGCTGCAGACTGAAAATGAATGGAGGTGAGAAGAAAAAGTGTTAAATTCCTTTTTCTACCCAGGCAATTTGAAGTGCTCTCATGGCATCATAATGTTAATTTCCCCGGCAGTGCTTTTTGGCATCTGATTCTATTCCCCCATGCAAAGGAGCTTTACAGAGCAATTTGTCTCATTTGAAATTTTGTTCCTGAAACATGAAAGGAAAATAAATGTTACGCAGAGCATCCACCCAAATATATTGCTGTACATAAGTGCATCAATAGACAGCTAGCAGGTGATTACATAGAGTCAGATAGCAGATGATTTCATAGAGTCAGGTATATTAAAAAATATTGATCCCAAAGTTTAACTGAGAAAGCAACAAGTTGAATCTGTAGTTATCTGTGGGATCTCCGTTCAGCCTCCTCACATGGAACTGGTAGCATTCAGTCTTGCTGGAGGCTGGAGAAGCAGGAACAACATTTCTTGGACTGAAGGATGAAGGACATCTTCTGGATTGGGTATTACTGTCCTTTTCACTTGCCAATGTGAAACTGCATCCAATGAGAAAGAAAAAAAAATGTGACCCTTTTCTGCATTCCTTTTGTACAGCCAGAGCAGGCAGCTAATGCAAATGCTCAGTATTTCACTCTAGCAGCAAAGTGTGGCATCCTGCATAGAATCATAAAGTCATAGAGTCATAGAATCATAGGTTGGAAAGGACCTCAAGGATCATCCAGTTCCATGCCATAGGCAGGGACACCTCCCACTAGAACAGGTCACTCAAGGCCTCATCCAACCTGGCCTGGAATGCTTCCGGGGAGAGCAGCCACAACCTCCCTGGGCAACCTGTGCCAGTGTCTTACCACCCTCACTGCAAAGAACCCTTTCCTACGATCCAGTTTAAATCTCCTCTCTTCTAGTTTAAACCCATTTCTCCTTGTCCTGTCATTACAAGACCTTGTCAGTAGTTCCTCCCCAGCCCTCCTGTAGGCTCCTGTCAGATACTGGAAGGCCATTCCAAGGTCTCCTGGAAGCCTTCTCTTCTCCAGGCTGCAGAGCCCCAACTCTCTCAGCCTGTCCTCATAGCAGAGCTGCTGCAGCCCTCTGAGCATCTTCGGGGCCTCCTCTGGACTTGCTCCAACAGTTCCATGTCCTTCTTGTGCTGGGGGTTCCAGAACTGCACACAGGACTCCAGGTGGGGTCTGACAAGAGAGAGTAAAGGGGGAGAATCACCTTGCCGGCCCTGCTGGCCACACTGCTGCAGCTCAGCACAGGGTTGCTGTCTGGGCTGCACTCACACTGCAGGCTCATGTTGAGCTTTTCATCAATCCAGACCCCCAGGTCCTTTTCCTCAGGGCTGCTCTCAGCCATTTCCCACCCAGCCTGGAGTTGTGCTTGGGATTGCACTGACCCAGGTGCAGGACCTTACACTTGGCCTTGCTGAACTTCATGAGGTCAGCCAGGGCCCACCTCTCCAGCCTGTCCAGGTCCCACTGCCCTTGGCCTGTACTGGACCCATATGATCTGCCATAGTCTGCCAGCATGTGAAATACTTCTTGTCAATAAACCTTCTAACATAAATTGTCATTATCTATTTAGAGGAAGTCTGTGTGAGCATGATTTTTCAGAGGCAACAACAATCTGCAACCTCCTTATGCTCTTCAAGTACCACCTGAGAGAAATACAAAAAAACCCAACAACATTGAAGGTTGAAAAACAGAAGGGAAACTAAAATCTTCCCAGTCCCCCCCGAGCATTTTCCAAACAGTGAGGACTTTTAAGATTTCTGACAATTTTGATCAGAGACAAAAATAGTTCTAAATTATGCTCCCTATTATTTGTTGTAATTTTTGAACTTGCCTTACATCAGAAAGAGCATTAAAGATCCCTGGATGTGTTTGATGTAATCAGAGCAGAGCTATTTAAAGGTCTCAGTGGACTGCTGGCCTATCAAGATAGAATTCTGTTTTGCAATCCCAGAAGAACAAAGGTCTGTCAAGCACTTGAAACGCTAGAGCTGAAGGACTGTTCTTCAGGTAGGGCAAGAGTGAGCTAAAAATGGCTATGTGGAGGCATTTGGGAATGTGTCGGTCCTGACAGCTCCAAAATAGGAATAATTATGTAAATCTTGGCTCCAAGCTGGAAAGAGAGTGAGTTGGAAAGGTTGTTAAGTGTGGTCACACACTTCAGGAAATTAATTCAATCTCCTGTCAGAGATTAGAGATCCCTTATGAAAGTGCTAAAAGATAGATTGCTGAGTGGCAATTTGGGTCAGACTAACCTAACTTGTTCTGAGTGCTGGGGAGAAGGCTGGACCAAATCTCTAAGCACCCTAGCAGGCAATTACAACCTCTGAAGAGCATCGGGAGCAGTGAGGCGTGGTTACTTGCCCAGATCTGCTCACAATGAACCAAGTGCTCACCTTTAAACCAGCTCAGGTTGCACATGAAAAGAGACTGAGTAAATTGGAAAATGGAAATGGGAGGGCTGCGATATGGATGTCCATTTTTATTGTGAAGGTGTAAATTTAGTTCATGGGTTGTGAGCAGAGGCTCATTTCTGGGACTTCCTCTGGTTCTTGCCACAGAAAATTAGAAAATCAAAACTGAGACCAGTAGGAAAAAAAAACAACTAAAACCCAAACCACAACCTTTTCTGCTTTGTATGATCTGATCAGTATTGCTGCTTCTAAGCAAGCGCTGATCCTGTCATTGAGACACAACATCCATAGTCATGACCAAATGATTTTTTCCAAGGAAAGAGTGATTGCCACATCTGTGGTAGTTTATAGACACAGCATCTGTAAGATGGACTCCAACTATCATATGTCTGAAATAAAGCCTTAGTTATGTTCCTCAGAAGGGACCTCCCAAAGGAAAGTAAAGAGGCAGTTCTCAGGTACAATGGGATGTGTCTTAGAAGTGGAGCATTTAATCTGGACTTGCTTCTCTATTAGCTGCAGATGAACAACACTGGTTTGCACAGCTCTGGCTGGGGGCCAGTATGAAATGGGTAAGGGTGCATCACTGGGGCTGCCTTGAGTAAGAGGACATGAAGTAGCAAACTATATCTGTGCTATTAAGTGGAGTCATTAGCAAACATCTACTGCTTTAACGTGCAAGAACAACACAATATAAACCAACACCTCCTGAAGTAAGAAAGACAGGGATATACTGAAGAGTCCAACAGAAAGCTATTGAGGGTGGCTGGGGAACTTGGACATCTCTGCTATGAAGAGAGACTGAGAGCCCTGGGGCTGTTTAGTCAAGAGAAGAGAAGGCTGTGAAGGGATCTGATCAGTGTCTATAAATATCTGAGGGCTGGGTGTCAAGATGAAGGTGCCAGGAGCTTTTGGGTGGTGCCCAGTGACAGGACAAGGAACAACAGTACAAGATGGAACACAGGAGGTTTCACCTCAACATGAGCAGACACTTCTGTATGGTGAGGGTGCTGGAGCCTGGGAGCAGGCTGCCCAGAGAGGTTGTGAAGTCTCCTTCTCTGGACACTTTCAAAACCTTCCTGGATGTGCTCCTGCTCTGGCAGGAGGGTTGGACTGCCCTGTACAGAAGTGACACAAGCGACACAGGTGACACTTTCACAGTGACAAGTATGGGAAAGACTTCAAATAAGAAAATAAAATCTTCCTATATATTTTTTTTCACACTTCTAAGCAGAAGTAATTTATGCTCATTGCTCTTTTGATATACAACCATATAAAGCCCTCTGGAGCCTGAAGACAAAGTGCAACAGCATCATATCCCTCACATGTAGCCCTTCCCCACACCTGCAAATTCTCTCACACAGACATTCTTATATTTTTAAGGTTGTTCTTTTTTTTCCCTCGTGTTTTTTATCCCCTCCTTGCTCTTATTTTGCTTGCCTCTCACAGGTTACATCTATCAAGCTTTTTAAGTAGCAGCCCTAGACAAACTAAATTGGCCCTCCTGTTGATATAGATTAAAGGTAGAGCAGTATGAATTGCTTTGCCATAATCCTACTATATGCAGAACCAGAAGCTGAGAGCAGAGCAATTTATATTTTCAGACTTGATCAGAAAACATAACCTGAAAATTGGTCCTGCATTGCTAAGTATCCCAGGACTCTTTCCTGGGAAATAGGACAGCAAGAGAAAAAGCAGCATTTCAAGTTCTTTAAATCCACAAACGATGTTTGTTAAGCACTACTTGTTTTAAATGCTCACTACTATTGAACTATTCACTAATTTATTATCACCAATGTGGTAGTGCTGTGTTGGAAAGCAAGGCAACTGAAGTGGATTTAAAGAACTTGAAATGCTGCTTTTTCTCTTGCTGTCTGATAAAGGAGTGTCCAGCAACAGTGAAGAAGGCTATTTTGGGATCCATCAGGATGGAGAAGAGGAAAAAAATGACTGCATGGTATCATCCATCCAAGTGGGGCTTTCCCCCGTCACTTTCCTTCTTCCTTTTCCAGTTTCTTAGCTTCTCATCTGCTGGCATTGTTTTGCAGGCAGATATGTATCATTGAATTATGTTTTGCATTGGAAGGAACATTTAAAGGTCATCAAGTCCAACCCCTCTGTAATGAGCAGGGACATCTTTAACTAGATCAGGTTGCTCAGAGCCCCATTCAACCTGACCTTGACTGTTTATTTAGAGGTAGTGCTTCACAAAGAGGTATTTAAACAAAGCATAGACCACAGATTAGGTCAAGGGATTTGAAGAGCTGGAGGTATATTGAAAGACAGCATAGACAATGAAGCAAAGGTTATGAAGGAGCCTGAAGGTCGGGTAAGTGGGAGGAAGAAATCTAAGTAGTAGAAAAAACAAAGAGATGAAACTGGTAAGGGCCTGAAGGGGGAATTAAAAAAAAAAAGAAAAAAGAAAAAGAAAAAAAATAAGTAGAAAGAAAACAAAAAGAAGCCAAGAATATGAATCTAAAATGGGAGCAGGGAAATAGCTACTAGTGTTTTTGAATAAAATTTGCTCATGAAAAGCAGCCAGGCAGCTGGGTGCTAAATTAGAGCATGTGGAGTGTTATCTATCCCTTCATGAAAATCCATGGGAAGAGATGAGAGAATTCCTCCTCGTTTACTCTTCTTGCCCAGAGTGGTTTTGCCATCCTGCTCACTACAATTTTTTCCTACTGGTATGGCTCCAGTGATGTGAGATTAAGAGACTGCTATTGCCATTATGCCATCTCCATAGAGCACAAGGGAACGGTCACTGGGGAAAGCCAGGCAGTGCCTGCGCCTGCAGCAGAAGCAGCGATAGTCCTTTCTAGCCTGCATGCTGCTCCTTGGTCAGTTAGTCACAGGCCTGTCCATCAGATTTGTCCCAAGTTCAAGCCAGCTTTCCAGAGGATGAAAAGAGCCAGACCTATGAAAAAGGGATTCCTAACTGTGTTCTGCAGATGTGTGGTAGAAGTGCTCTGAGAGCAAGGCCTAGTGGCTCAAGCTTCCTCCTGCCATTTTGCTGTCTGTGCCGGTTTGGCTGGGACAGAATCCCAGGCCAGCCATGGCTGCAGGCCTTCAGCAGTTCTGAGTCAGCCAGGACAGCTGATTCCACTTGACTTTCAGGTGTATCCCACACCATAAGCATCACGGTGGCTGTAAAGGGGCAAGACTGCTGAAGAGAGGGATGTTTTTTGGCCCTGTTCGTTGTGCTCTTGAGACCTGCCTCCCTGTTTGGTGTGACTGCTGTGCCTTTGCTGGGATGAGTATAGACTGATATTCTTTGTACTGACATCACTACTGCTTTGGCTGTTTCAGTAGCTCTGTTTTGTTTTCAGTCTGTAGATGTTCTTTCCTAATTCCCCTTCTCTGTTGGGGAAAAGTCAGCAGGTGAAAGAGGAACTGCCAGAGTTCAGCCCTAGATAAGGACTCATTATAGGTGCTGTCATTGATTTTAGTTCATAAGAATTCTTCTGCTTGTGAGAATGTTTATTCAAGCTGACTTTCACAGTGCTAACTCTAGCTTAACAGGAGAACCTGAAGAAAATTAATTGTCTGCTATGGGGGAGCCCCTGAAGATCCAGCAAAGAATGGGTGAATGTCAGCATCAAGCCTGGTGCATTTCTAGTGGTGTACTCACATGTAGCTTGAGGCCTGGCACCTGGTCTAGTGGCTTAACAGGCTTGCTCCCTGTCTAGACTTATTTTATGTGCCTCTTCCCCTTTCCCCTAAGAAAAGGTTTGTTTTTTTTTTATCCAAGATAGTATCTATTAGAATTTCAGAAGGAGCTGCACTGGAATGTTCAGCAGGTTCAAAATCAGGTAGTAGTTGTATTACAGGACCTGCCTTAAATCTTTTGCCAGCTCCTAGATTTCCACCATACTTCCCATGTTTCCCAAGTGAATGATGTAAATAATAGCATATTAAGTACAGTTCATTTGTCTTTCATTGCCGTGTCTTTGCTGTGTTAAAGTTTGAGCAGTTTCTGTCCATCATGACACAGAAATCTCAAGGTATCACTTGTCACTTTTCTTTTTCAACTCCAGTAGCTTTAATTTTCATAATAAGATGACTGCAGATGAACAGAGAATTCCAGGTGAGAGTTCATCACCATTATCTGTATTAGGAAAATAATAGATTTGATCTTATTTTGTTTCTTGTTCCTGCTGCTTTCCTTTCACCCCTCTAAGTTTTAACAGTTCACCTGTAATTCAGCAAGAGTGCTCTGCTGAGCCTCTGTGTGCAGTTCTCAAAAGTGCATTTATCTGCCATTGTGCTTCTGCCACTCATCTGCCTGGGTGGGATTCCTTTAAACAGCTCAGGCTTTCCTGGCTTTTAGTGAGGTGTGGGTGTGCAGCCCAAACAGCAGCCATGTGCTGGGCTGCAGCAAGGGCAGCATGGCCAGCAGGGCAAGGGAGGAGATTCTCCCCCTTTACTCTGCTCTCCTGAGACCCCACCTGGAGTATTGTGTGCAGTTCTGGAGCCCCCAACACAAGAAGGACATGGAACTGTTGGAACCAGTTCAGAGGAGGCCATGAAGATGCTCAGAGGGCTGCAGCAGCTCTGGTATGAGGACAGGCTACAAAATGCAACTAGAGGAGCTTTTAATAGCTTGTGACTTTTGCTGAAATTCTTTGCCTTCTTTCCCTGGCAGCTTGTTTTCCAGGGCCATTAAATCTGACAGGGACAACCAGCCTTAGTCCTATAGGGGGAATTCTGCAAGTGCCTGCTGCTGGCTGCATTATCTAAAGAATAGTAAACAGAGCTGAAAAGTTAAACATCATACTGTGTGCAGCTGACTTTCTGAAATGCTCTTCTAACAATCTGCTCTCTTTTCTATGCCCGTTCCTCAGATTGACTGAAACTGTGATTTTTACACACACTACAGAGTGATTCTTTTCAGATTTTTCAAAGGAAGGTACAATTGCTAGGCAGCCCCCATGCAGCCACTCACTCGCTACCCCCATCACTACCACACCTTCTGGAGAACTCCAGAGGGAAGAGTTCTGATTTCTAACCTAGTGTTAGATACTGATCTAGAGGGAATACTGATCCCTGTGCTAATGTGGACAGATGCATTTGACTCCACGGTGTGTAGAGCTAGGAACAGCCTGGTAAGAAAGCCTGGCACTGATTGGAATCCTGTTGGAAGACTCCTGGTGTGAGGGTAGTGGTGCATGCCCATGCCACCAGCCACAAGCAGGACAAGCTGCTGTGCATAGTGTGAGCTTTCACATGACTGGCACCTGGAGAGAAGCAAGGAGAAACAGACAGCACCCTGCTAGATAGATAGAAGTGACAGCACACATCCATGTAATCTTAAAGATCATATATTAACCAGAATTTGTCTTTGGAGGGATTTCGCTGCTGATGTAACGCTAGGTGCTGATGCTTGAACATAAAATACATGGATGCATATGGATTTAAGAAAGCCTGTTCCAAGCACTGGGCAGGAGGCTGCATTTTGCCCTGTTATTTAGGTTCAACAAATTATGATTAATTGTAATAATTTCACTTAAAGTGTGAGCTCAAATTTTGGCTGAGTAGAGGTATCACAATAATACTCTATAACAGTACACCTGCATCTAGTGAAATGAATAGAAGGCTTCCTTCTACTGCCATCTAACCGGGGAAGTAATTTTAAATCATCTTATGAAGAAAGAAGAAGAAATGAAACAATCAAAGCCAGGTCACAAATGCCCTATTGAAATCAATGGCCTGGAGTTTAAAAGTCACTTACCTGGACTTAGTGGTCTCAAGCTTCTTTTAAATTGCTGATTTCTCTTAGCAGATGTAGTCTGGGAACCAGCAAGAGAAAAGATAACCTATTTCATAGTAATATAATGCTACAGAGGCAGTCACTGGACTGTTTGAGCTGAAGGGCAATCAGTCAGGGTATTTTGTGCTGGAGACCATGTCTTCAGGCATCCTGAGAAAGGCAAACTACTTCCCTCAGCCCATGGTCAGGTGAGGTGCTGGTGGTGAGAACTGGTGTACAGCCCAGAGACAGGCCTTTTGTGAGATCATCCAAGCTCTGGGAAAGACACAAATGCTGTGCACATACAGCAATAAAAGACTAAAAGTGGTAAATCTCTCTTTCACTGACTTTACACAGGAACAAGATCACAACAAATCAAACCAGGTTTCAGGATACTTCCGTGGTGTAACCTTTTGCTGCCGACCTTGCCAATGTTTGCTATGTGTCAAACTGACAACCACAGCCTGGACACAGATCATCATAAGCAATTACTTGGTAATGGACTCTGCCATAACTGATTTTGTGATGGCACTTGAATAATGGCAAAGCAGAGCAGTGACCAAAACTGAACCATTTCATGCACTGTAGTAATGGTTCCTGATAAATTCTAAATTCTTGCTGTGGGTGTTCTCAGGGGCTTTGTCCAGTCCCTGTGTTCTGGAAGTGAAGTTTGCATTACTTGAGAGACAAAATACAGAAGAAGGTGAAAATCCTGCCCCTAATTAAACAGAGTTTTAAAAAAGAGGCATAGCTATAATTATTTGGACTTTCATGGAGATGCTGCTCTATCAGTAATGGACTCACCTGAAACTGCTCTTGCGGTTAGTGCTAATGTGCACATTCCAAATGCTCCGCAGCACAAGACAGGGATTAGCCTGACTGGTGATAAGAGAAACTGCAGAAGGCTCCATGGTTTGTGTGCAAGTCTCAGAGGTGTTAATGAACTGCTTGGTTAAAATTAGGTAGGATGTGGATCGTTGTGCAGAGTAAACTGTTCTTTTGGGAACTGGGTGGATTAAAACTGAAGCCGTAAGTCACTGTTTCACATGTTATTAGCATAATTCTGTGTGTGAGAAACTAACACTGGGTTCCCCAACAGCATCCTGTAGTGCTCAAAGGCTACAGTCTCTGTGTATAATTGGTTAATATCACAAAGTGCTCTTTATTTGAAATTATGATGCTGGTGGTACAGGGAAATTCAGGTAATAAGGATATGCCACCTTATTTCAAATCCTGTCAAAAATTATGGGAAAACCCAAACTGGGCCTTTCTGCCCTGTTGACTTATACACAGAGCCTGCATCTGCTTTGTCTTGATCTGCTTTAAAGCTTGGTGCACTTTGGTAGGTCTGACACATCTGCTGAGGAAACCTGAACTGGCACGAGATGGGGAGGAATGGATGGTCAGTTGAGTTGGTGTGCCTCAGCCCCAGACTAAGCATAGATCTAATAAGTGATAATGGACTGTAGAGTGTAGGAATACAACCTCTGCAAGCAAATTTCACTGGACAAGGGGTAATGATTCTAAACTGAAAGAGGGTAGATTCAGACTAGATACTAGGGAGAAATTCTTCACAATGAGAGTCGTGAAACACTGGTATGGAGAGGTTGTAGATGTCTCATCCCTGGAAACATTCAAGGTGATGTTGGGCAGAGGTCTAAGCAACTCAATTTAGTTGAAGATGACCCAGGGATGTTGAACTAGGTGACTAAACTTTAAAGTTCACTTCCAACACCAACCATTCTGTGATTCTGAGATCTTTGAAACTGCAGGAGTTCCCAGCAGATCGGTTAATTCAGGTGGCTGAATGCTAAAAGCTATTGCTGCTTCTAGCAGCTCTGTTCATAATATCAGAATCCAAGACATTATCAAACCCTAACTTGGAATATCTGTGAAACTCCCAAGCCCTTATTTTGTTTCAGTAATACTCCCTAAGTTTCTCGTGGCAGGAAAGTACAAAATCACAGGTCTTGATGTGGCTCAACTTTCTGCATCTGAAGATGTATCATTAAACTAAATATCCCTTTCTATATCTGACTGATAGAGCCCAACCTGGCAAAAAAACCCAGAGCACATTTCACAGATTAGATATCTGAAAAAAAAAAAGACTGAATTTGTGGCTATCTTTAGTCCACACTGTGATGGGCTGTGATAGGAAAGTCCAGGACCTGATTTCTGTTTTAACCTGTTGGACCATTGTCCCTCAGAGAACCCTTTGGTTGTTCTGTTCAGAAATTATAGCTTTTGTCCTGATACTAACAAGGATACTAACTGCTTAATTCCAAGGGCATGGTAGTGAATAAGGACAAGTGAATTTCCTTCTGGAAGGAGGAATAAAAAGAAATAAAGACCTTTTCTGCAAATTAAGAAAAAAGAAATCTTATTTATTAAAGTAGTTTTGCAAAACAGCTTCAGTTATTTAGCACTTTTGTTTGTCAAGTTATTTGGTTCACTTCTGTCAGGGAAGTGGGTTGAGAGTGCTCAGGTCCTCTAGGAAAGAGCTCAAGGTCTGCCTTCCCAGCTACCTTAGGTTCCTTGATAACCAAACAAATTCTGCCACCCTTAGCTTCTTAGTGGGACTTAGAGCTGTTGAGTGAGGCTGGCTATTCAGAAATAAAATCACAGGCCTCAGACAAACTTCCACTTTAATCCCTTTCATTTAAACAAAATAGAAAAATACCGCTAATGAGGTGCCAAATTAAGGCAGCAAGTGCTCATATACATTCCAGGCAGCTGATTATCTCTCATCAAGGTGGCTAAGTAATACAGTCCTCATAATGAACTAATGGATTTGCAGGTCCAGTTAACACAAAAGTTCAACCTCAGACAAGTTAAAGTTAATCAAGTACAAAAAGGATTAAATTAGTACATTTAAATTCAACTGACAGAGGCATTAGGGCTGTGCTGCATTCCCTTATTTTCTGCTTTGGTGTTAAGTGTTGGGGAGAGAATGGCAGTTGAAGTATCCCACTCTTTGGGGACTTCATGCTTCAGCTCCTCACCACCCATGCATACGGAGTGGCTAATGACAGAGCAGCTCCCCATCAGGGAATGCAATTCCACGTAGACATTTTCACCAAAATGGATTATTTCAGCCTCGTTGGTCACAGATTCTGTAGTTTTCCAGTGATTCATCTTGCTATTAATAATGTCAGAGAATTTTAGGCCCTTGAATTAAATAATGATAAATAGGAGGCAGGGAGCGAGCTGGGCAGAGGCAGTGCTGTTTATTTCAGTGTGCAGCTCTGTCAGGCCTGATAAATCGGATCCCTGAAATAGTTTATAAAGCACTGAATTGATGTGGCGCTCGGTGAGGGAGAGAATTAATGTTACCAAATAGGCCTGCAACCCAGATTTGATGAAGGCTGAGGAAAGCCTTTTCTATAAATCCTGTGTCTGTGCAGGAAACGGTTGCAGAGGGAGGCGCAGCAGCTGCGCAGGGACTGATGTGCTCCTGTCATCTCGGCGGGCTGCGGGTCAGGGACAGAGGCTCGCTGCGGACGCCGGCGGTGCTGGAGTTCTGCGGTGCTGCTACATGAGAGCTCTGCCGAGTGGAGGGGTGGGCACAGGCTGCTCATTTGTAACACCAAGCGCCGAGGACACGCCGCACAAAAGAAAAATGAAAGCCTGCTTCAAGATAGAGAAGAGGCTTTCAAGTTCCACATGGCCGCTTTTGCCAGGCTGCCGGGGAGCAGGAGATCCTTGATGTTGCCCTGAGTAGTGCAGTCACTATTGCTAATCTCTCTGGCTGAATTAATCGTTTCCTCTTGAGGTCACTTCATAAAAATCCCCAGGAAACTGCATGCTAAAATCATCTTTCGTCTAGCTCATCATTCCAGGGAGGTGCTTTCGAATTCCAGCAGGCAGGTTGGCTAAGAACAGTGGCCAGTAACACGAAGTGGGCTGAGCTGTGGGTGCTGGCAGGCAGCTCAACCAAAGACATAGACAAGATTTGTCAGACTTGCTGAATGATGGCAGATATCTGATAATTGCTGTTAAGGTTACTGAGACCTGGTGACACACAGATCTTGTAAGTGATGCAGGTGCAGTATTTCTGGACTGTCAGACCAAGCTGCAGGGGGAGATGATAAAACTGATTATGTGACTGTTCCAGATGTGTCCACGCATCACTGAATGAATGTCTCACTTGCATGATTTAATTGTTGCTAGAGATTAAATACCTTAACCTAAGTCTTTAAATAGGAGATTCCTTTACTGTGGTCCTGGTCCTTAATGTTTCTCAGATGAAAGAAGAGCAGAAGAATACTGGTGTGGTATTCTTGGTGCTCACTCCTCATGCATATGCAGTCAGTTTCATGTTTGATTGTGAAGGCAGCCTAGAAAGAAAGAAAGGAGGAAAGGCTTTTTGGATGTCACTCACTTGTCACTGGAGCCTTTTCTGACATTGTACTGCATTACTAAATGTCAAAGCAATTGCTGTTTGCGGTCGGTCTTCACAGGCTTCAAATCAGCTGTTAACCACAGGATGAAGTTACCAGACTGGGGATGATAGTTTTAACAATTCTGTATCTGCTTCCTCCTGCAAGGTAAAAGACAGTAAGGTGGTAGAGAATTATCAGCCTCAGAGGAAAGTCTCAGGTCCCATTTCCAGTCTTTTTTCCCATTAAATGGGTCATTCTCCATCCATGTCCTCACCAAGAGTACTTAACAGAACTATAGCATAGTCAAGACCAGAAAATAAAAGCCAGAGCTATTCTTACTTATTCAGCAGGAAATTTGACCAAGCTAACAGCAGATTCAGTGGGTTAAGCTCTAAAGGATATCACTTATATGCAACTGAAACGTGTAAAATCAGGACTTTATAAATGCTTAAACAATATTCAGCATCTGGACTGAGTTCTTGGAAGATCCTTGGCATTCCTTTATTTCCCATCAGGTCTATTTCGTCTCTACTAACAACCATAAAATGACTCTGTCAATGGCACAAGTGTGTGCCACATCAAAACACTGAGGACACCATCATGAGAAAGAAACACTTAGACCGGCCCTCTAAGCACCTTATTTCCACAGGGTGTGCACAGAAATGTCTGCTGTCTATCTCTGCAGTCATCTCTTCTGCCTTGATTGCCAAAAAAACACGACATCTGATTGCAAGTGCCTTGTGCAAGGAGCAAGAAGGGACCAGGCTAGATTAAACAGTTTGCTGATTACCCTTATGTGGACAATTTAACCTCTTTAACATCACAGGGAAAGGGAAAGATTGTGAAATAGAAAGTGAAAGCAAGGGAAGACATTCAGAAAGTCCTGCTTAGTACTGATGCAAAAATAGATGTTTAGAAATGAGGCAGTAATAGCATTTTTCTCAAGCCTGCTACATCGTTTTTGCCTTTCTAATTTTCCATCTAGCATGGGTATTCATGTCCTGATTTAATTTCTTGGCATGGCAACTCAGAAATACAAAGACATTTGTAGGACTTCAAAACACGCATGGCACCTTTATACTCAAAGAGCAGTATCAGAGCAGGCACGAAGAGAACTAATCTGTCTTTTTAAAATCAGATTTTAGCTATTTTTACAGAAAGAACAGTTAAAACATTGCAATAAACTCTGTGATTTCATAACAGCAATAATCAAATTACCTGGAGGAATCAATTTGAAATTAAAATGTACGGTTTGCTATCAATAGCCACAGCAGTAAATGTTACCATATTAACCTTTTCAATTTAGCATTGAAATCATAAATCCAATGATGAGGTTTTTAAAACAAGAAATGGTTCTTCTTGAAGGCACATTTTGAAATGGGGAATTTTTTTGTTGTTGTTTAATAGGGAAATGCTTCAGTTTTCTCAGCTGCCCAGGGTTTATTTTCAGACTCTTCAAAACTTCAACCTTTCCCCATAGGAACACCAGCAGCTAAAGTCTGTGCTGCTTATTAACAGGGTATCCAAATCCCTTCACAAGGAATCAAAACGATTCCATGCTGTTGTCTACCTCCATCGGGGCATGACATTCAGATCAGGTTTCATCCTTTTTTTTTTCCTACCTGTATTTTGAGACTTCCTGTATCTAATTTTGCAACTTCTACATGACATGGCAGGGATGCAGGTTGTACTGTATGGGGTGAGACAATTCACATATTGAAACCCTGATCTTCACCAACTTCATGACTGGAGAGGTGGAGACACTTGTCTCTTGCTGCATCAGCTTACCGTTGAGAGGCACGTTCACTCCAGAACTGAGTTACAGCTGAGAGGCAAGGTCCTGAGCTGCGAAGGGCAGTCTGGGGCAGTTGCTGGAGAGCCAGATGATGTGAAGGAATATTTTCCAGGAACTTTTCCAGTACTGTGACTCCAACTATGGTGAGCAGCATCTGCTTGCTCAAGACATACTTGCCTTGGCTGTGCTTTAAGTATATTGAGGCATTTGTATCCTGTAGATTTTTCTGAAAAGAAATTGTAATTAGTTTGTTTACACATGAAGAGATTTGAATAACTTGGTAATGAACTGCATTGTGCTTTGGGCTTTGAACTACCTTCTATTTCTGTGGTTTGAGTTTGGTTTGGTTGTATTTGTATCCAAGGGGAAAAAAAAAGCACACAAGAAAAAAAGCTCTAGGAAAATGTGATCTAATTTAGTTGGACCCACACCTATGAAGGAAGGTGTAGACATCTTCATAGTCAGTAGTAAATCATAGTTGTCTCTGTATTACTCTGTATTTTCTGCAAATGTTGCCCTTGAGAGCTAGCATTTGTGTGGATTTGTTTTCCCCCCCAGAGGTTAGATGTTGACTTGTTGATTTTCCAATTAAAGAGGTTATTGGCATACTTGGCATTCAGAATTAAAGATATTTAAATGGCAGCAGACGTCACAGAGGGCATTTTTGTTCCCTGGTTGTGTAAGACATATAATTTTAGACTCTAAGCTGTATTTTTAAGTAAGTGTCCCTCCTGAGCATGCTGCTTTAGTGTTCCTTAATACTAGTGTAATTTTTCACTTTCAACTTGCTGGTAAATGAAGTTGTTAGGCAGGGTGTTTCAAAGAAGGTGTGAGGAGTGGGGGGACAGGCTCTGCTCACTTGCTCCCTGGGATAGGGCAAGGAGCAATGGATGGAAGCTGCAGCACAGGAGGTTCCAGCTCAACACAAGGGGGAACTTTACTGTAAGGGTCACAGAGCACTGGAACAGGCTCCTCAGAGAGGTTGTGGAGTCTCCTTCTCTGGAGACTTTCAAGGCCTGTCTGGATGTGATCCTCTGTGGTCTGAGCTAGATTGTATGGTCCTGCTCTGGCAGGGAGGGTTGGACTCGATGGTCTCTTGACCCTCCCTTCCAACGCCTAACATCCTGTGATCCTGTGAAGCAAAATAAAAGGGATTCCAAAGTATGGAAGTGTAACCTCCAAGAGTGCAAATAGATGCTGCCTAGTCTGAGAAATGCCTTGCTGCCTTGCATATCTGAAAAAGCACAGTTTGCAATAGAACTGCTGAGCCACACTCATTGTCTCTGGGCAGGCGCTGCTGAAAGCAGCTAGTCTTCCCTCAATATATTTAGCAATCTGTGACATTAATAAGATAAGGATCTGAAAATTATCTCAAGACTTTCATCTCCTTCCATTCTGCTGTGTTTATCCACACTGCAGGAAAAGACAAATACAAATTAGCAAGAAGGTCAAGTTAAGCTCTGAAACCCTAAAGCAGCTGCCTAATCCCACTTCAGCCCATTGAGTAGCTCATGAGGAAAGCTGTCATTAGATGCTCACTGGATTGGTTTGTTTTCAGAGCATGCTTCCTTGGCACACTCCACTGGGTGTACTGTTCATGCTGTTCATGCCCTTCAATACTTCAGTTCTTTCTTCTTTGGTTGATGGGGTGACCTCATCACAACGTGAGCCTTGCTTTGTCAGGCATCCTTCAAACTACACCTAGTTAGCATAGCACTTGTATTTGTCTAGTATCTGAGAGATTCACAGGTACTTACTAAGTAGTTTCAAAACAGCACTTTAAGAAAGGGTTTAATTATTCAGATGTTGTAGTGGTGAAGAACTGAAATATCCATGTGAGAAGGTGAAAAACAAATGCTCAGCTTTGACAATGCAATCTATATGATTTGAACATTTTGAAGTTCACTTTCTCCTTTCCAATGAATTCAACTGTAAATGAGAATCCATTCAAATCAGTTGCCAAAAATCTCAAGCTAGGCACCAAGAAAGTGAGCACTCATTGAAACATCCTGGCCATGCTTTGTTACACGAATTTATCCCAGAAAAGCTAAGAGCCATCCTTTCTTTTTCTATAATCCTCAACTCAGCTCTTGCTTGACTTCCATCTTCTGATACTTTAGCAGTATATGAGAAGTCTTCATCACCTGGGTCTGTGTAAATTGGCTCCTTGAGTAAGCTCCTCTACACTTACTGGAGCCAGGGATGTTGTGGAAGAGATACCTTTGTGATCACGCAACTATGAGTGTGGAATCTATTCAAAATGCTGTCACTCTTGCCTGAGGAAAAACCCGCTCAGGGCAAGTATGGGCATTTGTCAGAAGGGAAAAGGTCTAAGCAAATGAATAAAATGTGGTAACATTCTCTTCATAACTGAAAGGGTCAATATGCATGAGGTGAAATGGACTGTAGGTGATCATGACCAGACACCATGCCTTCCTCACTAAACAGTGTGTGGCTCAGCTGAGTGATGTGAGTGGAAAGGGATGTGACCAGTCCCACCTCTCAGCAACAGAACTGAAGGGCATTATTTCAGTGCTGGTGGAACTCACTGGATTCCTCACCATGGGTCTGAAGCAGATCTATCTGAGTCCGTTGGACCCAATCCAATTAAAAAGGAGCTAATCTCTTTTCAGAGCGAGAGAGGCGGCCTGCAAGGAAGACATGATGGCAACTTAAAGAAAGTGAAGCATTAATATGAGCTCAGTTGTCATTTTGCAGTCAGTCTGATATTTCCTCTGTGTATTGAACAGTTTATTTTTACATACAAGCAAAGCAGGTGAAGCTTCTCTGTCAGTAGCATCAGCTCTATTTACAGTGTTCATCTTCAACTCCAGAGAATAAACACTTGTGTTTCACCTGGCAGTTTTGTAGTTTAAATGGCCTTTCACATTCCAGTGACTCTAGAGCCTACTTTAAATAGTTATAATTTAAATATACAACCTATTGAATTCAGAAAAAAAAAAAAATAAGCTTCTTGATTTCTTTGATTTAATGTTGTTCAAAACCAGCTTTGTTTTGAAAGCTGGCAGCACTGTGATAATTTAGAGTACACAGAGAGCTGCAAAGTGACTATGAGTTACAACTAGCTGGTAATTCAAAACATATCCCATTAGTATTAAATCTATTTGGTAATCTCGTGCAGCAAGAGATTACAACCCCTGCAGTGGCTGGGAGTACCTGCAGTAGGAGAAGAGGATCACTAAATCTTGTCACTAATTTTTCCAGTTTAGATCTGTTGCAAGAGGCTTTTAATAGTTTCACTACAGAGTTCTGGATTCAAAAAATGTCAAAAAGATTATTTAAAGTAAAACACCAAAGTGCTTGAGTATGCAGATTTCCAGAGAGCAGACTTTTTGCTCTTGGCACTGACAGTTCTAGTACAGACTGGGGAGTGAATGTCATAAACTAATGTTTCTCAGCAGAAAACTCAGAAAGGGACCAACATTCACCCTGTTTGAAGCCTGTTTGGTGTGAATAAGCCAGCAGCAGGGATTTACCTTGCATTTCCATTTGATCTGGGCTTCCATTTCAGTCAGTAGAGTGCAGTAAACCTCACCAAGCACTCACCAACTGGTTTTATAAAAAAACAGAGGAATGGCATCGGTGACTCTTTCTTCTTACTCTTCATATAAAGGACAAAGAGGGTGACTAGAAATAAGGTGAGATGAACATCCCATCCGTGAAGGCAGGACACTTGGTTTCCAGGTTTTGCTGCATGCATCTGGAATTCATCTGCAGACCTCTACTAGCACTTCACTCTATGCAGAGTAACAGTTCTTAATGTCAGGAATTAAGAGTAAGGCTTAATTGTGTGTTGTACAAATATCATAACTGACTGGACACATCTTAGATGAATGGGTGGAGAGAGCAAGACTGACAGATGCAGAGATATGATGAGTTTGTTGTTAAATGCTTTGAGCTTTTTTGATGTCTAAGGCTATATATCTTTGATATATTACTGCTTTAGTATTTTGCTTGAACTGATTTATTCATCCATAGTTTAGAGTATTTTAAGGATCACCCATGTTCCTGTCAGATAAATCTCCTCTGTGTTGCAGCTGAGAAAGGAACCAAACTAGATTTATGACTGTTAATACCTTTTTTCTTTTAAGAGGAAAATTGATAGACACCTTCCCCTGAGACTTCCTATAGATGTGGTTACTGCCCTAATGATTATTCCCTATCAAGCCCACTCTGCTAAAGAGGTACTAAATTAAAAGGCTTCTGTTTGAAGCAAAAGCTGCAAACTGCATTTCAAACACCTAATAAGATACTGAAAATTACCTCAAGCTTTCAAATGTCACATACTGTAAAAATACAAATTAGAGTGTAAAATTCAGCCTGGCCACAATTAACACCATGATGTGTTCAAATAATCAAACGTCATCCTCAGAGGAGCCTATTGAAGAGGATTATTATGAGCAGCAGTTCACTAATCACTCTGTGACAACTATTTTTCTGTCATTGATCTGGGCTGCCTCGTCTATTTTGTCAGTGTCACTCAGCATCTTTTTAAAGAAGTGATATTTTCCCCCACACGGAGACAGCTCGTCCTACAGCTCCAATTGATGTCAACCTTTGCTCACAGTTATCATCTGCACACAGCCAGGCTTCATTTTAAATCAGAGGAGCAGGGATAAATAAAACTGGATAGCTTTCAGTTCCAATCACATCCAGTTTTACCTCGCATCAGCCAAAACGTTATCGGGAAATGATGGATATTTATCTGTGAAAGTGAAAAAGTGAAGTGCAGGATTTTCAAAATTTGGATAAAAAAAAAGTCTCTCGGATCTCTTGACATGTTTTGAGGAAAGGTTTCTCCTTTGCTTGGAGGATGGAAAAAGGCTGAGGGATTTTATTATTTTTAATAATAGAAAATTATTTCTGGAAGAGGAAACAAAAGACTGCTGTGTCTTTGGCAGCAAATGAGACACTCTCTATATTTTGCATTATTAGATAGTCAGCACAGATTCCCAGATTTTGCAAAGCATAGTAATTGAATTTCACAGCTCCATTCCTCATCTTCACAGTTACAAAGTTTTCTCCAATCCATAAAGCATGACACAGATGTAAACTCAGAGGAGCTGAAATGTTCAAACTCCTTGTAAATTCCTCCTGGTATCACCTATCCACGTTAAAAAGTGAAGCTTCTGCAATTGGACTTTAAGGTTTGTTTCTCCTCTGCATATCTCTGAGCACAGCAGTATGAAAGAGAATAAAAATTCTTACCTACCCTCTATGAGTGGTTTAGTCTAATCCTTGAAAATAAAAATAAAAAGCCAGGAATAAGAACTGGGGCTAGCCAAGTGTGTAATATGCTGCACTAACAACACTCACTAGAGGGTAAATCACCTATGACTTAGCTTCCAGAACACCCAGACTATTAAGGAAAAGAATTTACACCCTGTGATATCCTCATGCAATAGAAGGCAGTGACAGCCAGCACTAACCTGGAACTCACAGAACTGCTCTGGAATTATTGAAAAGGTTGGGCAGAGTTGCACTTGTTGGTTTTGCTGCTGTGAGAGGGGAGCGTGCAACAAAGATGTTCTTAAAAATTCTTCAGGACTGTTGCACTTCACTGAGAACTTTTGAGATTGTGCTTCTTTAGGAAAACTGCACTCAGGTTCATCTCTGCTACGAGAGCAGCTCTGCTGTGGCAGGCTGAGGGAGCTGGGGGTGTGCAGTCTGGAGAAGAGAAGGCTCCAGAGGGACCTCAGCTCTGCCTTCCAATAGATGAAGGGATCCTATAGGAAGGCTGCAGAGGGACTTTTGCTGAGGGTGTCTGGAGACAGGACAAGGGGGAATGGTTTGCAGCTGAGGCAAAATAGGGATAGAATGGAGCTGAGGAAGAAGTTCTTCAGTAGGAGCGTGGTGAGACTCTGGAATAGGCTGCCCAGGGAGGCTGTGGCTGCTTCCTCTCTGGTGGTGTTGAAGGCCAGGTTGGATGAGGCCTTGAGTCTAGTTGAGAGGTGTCCCTGGCCATGGTGGGGAGGTTGGAGCAGATGATCTCTGAGGTCCCTTCCAGCCTGAGCCATTCTAGGATTCTGTGGTCTCTTCTCAAAAAATAACAGTATGTGTCTTTAGCAAGATCATGTAGGAAGTCTGGCTTTGGTTCTCATGTCTACCTTAAGTCTGCATCATCTGCTGCAAAATCCATTTTGAGGTCTTTCACTCTCAGAATTCTTATTATCCTTCCCCCCCACTTATCAAGTAATTTGCTAAATTTCTTTTAGAGCCGCTGATTGAATTTTCAGTCACAGAGCTATTCAGTACCTGCACTGTATTTGTCTTCACTTACTTTTATGCCAAGCATTGCCCACCTAAAATTTCCACAGCAGATCTAGGTGCTAAATGATACATTTATGTGTGATCAGTGCCAGGTATCTGTTTTGTGATTATTTAGGATGAAAACTGGCCAGTGAGTGATCCAAAAGCTGTGACTAGCTGACAGACAGAAGTGGGTACCTCACCAATTATCCCTTTTTTTCAGTAGCTGCCATACTGTAAATCCAGGACGATTTTTTTTTTTCACAGTGCATGACTGAGAGATTTGGATGTTTGGAGTAACAGTCTTATCACAAACTTTTGAGCATCTACTAACCTTTTGTATATTTGCTACAATACAGCTTCATAATAGGACAAAAGTAGTGATGTTACCTTTGGAACAGGGAATATACATGGAAAGCTTTATCCTCATCAGAATTCTGGGATCCCTTGATGATTTTGCCCAGATTTCCACTGAGTGTAATGGGACTGTAAGCACGTAGCAGAGGCTGCCTGCATTTAGATTCCCACATTCGTATGACTAAATGTTGGTTGGAGCCTTTCTAGGATGTTTAAGGCACAGCTAAAGTAAGGATGTTTGTTATTTGTTATCTTGTGCCAGTGAGAAATGGTTGTTTTATAAAGAGAGACTTTAACGTGGATCTGCAGGATGACAAAGTTTGATGGCTTTTATCCTTTATCATGAGGTAGCACAAAGCAGCACAGAGGTGAGAATCTGGGGCTGCCTGCTGCAGGAACTGCTGCAAGTGCTCTGGCTCCAGTGCTGACAGCAGGATCCTACCTGCTCTCTGGAGAGCATCACTGCTTTTAAATTCACTTCCTAATTTCTTTATTCAATGTACAGAAAGAGAAGAACTTTCTCTGAGCAGAACGCATACTTGACAGGAAACCATAGTTTAATCAGCTAATAGGTTACTGCAGAGTAGTTTTTTTTTTTAATTTGTTTTTGCCTTGCTGTCTTTTCAGGCAATTCTTGAGTTTAACCTGGTCCAAGCTTGTACTGAAACATGACCACCTCCCATCACAAAACATGTCGCTCTCATCTAGGGTACTCTAGGGCAGCAAAGGGCCATGCTCAGCTGCTGAATCTGTCTTAGCATCCTGAAAATCATCAACTTCTGGTATGTCTTTTGAGGAGACTGGATTGTGTGGGATGCCCTCCCAAGCCTGCATTGCCAGTGCAGTACCTGAGGTCCTCCCCAGGTCTTTGTTTTAGCTCCATCAATGTTTTCCTTTCCCAAAACAGCCCATCTTCCAGTTCCTGGGGAACTCCAGACAGTTTTTCCTGTTCCTGAGGTGGCTTGATTTAGCTGAACCCTTGAATAACCTCATTCTGTTATGGATCTGTGAAAAAGGCAAGGCAGGCTGAAGCACTCAGTATGTGCAGCAAGGTGACCTCTTCACTCAGCATCAGCCTATAGCAGCTGCTGTGTAACTGTCCTGTTCTCCAGATCGGCTCTTCTCCACCTGGCAGGAACAACAATCCCTCTTGTCCTATCCACCTCCACTTGCAAAACTTGCATTTGTTCTGAGTTTGAAGTATGTTCAGATGAGAGCATAAGTCATTGCTCAACTTGTTCCAAACGTTAAATGAATCATAAAAGAGTTTCCAGACATATTTTTATGAACCATATCTTAAGCACAAACTGCTAGGCCGTGAGAAAGGAGGGACCGAAAAGCCTGGCAAAGAGAGGCAGAAGACTTGCCTCTACTTGGAGACCAAGTTATTAATTTACTTGCAAGTAAAGCTTGAATTAAGGTCTTCTAGATGTTTCCAGTGCCTCATAAAATCATTATATTGTATTGTCTGATGTAATTTTTATTGCATGGTTGCAGCTTCCTCCAATTTCTAATATGCACACTGCTAAAGCTCTTCATCATGTCTATCCTAGCCCAGGTTCCAAAGCAATATAGCAAGGTCTGAGAGCTCCTAAGCTTCTCATATATCCCTTAAATCTGCAATATCCAGAAGCTAGTCATTTTCCTTGCTGTGCATACACTGGAAATCTTATTTTTCTCCGTGTTCAAACACAAGTCTGTGCTGCATGCAGGGGCTTGCTTTTTTGTAAAATGAAGAAGAAAATTGCCAAGATTTTCTACTGGTTTAAACTTGGTGCAGCTCATTTGAGGCTGATGGGATGATACTGATTTATCCTAGCTGAGGGTATGGCCATATGTAATATAATACCCTGAAAAAAAAATCTTTGAGCAAAGTAATGAAGTAAGTATCAGGGGACACTTGAACATGTGTTTTTTTACAGCAGAGTTCAATGTATGCATCGATATTTAATAAGTGATATATGAGTCTCTTATATGTACTTCATGCGCTTTTGTAATGAGTGTCTTTAAGGCATTGCTGGGATCCTTGTTTCACTGGTGCTGCCTAGGTACAACTACTTTATTTCTCTTTAGAAAAACAAGGGTCATTTAATGTCTGTGTTTTGCTAATGATGGGGTTTGTGAAACACGGAAGTAGTCCAGGTGATGAGCATGATCTCCTCTCTTTAGTCCTCTGTTGCAACGCTGTTCTTCATTTGTTACCTTACTGCACTTCACTGCAAAAGCTAATTACAGTTAAAATTAAACTCTACAGAGTGTGTCCTGCTGCCTTTTAGCTGCTAGACACCAAGAAGAGGCTGATTCCTGTGTATTCACCTCTTGTTTAGAAGATTCATGTTTATCTAATGTGAAGTCAATATTATTGTCCTGAAAAGAATTAGAGTATTGCTAACAATCCATCAGGGAGTGCTTCTTTATAGCACTGCTGCTATGCTCTAGTGGCTCAGAAACCATTTAACAGTGCTAAGATTCTGATCTACCTCGGTGCATTAACATTCAAACCATCATTTATCTCTTCTTAAATGCTTACCAATAAAATAGTTCAGCGTGTTTAACAGTGAGGTGTTGTGTAAATGGAAGGAAGGGACAGAATGAAGTACCAAAGGAAGTGATGGAAAAGCACAGAGGAATGCAAGCCAGGCACTGTGGTCTCCCCCTGTGGAAAACACACAGAGCACATTTATTCATATACACTCATATACAGCTTGGGACTCAGGAGGTCTGAGTGGGTCCAGAGCACCTAACCAGGTGTGTACATTTATTTATGGCTGAACTGCAAGCCCTGTGCTGCCTTTGTAGTAGAAAGAGAGAAAGAGAGGCCTCCAGAAAGTCACTTATTTTAGAGGTGAAAACTGCTTTAAATTGCTCTTTTTAAACTCATTGGCCATAAGGGGTTTAGGAGTTATGAGTCCAGAATTTAACTTCCAGTTATCTAAGTAAGGTGAGGTCAATGAAAGTCTGAATACCTCTTGCTTGCTCTGGCTTTGTGGTCATAGAATCACAGAATCACAGATTCTCCCTCTCTTGTGGCCATGGGCATATCCCTTAATTTTCTTTGTGAAATATGTAATTATTTTATCTTACTCTGTCAGCAATATTGATACTTCTCCCTCTAATCAGTTTATGAAATGTTACATAGATATAGATATAGATATACACACACACATTGTATATTTATGTGTATAAATATATATATATTCCTGCAAGAAATAAACCATAGGGAGGCAGTAGGACATTGTGTATTGGAAGAAAGGTTTTGTAGCAATCCTGATACGTCTATATGCAGAACAAGACCTGTAGGGATAGTTTCTGGGCTTTGTTGGGCATGATGGAATAAAGAGGGGCTGAAAATATAAAGACTTCAACAATAGAAAGTTTTAAAGGATAAGTTTATGCTGCAGAGTTTGGCAGAGTGCAAGAGAAGTGCATTCTAGTGCGAGAGGCAGGTCCATCTCACAGCTCATCAAGGTGCCGTTGTGGCCTCATGGAGCAGCCATGTCCTGGCCTGACCTTCTCATAACTTTGAGGAGCACAGAGATGTTCTGCTGGTGTTCACCAGCTTAATTATGTCTCCTTTTTTTCAAGTTCAGGTCTTCCACATCTTTAGATGTTGTGCATTTGTGAAGGAGGTCTATATGAAATCTGCTGCAAAGACATAGATACTGTTAAATTAGCTTCACACTGATTTCAAATTACTTCTTCACTTGTAATAGCCTTTTATTAATATACTCGCTAACATTTTGTAGTAAAACTGGCCTTGTCCTTTTCCTAAATTGTTGTGAAGATTTTAAATGCTTGGTAATCTTCCTTGTTTGTTGACTCTTTTTGTTTTATTTTTCATGTAGCTGGGTTATTTCTTCCCTTGTCTCAGTTCCCGTACAAGAAATCCAAACAGTAACAGCTTTGACTGCAATCTCATTTCTCCTATTGCACCTCCTTCAAGATCACTGGGACTGCTTGGGGCTGTATTGGAAGTGGTTTATGTGAGATGAAAGCCAGGCTTCATTCATTGCTTTGTTTCAAAGTGTCATTTTTTCCAGAGATTTCAACTTTGCGCTGTCTCTCCATTTGTTTGTTCATCTTTCAGTCTACTGTGTAAAAGATTTGCCAAGAGTGGGGAAAAGGACAAATTGTGACCAGCACACAGACTGCTGACGTTCTGCTGAGGAGCAAAAAGGGCTATTTTTGGTAGCAAAAGAACTGTCAGAGGGATATTTTGCCTTTTTCCAGTTAGCAACAAATTAGCTTTTCCTGTAGCAGATGACACTGTTGCCTTTATTCTTTAACAATGTCACATTCACAAGACAAGGTCATTTAACCTGTGTGTGGTAGGCAAACACATAAAGCTGCAAGATAGCTCATAATGCAAACTATTGTCAAATTGGGCTCGGGAATTAGAATGGTGGAATGAATGAACTGCAGGTTTGAAGAGCAAACATTTAACGTGGCACGTTCAGCACTGGCCAGCTTGATTAGATTAAAAGCCATATTTTCATGCAAGGTGTAAATATTGAACTACAGCTCGAGGCTGTTGATTGAGGCTGTTTGCTTGGCTGGGATGATTAAATAAGGGTTAATAAATATAACCTCCGTTAAATCTTTTGTAACTAAATTTATCTCTCAGCTTCGCCTACAATGGAATTAATAACAGAGCTGGCAATTGTCAGCCAGAACATTCAGGCACAGTATCTCTTGCGCGGAGTGTTTGGTATTCTCCCAGAGCAAGATCTGGAGTTGATTGGCAGTCAGAGCAGATGAACTTGTTCTCATTTGGACAGTGACAGGGGCAAGGATGCTTTGAGCATCTCATTTGTAGTGTGCCAAATCATTAGTTGTGGAGTATCTTCTGCTGTGATGTTTTGTATGGAAAGGTACAGATACATTGGTGTCTTTGAGCAGCACCTGAGGAAGGAGACTCCCACCTTTGTTAGAGCAGAAGAGGTGTGAGAAGGGGGGGGAAGGCAACACAAGAATGTATAGCCACATGACAGTCTGCATAAGAGATTAATTTATTGTTGTGATGAAGAAGGAAGGTTCAGGTGACTAATACAGCTCCAGTCACACCACGTATCAAACCTAATGGGTTTGCTGCTTGCAGCATCCAAGGGGATTTGACCTAGGATGGAAAAGTTGACTACACTTTGCTGAGGAAGATCTGTTTGGAGGGCTTCCTTCTTCTGGAGCTGTGTGGATAATGCCATTTAACAAGCATTAGTAGGCAGGGAGTGACAGAGAAGAAAACTTATGTTCAGTGTCTCTGAATACTTTTTCCTCTGTCCCTAGCTCCATTCACTGAGATTATGTTGTGGTCATTTTGGCCCTCTTTGTCTTCAACATACAAGATCAGATTTCTGGAATTCCTGTTTACCTAGGCTTTAAGGAGCCTTTGCTTTCTCTGTTTTACACTTTGCAAATCTAATCGTGCTCTACCAATCTGTATAGCATTTATCATATGACAAATAATGACATTAGAATGATGAATGGACTTCATCAAGGCGATGATAAGCAAGTGCATGCTAGTGCTGCCTGGGATAGGCATAGAAGAAGCACACTGCATGACAGCTCAGCCCCCAGATGATGGGATAAAAGACAGAAGATGAATGGTAGAGGATAAATCAGCACATGCAGAATTTTACAAAGTTTGTTTCAGAATTTCACTGCTGTGACCGATGCCTGGTACCAACACAAGATCTACAATATCACATTCAAACTAGATTGCATCTTTGAGGAGGGGACAAAGCAATCCAAGAGGGTTGGTCTTCAAAGACCTTCTATACATACGGAAAACTGGATCGTTACAGTAGCACAATTGCAATGCTATTTGTGCAAGATAATTGTGGGGAATAATTCTGGTGAAGACTGTAAGCATCTGGTAAACAAATGAATTAGCTGTGTGACATTATCTCATGATAGGGAACATATGCAGACAGGCTTAGACACAAGGGTTGCTCAGACATCTTTAGCTGATGAGAACTCTCTTAGTGCACCTCCTGTGCACGCAGTGCACTTCTTGTTCCAACGTTTGCTTGCTGCTCCAGTTTGCACATGCTGCCCTGGTGTGTACCAGGGTTGATGCCAGCATGTGTGCTGTCACACTTAGTGCTGGATGGAGTAATGCTTAGGAAGATGCTATTAAGGGTAGAGTTTTTTTTTTTTGCTGAGTGTGAGAGCTGCCCCTGGTTACCTCATTTGTGCAGAAAACAGTTTTGATTTCATAAATAGGGCTTGTTCTCTATTTAATAAACCAAGGATAATTGAACCATGAAGTCATGCCTTGAGAGTGAGGTGCTGCTAACTCAGGCTTTATGAAAGGACCAAATATTGCTACCTGACATGGTTTAGGCCCAGAGGATTTCTCAAACCCATCTCTGGGTAAGGCCATGAAGAGCAAACCAGTGCAGATGTTAGACAGTCTGTCTTTACCTGGAAATGGCAATAGAACAGTTACATGCCCAACAATTGCTATGGTCTCAGATAGAACTATGAAGTATTCTGTGGGAAAAGCAGTGTAGCTATGAGTTCTGTTACTATAGCAAGCTGCTTTTCACATCCTGCCACTGTTTTAGCTGGAATGTACTCCATGTCTTGTTCTCCTTTCTGTGTGAAGCCCTCTTTGGAACGTTGTCACCGCATGTGCTGTGTGACAAGCCTGGAAGGGAGAAAGGGAGAGATGAGGCACAAAGGTTTAATGGCTTTGTGGGAACTCAGCTGCTTGTTAAGGCAACAATGCGTAGTATGGGCAAGTAAAGCTAGTGAGGCACTGCACAAAGCAGGTGTTGTGAGGCCAGAATTTTGATTGGGAAGATCTGGCATCCAGGACATGGAATTGTTCCCAGAAAGACAAAACATTACAATGCAAAAGGCCTGGAACAAAAGCTTTTGTTTCCTACAGCTGGGACAGCCTGCTTAGATTGTGACAAATGAACCAATGTACTGCCTGGGCCTGCAGGTGGAAGAGGACTGTAGGGAGAGCTGGGGCTGTGATCCTGGAGTTGGAGGGCTGAAAGGTGACAAGGGACAGATGGAATGGCTGGGGAGCTAATGAAGGAAATGCATCCAGAACAGTACACACAACAGCCGAGCTGTGCAAACTCTGCTCTGGTGACAACAAAATTGCTTGAGAGACCACCAGCCTTATCCTGGCAAAAAGGTGCAAGTTTAACCCTATCTTAAAGTAATTCAGTGAATGTGACAGAAAGACCAGGACTGGGTGATCAACATATGCGTTAATTAAAACCAAAACAAAAACCAAAACCAGGAGGGAATGGCTAGAAAAGTGCCCAACATAATTACAGTTGTTCAGGTTTTAGGAATTTTTTGTAAGTTCTTTTATCCTAAAAAAATGACCTGGGTTAGGGCTGGGCTGGACACTAAACAAGTGACAGACACTCTCTATTGACTCCTCTCCTTTCCCAAAGGGGAAGAGAAAGGGAGTAAGGGAGAGAGACTCATGGACTGGAAAAGAAAACTGAACCAGCTTCAATGAGAATAACAATAAAATGAATCAGATATGGACAGATGCAAACCCAGTCTCAAACCTAACCTCCCTGATGGCAAGAGCACAACCACTACCACCACAGGTGCTGTGGGCAGGCACTGGGGAAGTCCCAGACTGAGTGGTAGATGGAACTGAGTTTGGGAACTGAATTGTGGAATTGGCCTCAGGATTCTGGAATCAGGAGCAAAGGCAGAGTGGACAGAGTTCTCCTTGCATGCTGGCCATGGAGGAAGAGGCTAGAGCCTTGTGATCCTCAGCTTTATGCCGAGTGTGACAAATGTGGAGTGGAGTCCCTTGGCACTCAGTTTTGAGCTACCTGTCCTGTCCACTTCTCCCCACCAGTGGATTTTACTCTTCCACTTCATTTCACTCTGCACACAAGGTTCAGCAGTAACCTTGGCGTGCACACCAAGCCTTGGTACTACCTAGGAGCACGGAGAGTTAGCACTGCTGGAAGCAGACAGCCCCAGACTGCCTGCAGCTGCAAGAAGTGCAGCTGCTTGGACCCGAAAAGTGAAATCACTGAGTAGAATTAGTGCTGTTCCAATTCAAACCAGGACAAAACCCAGGCTGCAGAACAGCACAGTATTTCTGCATGCCTGAAAAGGAAATATCAAAGAAAGACTAAGGAGAAATATCCTTTCTTATCATTCATTGTAAAAAGTAGGGTAGCGATTGTGTTTACAAAAGAGCTGTTTTCAGGGCACACAAATTCAAAAGGCCAGGAGGGAAGTCTTAGCAGTGAGTCTGTGTTATTTTAATGAAATGTAAATTACTGTTTTTAACACAGGCACCTAATAATTCAGAGGGCGTTGTCTTTGATAAGACCTTCAGGGCAGGAGAGGGGGAATATTTCTGTCATGTAAGAAGACTTCATCTGCACTTCATTCACTGGAAAATACAGAGATGAAAAACCACCCTGCAATCAAAGAAAGGGAGATAAAAGATTTAGATAAAGGAACTAAAGCTTGTGGGCTGCCAGAGAGAGTAGATTCCTCATGAAAAGGATTGCAGTTAATTCCTCCAGGCACAGCTCACAAGATGGCCAAATGGAAGTGGTACAGAGTGTAATGGAAGTGCAACTGGACATGGTACAGGCACGCATATGGCCACACACAGACGCCCCCCAGCACCTGCACAGTGGTCAGTGCAAATATGTACTGCAATGATGTGATGTTTTAGCAGGTCTTGGGTGGGTTCTAAGAAAGATTTGACTCTTCCAGAACAACATGATTGATTTATTTTACAGCAAGGTGAGCTCTGGACCCACGGACTGTATTCAAAATTAGTATGATGTAGTGTTGTGTTTGTGCAGAAATTTAACTTCAGGTAACAGGAGCTGATAAAATACAGGTTTCTTGAAGTTGTAGGAGGCCTTCTCATGGCTACCCTTTTCTAAGAGATCTTGCAGATAGAGTTTACCAGGATTGAATCCTCTGTGGATCCTAATGCTTGGCACTGCTGACACTGTTGGTGAAGCCAGGCTGAGGCACTGCTGACACTGTTGGTGAAGCCAGGCTGACTATGTAGCCTTACACTGGAGGACTCAACTCCAGAGACTCTTGACCTGGTCTGCACTTTTAGGTACCCTTGAAGGCTGCCACTGCTCTGTTTTCTTCAGACTTCTACCTGTGACAAAGGAGGGTCCTTCCCTCCCTAACCCCCTTAAGATCTGTCTGAATCACTTTAAAAATAGGAAATAAACACAGTTTTATTGTAGCAAAACTAAGGTTTGAGGGTTGCTTTTTTCATGCCCGGATACAAATTTGAAGCCTATACCTGACAGGGAGACCTTGTTTGATAGTCATTGATGCAGGCTGCCTCTAAGGTATCCTTCCACACTGGAAAGCATGGAGCCAATTCAGTTCTGGGCCGTCTAAGGTGAGGAGGAGATATTTGTGAAAAGGTCTCTCACACGGAGCTGAGGCTACCAGGATTTTGCTGCACCTTTCCTCTTTTCACTGTTTATTTAGAGGCAGACATCACTGTGGCTTTGATTAGAACTGCACTGTGGGGAGATTACAGATGAAAGATTTGGGGGGAAATGGCTTTTTCAGAATTAAGAATCCACACATCAAAGGCTTTTTACTTACTAAGCTTCCCTTGCTGCCTGTGCAGTGTGCTGAATTCCGGGGCGATCTCACTCCTTTGCCTTCCCAGAGGGTGTGATGTGTGCCTCCAGCTTTCTTTATAGCTTGCTTCTACCTCAGGGTCATAATTAGTAGCAACTCTACATTTCTAATAGACTCAGCCACTTGTTACTTGCTCTCTGCAGAAGGCAGGGAAAAGCAGGTGACAGATTTGACATTTAGAAAGCTTTTTCCATAATCAGATCACTTGTTTGCCCTTTGCCAGCTTGGGGTATTCTGGCTGTCACATGCCAGCTAAAGAGATAAGCAAATCCCTCACTTGTAAGTGTGTGTGTGGGGGAAATAAGAACAGAAAAAGGCTAAAAAGGCCCTGATAACAGGTATAACTGATACTATCACGTTTCATTATTAAATTAGAAGCAGCCCAATTTTAATCAAGTCCATATTGCAGCATCCTTTATGCTGTAGATGACATTTAGCCTCACAAGAAAGAAAATAAAATTAGTGGAAAATCAATGTTACATATTTAATGGACTAAAAATTTCCTATGTGATTGTTTTTGACATATATTGAAAAAAATAATCTAACAATATAAATGTAAATGGGAACTTTTTAATAAGCAGGATGTTCTCAGGGATTGCCTTTTCACCTTGTTCAAACTTTATCACTGATTTAGGAGAAAACAAAGGCAGTTTGCATAAACAACTGTGTAACAAATTGAATAAAATGTAAGCAAATAAGAACAAAACTCAGACTGATTCCTGTGGTGGAAGAAGGTTTGGACATAGCAACTTTGAAGGAATTTTAAGTTATCCATCAGAAGGACGCAGAGCTGTTGGAGTGAGTCCAGAGGGCAACAAAGATGGTCCAAGGGCTGCAGCATCCCTGCTATGAGGACAGGCTGAGGGAGCTGGGGGTGTGCAGCCTGGAGAAGAGAAGGCCAGTACCTGAAGGGATCCTGCAGGAAGGCTGCAGAGCGGCTTTTCCTAAGGGTGTCTAGAGATAGGACAAGGGGGAATGGTTTGAAGCTGAGGCAGAGCAGGGTTAGACTGGGCTGAGGAAGAAGTTCTTCAGTGCAAGGGTGGTGAGACTCTGGCATAGGCTGCCCATGGAGGCTGTGGCTGCCTCCTGCCTAGGGGTGTTGAAGGCCAGGTTGGATGAGGCCTAGGGCAGCTGAGTCTAGTTGCCTGTGGTGGGGAGGTTAGAGCAGATGAGCTCTGAGGTCCCCTCCAGCCTAAGCCATTCTAGGATTGGAGATGATGCTGTCCTGAGGCTGCTTGTGGCTTTGAATGGTTTTGATTCTACAGAAGTGCAGGATTACACAGATTTACAGTCCAACTCTGTAGCTGCAAGATCAAATATGCTCTTCAAGTAATTCAGTAAGGAAACATTTAAATGCAATAAAAACAAGAAGCAGAGGTTTAGACATGATGATCCTTATGGGTCCCTTCCAACTTGAGATGTTCTGTGATTTTAAATGTTTTCAAACACATAAATATTTGAATGGAAATGGGAGGTGGGAAGCTCGAGGTGCACAAACAGCAGGACAGCTTTATAAGGGACAAGAGGTCGAAAGAGGATGCAAACAACTCCTTATGACTATTTTCCAAGAGACTTTTTTGCAGACCTCTGTAGTCCAATATTGTACATGAGCACTTTCATTTCAAGTGTTACAGACAGGAAAATAGCAGCTGTGGAAACTGAGTATCAGAGCCCTCTGGCTCCTGCGAGGACTGTGTGGAGGAGTCTGTAGGCAAGGGCAGGCATTTCATTGCCACGGTGCACTATGCAAAGGAAAGCAGACCTAGGTGTGAACAGCAGGTGAGGTTTGCTGTCTTCTCAGCCAGCACCAACTCCTGCTCAGTGTAGTTGCATCTCTCCTACTTCTTACGTTCTGGACAGGGATGAATTACTTAGAGCTTACAAATCCATACACTTGAGGGCAGAAGGGGAAAGGAAAGAGCCCTCTCATCATTATCTCTGTGGTATAATTTTGGGTATCGATTCCCTCTCTCCCTGCTGCTCTGAAGCACATAGGCAGGGCCATTATCAAGCGTGACAGCCCAGTTCAGTGGTGGCGGCGGTGCACCATTCCAGCACGATGCTGTGCACTAACTTGTGTTTTCTAAATTGCAGCTTTATGAATGGCACTCTGCAGCTAATCACAAATTGATTTCATTTGTTACTTTTCCAAGATTCTTCTTCTAGAAGAAAGAAAATCTTAGGAGCATTATCTGTAATTGCTATTTAAGAATTTTAAATTGACACCATGCCTCTAGCTGAGACAATTAGTTGTGTGGGGTAAAAGTATAGCAGATGTAGACATAATTCCATTGGCTTCACTGGAGCTGAAACAGTGATAACTAGCTGAGTAGATGTCTCATAAATCTATAACATTTCAAATAATTATTTTTATGAACTCTGCAGTGAAGCTTATCCACATGGATTTTTTTTTTCCTAAGAGAACTTCTGCTTCTGCTCACATCTCTTTCACATATTATGTTCCTGTAAGTCTCTTTGGATAAGGTGATTAAGGGTTTGCCAAAAGAGGAGCCAGTGAGGACAGTTTTTAAGGCTGAATAGGTGCATTAAAAAAAAAAAAAAAAAAGTGATTTCAGTCAGTGAAGCAGTGTGGAGGTTCACAAAAGCAGAGGTAGGAGCTAACTCAGGGAGAGTGCAGGGTTTTTTCCTCAAGTTTTGGGACAAATGCTTTTCTTATTCACCCTGGTCCAACACAGCATCACAACACAGAGGATTAGGAAAGCATTAACAGGATGGACTGGAGAGAAAATAAAGCAGAATGGGTCTGCTGATTTTCAGAAGCCTTGCAGGGGTCAGTACAGATTGTGGCTCAGTTAATAAAGTGGTGCCATTGCTTATGGAAGGAATGTAACAACAGCAGAGGAAGGAGGTGTTTGAAAGTGAGAGGATAAAAAATTACTTTTTGTGTCCATTTTAAAGAGAATCATAGAATCAACCAGGTTGGAAGAGACCTCCAAGATCATCCAGTCCAACCTAGCACCCAGCCCTAGCCAATCAACTAGGCCATGGCACTAAGTGCTTCATCCAGTCTTTTTTTGAACACTTCCAGGGACAGCAACTCCACCACCTCCCTGGGCAGCCCATTCCAATGGCAAATCACTCTCTCTGTGAAGAACTTCTTCTTAACATCCAGCCTGTACCTCCTCCAAACACAACTTGAGACTGTGTCCCCTTGTTCTGTTGCTGGTTGCCTGGGAGAAGAGACCAACCCCCACCTGGCTACAGCCTCACTTCAGGTAGTTGTAGACAGCAATGAGGTCACCCCTGAGCCTCCTCTTCTTCAGGCCTCTGAGTCTTGCATTGCTCCCTCACTGGCCTCAGGTACTGTCCATTGAAATCTCTCATGACCTGGGCCATTCCAAACACCTCTCCAAGCACTTCGTCAGTGTCTATGTAATTATTGTTGATGCTGTCAACCACATGTTTAGCTCTTTGTGCTCCGAATGATTCTGCAGCTGTCTTCCCCTTCGAGGCTGATCTCCACTGGCACTGAGCTGCTGCCCTCCAGTACTCTTCCATCAGCAGTTTTTAGCTTTTCCTCTCTTTTTCCTTTTGAAACCTTGATCTACAGATTGGTGCTCTCTTGGGAAAGACATTTTTGTCTGGGTCTCCAGTTCCCTTCTCTTTTGGGCCTTTAGCTCATGTGCTTCCTCACACATCAGCAAGAGGGTCTCAGTTTTCTCCAGCCTGCTGTACTGTCCCAGGGCACAGAGCAGAGGCAGCTCAGCTGCTGGGCACAGGGTTATGGGCACTGTCCTTCAGCTCCTTCCTGCTGAATGCCAACATGTGCCACCAACTGTCTCTTCTGCTTGTTGGACTCCAGACTGTCTTCTTGTCTCTTCTACCAGACACACACATTGATGGGGCAGAATGAATAGAAATATCTCTTCCCTCTGGTTTCGAGGCCTAAATCTGAGAGGTCCACAGCTGTGAGACCTGGCTGAAGGTAGCATATTTCTTCAGAGACAAGCACATTGCTACCTGCAGCGTCTGACCTTCTTCTTGACTTCCTGCTCCTGAGCTCAGGCCACCTCTTGCTCAACTCACTGTCTGCTGACAGCCGCACCAGGTGGCTGAGCAAGCACAAGCTTGCTGTAGGCAGAGCCCCAGAGCCCAGCCTGCCTTGAGACCCCAGTAGGCATCAACACTCAGCAGCATGGAGCACAGTAACCCATGACTCTTCCTTTGAGAGTCTAAACATGAAGTAAATAACTAAATGGGCTCTTTAGTAACGATGGGGGTATGGATCAGCCTGGCTTTTGGCAAGCAGGTACAGGAAATAGCTATGAGTGTGTTGGACACACCATGGAACCATGGCATGTGTTCCTGCATGCCTCAGTCCAGTGTCAGCTGTGCTACATCATAGAGATAATAGAGAAATACCTCAGGAAATAGCAGGAGGCTTCCAGTTCAGACTGAATTACAATTATAAAGCTGCCATGATCTTTGTGGAGCTTGGGCTGCTTTATTAAGTACCCACTTAAACTTCCACCAGGCTAATAATGTATTTGCTCAGCTTGAGATTCTCCACATGGAGAAAAAAATGTATTACAAAGACCTTTGTTTTAATTTACCCTAACAATATTCAGAAATTGCTGGAATCTCACAGGTGTGATCCAGAATAAATTGCTGGGGCTGCCACTGCTAACAAGGTGCTGGAAACACTCTTAAATATAGATTAAATGTAGAGTCTCAACTGGCCACGCTGCAATTTGAATTTTTGGGGTAAAACAGAAGGACTCAATTCCATACTGCCCCTGATGTGTGTGAGAAGCCACTTCTGTGTTCAGAAGGACTCATTCATGGGAAGCAGCAGAACACCGTCCCTGGGCTGACAGATGATCTGATGTGTTAGAGTGTGACGTGTTGGGTGGTGAAAAGGAGATCTGCTGTAGATGAATGGCAGCACAAAACAATCCCTTAACATTGTTAAGATTGAAATGCTCTGACAATAGCTTTGACAAAAATGGGAATGTTTCTGTAGCAGAATCAGCTGCTTTTGAGACAACTCCTTTGGCCTGGGCAGTTAGGAAAAATAACTATAAAATTCCTTGTGAAAATAAACCAAATCTGTCTCTTAAGACCCAGTTTCTGGATTTGAAAATGTAAAGAGTTAAAAAATGTAGTGTGGCAGTAATTTGATCACTAGAGTCTCACTTTATTCACTCTGACTCTGATGTCCCCAGCATAAGAAGGACAGAGAGCTGTTGAAGCGAGTCCAGAGGAGGCCACAAAGATGATCCAAGGGCTGGAGCATCTCTGATATGAGGATAGGCGGAGGGAGCTGGGGGTGTGCAGCCTGGAGAAGACTGCAGGAGAACTTTAGAGCTGCCTTCTAGTACCTAAAGGGATCCTACAGGAAAGCTGCAGAGGGACTTTTCATCAGGGTGTGTGGAGACAGGACAAGGGGGAATGGTTTGAAGCTGAGGCAGAGCAGGGTTAGACTGGAGCTGAGGAAGAAGTTCTTTAGTAGGAGGATGGTGAGACTCTGGAATAGCCTGTGCAGAGGGGCTTTGGCTGCCTCCTGCCTAGGGGTGTTGAAGGCCATGTTGGATGAGGCCTTGAGCAGCTGAGTCTAGTTGAAAGGTGTCACTGCCTGTGGTGGGGAGGTTAGAGCAGATGAGCTCTGAGGTCTCTCCCAAACCAAACCATTCTATGATTTTATGATTTATTTTTCAAGTGTGACACAGCCTCCATTTGAAAAGCTCTTAACCCTTTTTGTGTGATGTTCAGTTGCCTTTTAAGCAGAAGTAGTACTCACTACCTTCAAAATATCACCTTCAAAGAAAAGGAGGCAAATAATCCTTCACCCTGAAATGAGCTTAATTTTAAGGAACATAATAATTTATCGATTGTTCCATTTTTGATGAGGTATAATCAATGGATATCATTTTTCAGAAAGGCTACAAGACCTTTTTCTTTTTTGTATACAATGGATTCAGTTGCAATCCATTGAAAAGCATCTCAGGAAGCCAGTATTTCAAGTACTGTGCAGCATATAATCATTATTTTAAAAAGGATTCATCATACTGCTTGGATGAAAAATTCACACTGAACAGACAGTATTTAATGAGTAAATCAATAATGTTCATTTCAGGGAAAAATTAGGTATGGAATATAGCTAGGGAAGATAATAAAACAAGATCAAATACTAAACCTCAGAACTGATGACCCATTAGGGATAATGCAATTCACTGCGGTATCCAGCTGAAGTTTATTAGGAAACTTGCATCATACGATGTGCTGTGTAAATGCAAATTCAATCTAATTTGTCATTTGGTTAAAACTCGGAGAGAAAGGAACTCTACAAGAGTGTAGAATTGCAGTAGCTCAGCAGAGCTGCACTGCATAGGAGGAATAAGGATAAATGGTTGGTGCTTATTATTAATAAAGTGCTATACAACTGCATGCTATTGGGAAGGCAGGAATACACAGGCCTGCTCCCACGGTTCTGCTCTTTAAAGATAGGCTTTCTCTGTTCAGCTTAGAATCACTTTGTTGTTGCAGACATCAGCTTTGAAGGGAAGTGCTTGGCTTTTTCTCCTCTGTGTTGCTGTAAATAACCCTTAGAGAACTATACCTTGGGAACGTGGGAGAAGGATCTTTCATTAGGATTCCTGATCAGGATTCCTCCCGGGCACCCTACCCTGCAAAAAGCCTGCCACCTCCCTGAACAACAACAGTATGGAGAGCAAGGGCAGCGAAGCTTGCAGGTTCCTTTAATTAAATCCTGTTACAATAATTGAGCAACAGGGGAAATTTCCTGTAGGAGAAAGCTGCCTTTTGCTCCCAGCTGTAAAGAAGACTTGGTTGGCCTCACAAGAAGACTGTTCAACAGCACAGATTGAGTGTGCAGGACAAGATAGAGATAACAGACTGTTAGGCCTTCATCTTCACCCTTCAGGCGCCTCACTTGTGATTTCTTAAACGGCTTCAGGCAAAATCCTCGCTTATATGGGTGTAGATCGATGTGCCGGTGCACTTGCTTACTTTGTACTGGCACTGAGGCTCAGCTGAGAGATACAACTATGAAAACCTCTGGTTAGATAAAAAAACAGAATCTATACACCAGTAGGGAGGAGTTTGAGTCGCTTCTGAGTGCCAACCAAGCCACAGTCTGGGGGCATGAGGAAAGGATGGGTGCCTCAAACTGTTCCTCTTGCTGGCACATTCAGCTGATGGAGCATCGATTGTGCTGTGGTCCACATTTCTGCAACGTGATTCCTCCATGCCAAGAAAGAAAGAAATAGCTGGAATGGAACAATCTGCTTTGTCTTCCATCCTTTGTCTCTTCTGCATTTTCTTTTCCATTGTTCTTAAACCAGAATTTCTAATAAATATGAAGTTTCCATCTTTCTCTCCCACTCAGATTCTTGGGCTTCAATCACATGAGGAGCAGAGTCCCACAAATCTTCAACAAAGATTAATTTTCTGATAAAACTGTGTGTTTTTACCAACAGTCTGGAACAATTTGTTATTCTTTGTGTAATAACTTTGAAAAATAATGAACCCCCTTACTATTGTTCATATTCTCTCACAGTCCTATTGTAGCTGGGCATTAAATAATGTGCTATTCAAAGACTGTTTTTTACAGATTCATATGTCCACCGTGGAAAAGTCTCTCTTCATGGGTAATGTCTTCTTATCAGTGCTAAAAGAAGTTAAATAACTTGATTTGTCTATTTTCTGATTGATTCCAGAAATTAATTTTAAATTGTGTCATAAGTCAGTGGAATATTTATAGCTTCTTTCTGGGACTATGCCTCTCCAAGGTGAACATGTGTGACAATGTGGGAGGAGAAGATGAGATTAATACAAAGACTTTCCAGTACCTAAATATGACTGAGCTCATTTGCTCTTTTCATTCTCTTCCACTCAGTACCTGTGGCAAAGCTATCAATAGAGAAGAGAAGACTCCAAGGGGACCTTAGAGCTGCCTTCCAATAGCTGAAGGGACAATACAACAAGGCTGCAGAGGACTTTTCCTGAGGGTGTCTAGAGACAGGACAAGGGAGAATGGTTTGAAGCCGAGGGAGGGCAGGGTCAGACTGGATCTGAGGAAGAAGTTCTTCAGTACAGAGTGGTGAGGCACTGGAATAGGTTGACCAGGAAGGCTGTGGCTGCCTCATGCCTGGGGGTGTTGAAGGTCAGGTTGTATAAGGCCTTGAGCATCTGAGTCTTGTTGAGAGGTGCCCCTGCACATGGTGGGGAGGTTGGAGTAGATGAGCTCTGAGACCTTTTCCAGCTTGAGCCATTCTAAGATTCTATAATTTTGTGATTCTATGAACAAGATCTTAATCTCAGTTTAATCCTCAAATCTCTAGGTTGAAACACACAGGTTAAAATCTTGCTAAAATGAATCTTTAATTCCACTGTCTGCAGGAGGATTACTTCAAGGTACCATCCAGTTCCTGTAGATGGATTTTGTTCTTCAAGGAAGTCAGATGAATTGCTAGAGTCTGGTCAAAGCATTTATGAAACAACCTTAAAAACCCTCTGTAACAATTTGAGAAATCTTGTACTAATGCATCCTGCCTGCTGGGAAGGGGACAAAATGTATACAGTGTGCTAATGTGTGATGTAGAGTAGAAATGAAAGGGAGAAGTTCCTTTACATGAAGGGAGATATGGGTTTTGTTCAAAGACACATAATAGCCTGAGTAGAGGGAGATATCTCAGGGCTTGAAATTTTGGTGCAATATGTTGATTTCTTGCCACAAACTACTAATTAATATAAAATGAAAGGTTCTCTCAATCTGTAAGAGGCTAAAAAAAGCCCACTACAATTACTAGGGAATGGCATTTCAAAGATGATAATTTATTTTTTGCCCTGAACAAGACACTTAAAGCATTTTCAAGGACACCACGTCTTCAGGCTTTAAAATATCAACTAATTATCAAATCAATGATCATTTCAGGAAAAGTAATGAAGTATGGAAAATAACCACTTCAAATTATATAAGTCATTACTGTAAAGTATTTAAAACTGGTAAGTCATTAGCAAAGAGATTTCATATGTGAGAATTAAGTGCCTTAAAAGTTTGATTAAAAAAAAAAAAGGAAATTGCATTTTAATTGTCATAATTTCCTTTAAAATAAGTAACTTGCCCTTTAAGCTCTTTACACTCATCTATCACTTGTTTATTTTTCTAAGGAAATATTAATGCATTTATTCAAATTATTCTCAGCTGTTTAAAAACCTTTCCTCCACTTTATGTTAACATAGCATACTGGGGGGTATTTGAAAGAGCAGCCAGCAGAATGGCTCAAAGTTTAAGACTGGAAATACATAGGGATATGCTTAACCTTAAGCTCATAACTCCTTTGGAGTTCAAGATATGAATAAATATTTCCAGGACTGGCAACCCCCTTGTTGTATTTGAATGCTCTGATTTGTTTTGTAAGCCCTTGATTTACTGTAGCAATAGTTTCAAAACTAGTAGTGGCTTCCTAGAAGATTCCAACGGATTTTAGAGTAGTTGCTGCATGCCACTGTCAGTCCTCTTCAGTAATCACTGAAGCCCACGTTGTGACTTAACAGTGGTTCTGCACACACATGACACAGGAATGCAATGCTCTGGGAAGTTCTGCTCTCTACACTGAAAGGCTGAACCACTGAGTCAAAGAAACCCATCTGTTACTACCTAGCAAATTTCCTGCTAAGGGAACATGTGCTTCAGCAGATTGCTTTACTTCACTACTCTGGGAAGATTAAAACAAGCACAACTGTTTAGAAGACAAACACTCCCGTGCTCTTGCAGAGTGGTTTGGAATTACAAAAGGGCTATACTTAATAAAAGGGTCTGGAGGATAGGTATTCAACTATATGGAGCTGGCTTGGGGGTTGGGTTGGTTTGTTTTTTACTTCCCCATTTGTAAGAGTAATAAAGAACTGACTCAGAATAAAGAGAAAATATGAAAAAAGAGAAATAGAACCATTGAGGGAGAAAGCCTCAGTCAGAAATAAGTCTCCAGAAGTCACTTGAGTTGGGCAGAGTTGAGTCCAAGGTAATAATCATCCAGTGTTGTTACTATTGTCATGCCATTAGGAAAAAGTGATGAATGAAAGTTACCTTTTTGAAATGGCTATAACTGGAGCTATAGGTGGTGATGCTTTCTTTCATTATTCAGCAAGATGACAGCTGTGATTAGACTTCGTCTGCTCTCTACCCTGTAGCAATGCTCTGCACCTTGTTCTACCATAAAATGGATCACTAATGATAAAAGTTAAATCCAATTCAATTTATATTGTAAATATAATTGGACAGCTGTAAATTACTTGCACTATGTAAATGTCAACTACTGCTGCTGCTGCAAAATACATTTGATTAACTTGCTAATTAAGATTCTTTTTTTTTTTTCCTCTGGCAGCACCTTTTGACACCTGAAGTTCTTCAGTAGGAGGGTGGTGAGACTCTGGAAAAGGCTGCCCAGGGAGCTGTGAGTGCCTTCTGCCTAGGGGTGTTGAAGGCCAGGCTGGATGAGGCCTTGAGCAGCTGAGTCTAGTTGAGAGGTGTCCCTGCTCATGGTGGAGAGGTTGGAGGAGATGAGCTCTGAGGTCCTTTCCAATCTGAGCCATTCTAGGACTGAATATAACTTACTGTTATCTAAAGCCTCTGGTGTCATTTAGAGCTGCTGCTCTACTCAACAGACTTTCTTCCAGCTAGACCACATTTGCTAGGACACCACCACTATGGCACGAGAAGATCAATCATGTGCACGTTATGGGAAGGACCTTGCCCCAGTGCCCAGCAGCAGGAATAATTTGATTCCTGCTCTTAACCTAATCTAAGGATCTAATTAAAGGATTCCTGCAGAAGAAATAAATCTTTTTCAGGACATAAAAGATGGCAAGATGTATTGTAGAGGTATCTTACAGACACTTAGACTCTGCACAAAAGCAGAGGAAACGGAAGATCATAGATCAGTGAAAATATTAACCAAACCATTAGGAGTATTGGGAAAAAATATGGGACAGGATTGTGAGGGAAGTAGTGTTTCTCAGTTTCTTATGCAGTGAGGATTTTCTCCATTCTAAAAGCATTGTAAAAGCAGCATATGTAAGGTATCTTTCAGCAAAACACAAGAGTCTACACATTTAAGAAGAGAATTTTGTGCTGTAAAAGCACAGATCTGCCTCACCAGAGACTAAAGTTATTTCAGATTGCCTTTTTTTTTTTGCATGTTCTGGTTAGAGGCATACTGTACAGAATATGAAACATGACCAGGGGCTTGATGTGCTTGTTAACGATGCCACGTAGCCATTTGCAGAAACTGCTGTTACCCTGGAGACCAAAAATAGGCTTTATCTGGACAATTTCAAACCCTGGTGGAGTTTGTGAATCAGAACTTGAACAGCCTCCTCTTAAATATGTGGCAAGAGAGTTGAAGAAGAGAAGTTGAAGAAAACAAGACTTGGTTTAACAATGTGACTTTAAAGTTCAGGCTAATCAATCAGGGGAGAATTTACCTCAGAGTTGTGGTCATCTGAGCCAACCATCACCCAGATTCAATTTGTAGTTAAAACAGAAAGTCAGACCCTTCAGAGCATTGTTTTGTTAGAGATGCTTTGATCTCTAGGATTTAGAGAGTCATGTCCTAGATTTCATATGTAGGACTCTGTTCTCTTGGTGCACATGAGTTTAAGTCTCTAAGTGAGCAAAAGGTGCAAGCTCCCATTCCAGCCAGCAGACATCTAGTCAGTGCCATCAGTGGAGCCTACAGTGTCTGATGAACTATTCTGACTGAGCAGATAGTTACACCTGGTCTACTGAAGAACACTCTGGTTGCTGTTTACTGGATTGCATGTCCAGCACACATGCAGGCACCTACGTGTCAGCATCTAAAGTCCTAATCTGCAAGCTGCATGGCACTAAATTACCAGTAGTAACTAAGTCTGCTGTGAGTAGCTCATGTGTGCAAGCTATACGGGAGATAGCTCTGCTGACTAAGACTAGTTGTATCACTGGTGATCAAGTAAAGCTCCTGCAGCCCTCTGCTGTATGCTCTGCCAGGAATATCAATGTTTCCGTCTGGAATGTCCACCTCTCCTTTTGTCTAGAGCAGTATCATCTTCAGATGCTCTCTATTTGTGGTTGGCAGCTCTCCTAATTGTCATTCTAAACAATCTCTTTATTATCTGTTTGTCTCTGGCTGGGATAAAGGGACTGTCCTTAGCAGCTCACCTGGTTCTGTGCTTTGGATTTGTGACCAAAACAATATTGACAACATAGGGATGTTTTAACTGTTGCTGAGCAGTGCTTACACAGTGCCAAGGTCTTACCTACTCTTCACACTTCCCTGCCTGTGAGTAAGCTGAGGGTGGGCAAGAAGCTGAGAGGGAAGACAGCTGGGACAGCTGAGCCCAACTGACCAAAGGACTGTTCTATATACCACATGATGTCATTATCCTATCATTGATAACATTTTGTGGCTAAAAAGAACTTTAAAAATCCGTATATCTTCCTAGCAGCTTGCAGTCAGGGGGAATTGGGCTCCATGATGCCAATCCCCCAGACAATTCCTTCCAGCTGATAATTGTAACTTATCATCACCTGTTTATAATTGCAGCTAACAGGGCACTTTGCCTCAGGATGCTGCCGTGTAGAGTGATCATACTTCTTCCTGCAGTTAAAAATAAATAGCATAAAACTCTGTGGTATTGACTGAAGTCTTAATTTGAAACCAGGCAGTGAAGATGGTTTCTCTAGGTTTCCCTGCATGGGGAGAAGTCAACATGTCCCCAAAGCAATTCGCATCTCAGTCTCACACGGATAAGCACTCTGTATCCCAGTCTTAGCTGAAAGTCTTGAGTCCTGCTTGGGGTAAATATTACCCACTTAGGGTCTTCACTGTAATGCAGTGCCAAATTTTTTGCTGATCAGAATCTATTCTATCTATCATTTTGATAATTTGTAAAGCACATAAATAGTTAAGCTGTTGCAGAATATGTCAATCCAGCTACACAAAATCCACCTCTAAAGGTGGAAATTCATATTAGCCATCTGTTTAGAACCTAGTGAAACAAGATGTGCAAAAAACAGTTTCATGAGATGTAGTTTGGTCCTTAAAACATCCTTTCCTGTTCCTCTTTCAGTCACTCCATACATAAGAAGGAAATTTGTTCTAGAGGTCCAAACTCTGATCTTTCAACACTAGCACTGGACAGCTTAGCCACTGCCATGCAATAACACAGAAAAGGCAACTTGGTCATGAGTGAAAAAGAAGGGTTATGAGCCTTCAGTCACAGCCCAGACTCCTGTTAGCTGAAAAGAATAGTACTTATGGAGGAGATGTTCAGCAGGAAGACTTACCTTTTACATATTGAAGCACAAGTGTGAGTGTGGTTAAGAGATTGGTGTGGTAGAAATGACTAAAACAAATGATTGTAGCTATTTTAAACTAACAAAAAAAAGTCCTTAGAATAAGGGCACCAGTCTTAGAGATGGTGCAAATGCAGTCTGTCAACCTGGTATTTTCCTTTGATTCAGTGAAATTCCTTCACTCTGGTCTCTGTTTTTAAGGTGTGAGTAGTTTTGTGAAGTTTGCCTTAACCAGTACTATGTCAGAGCGTTACTGAGTGGCAGATGGGAGCTGCTAGAAAAGTGAACCCAGGCTGGATAGATATTTACTTTGAAAATGTAAAATATATCTTGAAAGAGCAAGAAAGATCTGGGTAGATGACAGCAATTCATCTGCTATCTAATTCACCTTGATGCCAACCTTCAAGTGTTTGAGACTCTTCAATAGTGTGAGGAAACAGTGACTGTCTGTTAGTGAATGGTATGGATCCCATACATCTTTCCAGAGAGCAGCCATGGGAAACAAACCCACCTCCATTGAGAATTCACTAGCTTGTGCAGTGAGCATACCTTTATCTTGTTGATCATGTTTTAGTTGTGCAGATGCCTCCTTCCATTATCCTCCTGCCTTTCCAGTTTATCTTGACATGAACAACACTTAACACTATAAACCATCCTACTCACTTCCAGCTAGAATTTTTCCTCAGGTAATGTTGTTTGGGTTTGGTTTTTTTTCATTTGTTTTGGGAAGAGAGAGGTTGTGGAAGGAGGGCAGGATAGAGGCATCATTTTTGACTTGTTAATTTTCTGATTATGAATCTTGATGAATTATTTAGGGACCAAGATGTTTTGGAGCGTTCTGTGGCTTACATGTGATTTTCATAGAATCATAGAATCAGTCAGGGTTGGAAGGGACCACAAAGATCATCTAGTTCCAACCCCCCTGCCATGGACAGGTTCACCCTACCCTAGATCAGGCTGGCCACAGCCTCATCTAGTCTGGCCTTAAACACCTCCAGGGATGGGGCTTCAACCACCTCCCTGGGCAACCCATTCCAGGGTCTCACCACTCTCATGGCGAACAACTTCCTCCTCACATCCAGTCTGAACCTACCCATCTCCAGCCTCGCTCCATTACCCTTAGTCCTGCCACTACCTGATACCCTAAAAAGCCCCTCCCCAGCTTTTTTGTAGGCCTCCTTCAGATACTGGAAGGCCACAATAAGGTCACCTTGGAGCCTCCTCTTCTCCAGCCTGAATTTTATCTCATCCAGTAGTGTGCAGCCAAGTATTTCATCTCTGTCCTCAGTAGCATCAGATATGTTGAAACACAAAAAGGATTTTTGTTCTGCCATTACAGAGTGGCAGTAAAATAACCAGGCCCTTCTGTTTGCTCTTTGGGAAGAGCATGGAGTATAATGTTACTAATGCAGGCCAGAAGATTTTTTACATTGTCAGAGAAATGGATATAAAAATCCCTTTGTGCCTGTGAAAAGAAACACTACGCTGAATAAAAACGTACAAAAAGTTTCATCTCCCTTCTCTGTGCAAACAAGATAGGCCATGTTTGGCATTTGCTGCTGTCAGCACTGTATGAATTATTTGCAAAGGGACATAGAAAGCTGAGGGACAAAACCCCAAGACAGACTGCAAAGAGTGGTATTCCAAACAGGGTGAGAAATTGCGGCTAGGACTGCACACAGATATACAGACAGTAGGAGAAGCCTTGTGAAATCTGGGGTCTAGAAGGGGCCTAGCTGTTAATTTAACATTATAGCTAAGTTAAGAATATTTTCATGTAGTAGCTGAAAGTCATCTACACAATAGAACTGGAAAATTGATAAGGGAGAAATAAAAAGTGTTTCCTCTATCTGTATTTTACTAAACCTCAGTGTCACAAGTGGAAATCTAGAATCGTTTTAAGTTATGCTGGCAGGAAGCATAAGAAGGACACAGAGTGAGTCCAGAAGAGGCCACAAAGATGGTCCAAGGGCTGAAGCACCTCTGCTCTGAGGACATGCTGAGGGAGCTGGGGGTGTTCAGCCTGGAGAAGACTCCAGGGGGACCTCAGAGCTGCCTTCTAGTAGCTGAAGGGATCCTATGGGAAGGCTGTAGAGGGACTTTTGCTGAGGGTGTCTGGAGACAGGACAAGGGGGAATGGTTTGAAGCTGAGGCAGAGGAGGGTTAAACTGGAACTGAGGAACAGGTTTTTCAGTGCAAGGGTGGTGAGACTCTGGAATAGGCTGCCCAGGGAGGCTGTGGCTGCCTCCTCCTTGGGAATGTTGAAGGCCAGGTTGGATAGGCCTTGAGCAGCTGAGTCTAGTTGAGAGGTGTCCCTGCCCACGGTGGGGAGGTTGGAGTAAAAGATCTCTTCCTCTCCTTCCTTTTCTCCCATCTTCCTCTTTTCATCTCCATCTCTCTCAACACTTTCCCACCCCACACTGCATTGTCCCCCAAACGCAGAGCACCTGGGTGCTGTTGAGTCTCCTCCCACCCCAGGTGTGACCACTTTGCCCTCCCTACCCACTCCCCTATATAATTGGCCCCAGGAAAGGCAGAAGCCCTAAGCTTGCCCAACTGGGCAGAGGGATCCTCCTCGCGACATCACTGGTGAGTGCCCATGGTGCGCACTGGGTGAATGGTGGAGGGGATCTAAAGGCCGGGGGGCCTGGTTGGCCCCCCGGCTAGGTAGGGCTAGGCCTTACAGTTGCTCTGACATCATCTGTGGGTGCTGGCTGGGCCTGCTTATTTAGGCTGAGCAGCATAAGGACACAGAGCTGCTGGAATGAGTCTAGATGAGCCCACAAAGATGATCCAAGGGCTGGAGCACCTCTGATATAATCATAGAATGGTTTAGGTTGGAAGGGACCTCAAGGATCATCCAGCTCCAACCCCCTGCCATAGGCAGGGACACCTCCCACGAGAGCAGGTTGCTCAAGGCCAGGCTGAAGGAGCTGGTGGCATTCAGCCTGGAAAAAACTCCAGGGGGACCTTAGAGCTTCCTTCCAGGACCTGAAGGGACCCTACAGGAAGGCTGTAGAAGGACTTTTCATCAGAGTGTCTAGGGAGAGGACAAGGGGGAATGGCTTGAAGCTGAGGCAGATGAGGCCTTGAGCAGCCCAATCTAGGTGAGAGATGTCCCTGCCCATGGTGAGGAGGGTGGAGTGGATAAGCTCTGGGATGCCTTCCAGGATTCTGTGAAACTAAGCATCCAAACTGCAGTGTGGTGCACAAACCAGGTTTGAGAATGAGTTATGTTCTTCTACTGCATTTTTTAGCCCTGCTTTTCAGTGCTGTATAATTAGTTTTCTTTCAACTATAATAGACACATACAAATGAAATCAGATAAACACCTATGTGGGGACATTTTTTAGTGCAACCTTCCTCATGACCTGTTGCCATCAGCCCACCCACCCACTGATATTTTTACTGATGCTTGTGTTGTTTTCAGAGGTCTACATGATTAGATGGAAAGGTACTGGCTCATCACGGATCACAGTAGGCTAATAGGGTTATTTATGATTCATAAGTCTTTTCAAAAGGCTATTTTATTTCATATCTTCTGAAGATAACATTAAAAACATAAACTCAAGGCTGTTGTACATTACAAAAAAATATTTTGCTATTCATTAAGACATTTCATAGCAAATCAATGTTTTCCTTCCTAATAACAAGGGGAAAATAGGTGATTTTACAGAGGTTTTTAAAGAACCTTCTTTAAATAAGCATATGGATAACTGCATGTTCTGTGTTAATCTTCTACTTAACTGATGCTTCTCAGTTAACTGATAATCCTCCTTGACATTAAAACACAATTTTGTGTGTAAAACGACTTCTGGATTTGTTAGCACTGGCATTTATTTGTTATGCAAAGACTATATCTTCCTAAAACCCACAGCAACTTTTCCTAGTCTTTATCATTTACCTTACTTTCTATTATGATGATTTAATCAATTAACTAAAAATTCAGCTGGATGAAAAAAAACCTACTTGGTGCTCAGTCCCATTCTATTTATAGCAGACTCCAATGCAGTCACCATTGTGAGCCTCTTGATCTAAAAGCTGAACTTCTATTCAGTACACTTCTGTTACAGTTTCTCCTCAGAAAAGATATTCTTGAATAGTAAAAATAATCTCATTTAGTCATAAATTTATAACACAAACCAAGCTTCTGATTGCAAAACCCCTTGGAAGTATAATTAGTCCTGTTTAAATTGACCCTATCCCCTCAATAGGATTTTTCAAACCGAGGGGTTTCAGCACAGAAAGTCTGGCATAAGCTGCCTGCTGTGTGACTCCTGCTTGTTTCTGATGGGTATTTCATTCAGTTTATTCTTTGAAAGTCATATCAACAATACCAGAGCTATTTACCTATGAAGCAGGGGCTGTGGACTCTTATTCACAGATTCATAGCTTGCACTGGACTGGAAGGGGCACTCAAAGGGCATCTTGTCCAACCCCCCTGCAGTCAGCAGGGACACCTCCAACTAGAGCAGGCTGAGTTTGATCTTGACTGTCTCTAGGGATAGAGCCTCAACCACATCTCTGGGCAGCCTGTTGCAGTATTTCAGCACTCTCATTGTGCAGAACTTCCTCCTGATGTCCAACCTAAATCCCTCCTGCTCCAGTTTCAAGCCATTGCCCTCATCTTATTCACACAGGCCCTTCTAAACTGTCTCTCCCCAGCCTTCCTGTAGGTCTCCTTCAGATATTTAAATGTAGTTCTAAGGTCTCCCCAGAGCCTTCTCTTCTTCAGCCAAAAGAGCCCAAATTCTTTCAGCCTGGTTTCATAGCAGAGGTGCTTCTTATCTTTGTGGCCATCCTCTGGACCCTATCCATCAGGTCTGTGTCTTCATTGTGTTGGGGTCCCTAGATCTGGACATAGCATAGCAGGTGAGTTCTCACCAGAACAGAGGGGCAAAATCCCCTCTCTTGACCTGCTGGCCAGGCTGCTTTTGATCACACAGGTAAGAAGTCTGGATGTGTTGTTTGGGTTAACCACAACTGCATTGCTGATGTTCCTCATGGAATGAAAAAAGCTTTTCAGTGGGTGTATGTGGGGGATTGCTCACCACAGTGAATAGATTTAATTGATTTGAGTGTCCATGACTCATTCATAGCAAATTTGGTTTTAAAGGGAGTCAGCAGATGAAGTTTGAGGTTTTTTTTCCCTTGAAATTCTCATTTTCAAATGGATTTTCCATAAAGGTAAACAGATTTTTTTTTTTTTTCCCCAACAGGATATCTCCATATTTTTCATTTGATTGATCCTTCACTGAAAGAACCTCCAAGGGCAAGTATTAAAGCTTAGTTTTTAGATTCATACACTTGTAGATTGGTTTGGGTTGGAAGGGACCTTAAAGATCACCTAATTCCAAGCCCTTTGCCATAGGCAGGGACACCTCCCACCAGCCCAGGTTGCTCAAGGCCTCGCCAGCCTGGCCTTGAACACCCCCAGGGAGGGGGCATCCACTGCTTCCCTGGGCAACCTGTGCCAGTGTCTCTCCACCCTCACTGGAAGTAATTTCTTCCTCTTCTCCTATCACTGCAAGCCCTTGTGAAAAGTCTGTCCCAGCTTACTCACGAATGAGCCTCCAGACTTACTGAACTGTGTGGAGGGGTTCCCCCCTCACACTGGCCTGTGTGCTTTTACTCTACAGTCTGTTTCTCTATTTCATGTATACTAAACCCAAAGGTGATTGTAACTCACAAGGGCACACAATGCTGACCTCACCTCATCAGATATTTAAATCTGAAGGGCCTTGTGTTATCTTTTGCAAAGCTGGGGCAGGTTGGTAGGCAGGCACAAAGGAAAACTTGCTTCTGCAAAATGCTCTCAACTGAGGTTTTTATACAGTAGTAGAAGAACATGCAGGCTTCATTCTAGGCATCTTTAATCATGATTTTCTAGGAGGAAATCAATGGGTTGGCAGTTTTGGAAGAAATCAAAGCATTCAGTCTCCATGAAAATTAATTTTAATATGTATATATTTTGCTAAGAAATGTGGTAAGGACTTACTCTGGAGATAGGAAAGGCTTTTAGGTAGCAATTAGTCCTAACAGCTTGTATTTAAAGACACATCCATTGTAAGTACAGGGTGCTTTACAGCAGCCAAAGTTCTTTTTTGTATTGCTATCCTCTCCTCTGCACATGGAAAGCTATGACCTTGGATGGTATTTAATAGATTTTGCACTTGGAACTTCCAAAGGCACCATCAATTTTGCATCATTTCTCTCACCAGCTGCACTTTTGTTCCCACACTTTACTGCATATGCAGGGATAGCTGTAGTCTTTATTCTAAACATGACAGTTTGTCCTTTTACACTTTGATGTTTATTTTGACAAGAGCAAAGTAACAAGCAATCCACATCAGGAAAAAAAAAAAGCCCAACAAAACTAAACATCTCTCTGCAGAGTGAATTCAGAGGCATTGCCAGCCCCAGACTCACACTTAGAAGGAGACTTGGCTAGATGGCTTTGAGAGTGCTGTCTTACTACAACTCCAAAACACAAGTCCTATTCCTTTCCCAAACTGACATGTAAACCACTATTGCAAGAAAGATTTAGGCTGAGGAGTACATACAGTAAGTCTACCTGCTATCACTCTGTTTTCAGATGTGTTTTCAAGCTTAAAATTAGAATATTTTTAATAGAGTAATAATTGTGGCAGCAAATGATGTTTCAGCCTCATGATGAAAATCATTTTTGTTTTTCTGAAGTATAGTGGTTCCTAGTGCACTTGAATCACCTTGGTCCATGTTCAGACAGTACTGTAGGAAGCAAGTCACTACTCAGTCACATATGCAGCTCTGTGGCACCAGAAATAAGCTTTCTTTCCTGAGGATGACCCATCTGCAGAGCTTCCTTTTCTTTCTTGAGAGATGTCATGGTAGGCCTGAATAGGCCAACATAGGCTTATATTGTTATATGGCTTGCCCAGACATGTTTTTCTGCTCTTTCTCCTTCTGCTATGGGGAGAATCAACCGTGGGAAAGAGGACAAAAAACCTGGAGCCACTGAGTCCAAGGACTCTGGCTTGCCCAGACTCATTTATGTCCTGTAGTAAACAAGATACACAGGCTTAGCTTGTACCTGCCTTGTGCAAGGCCTATGTTTTTCCCAAATTTGGTTAAAGCAAGCCTATGGTTTCACCTAACATGGTCAAGATTGGATAACTGTCATTCTGATTGCCTATTCTGTGTCCAAAGGTCCATTAATCTTGGGCTGTTTTGATTAAAAAAAAGAGATGAGCAGGTAACACAATGTGCTCTGCCACTGTACTCGTGCTTGCTTGCCTGCTGCTGCCTGCTGCTGTTTCTCACTACCTCAGTGCATCCTGAACTGCTTGGAAACTGCCCACCTTGAGTTTACCAGGAACAAGCTCTAAATGCCTCCATGCAATCTGCCTGCATGGCCAGCGTGACATCGTGCTAAGACTGCACATTGCAAGACATCCTGCCTACATCTGAAGTCTCCTGCCAAGACAGGGAGTCCTGGAGATACACAGATCATCCACAGAAGCCAGGATAAAGCCAGAGATTGCCTGCCTCCTTCCCCAGCACCTTGTGAAGCCTAGGAAGAATTAGAAGCCACAGCAGCTGACAAGACCAACCGAATTCCCTGAAAGCATTTGGGTCTGAAGCTTCCCAGCTGTTCTGTTGTCTGGTGGTTTAACAATGGTTACTTTAACCTGTCCTGTTATGAATGCTCCACTGCTAGAACAGTAGGTGACAGAAGAAAACTCTCTTCCTCTGGCAGATTTTTTTTTTCTGTGCAAAATCCACCTTTGTAGGCTTGCTTTTACAGTGAGTGCTGTAGGCTGGGCCATGCCAGCTTTACCAACTTGCTAAGTCTAGCACTGGGGCTTTTAGACCTGGACTGAGGGGATTCTTAAGGCCTTTGGGTACATAAGAAGGGAGATAATCCACTTAGGTTTTGCATATGTGTGAGTGTGTACAAGAGGTGGGAACTTAAACCTGAAAGCCACATAGCTGTTTAAACAAACTTGTGCTGCTGTCATCTGTGCTATGCCTCCCCAGTTTGTTCTTCTTGATTACAGCTAAGGAATGTGGAAATTAATTATGGTTTACACGTGTTCAGAGTCTGAGCCCTTTACCTGACTTCTGGAGAACAAATATTTGTAAAGTCACATCGATCATGATGGTGTGGCATTTTCTTCAGGGGCTGTTTATTTTTTTTACTAAATCATGAAAATATGGAATCCAGAAGAAAGTATTTTCTGATGATTAATGGCATTTTACAATTAGTAGAATTAGAACACACCCTGTAATAACTCATGTAATTCTGCATCAGCTTTGTAAGTAGAACTTAGGACATGATGGGTGAAAGCTCCCACTTTTAACATTACAATGTAGCCTGCTACTATTATAGCAGAGTTGTACTCAGAAGCCAAGTGACGATGGGAGAGAAAAGTAGGTGCCGTAACCTAATTTTATGAAGGAAGTTGTGTCACAGAACATAATAGTACAAGTTGTAAGGTGCTGTCTGCCTTAAAGTAACTGACATGGCAAAGCTGAAACCTGGAGGAAGAGCACAGGAATGTAAGGCAAGCTCAAGAGCACAGCCACTTACACGCCAATCAGCCATGTGTTTTTAAATTAAGCTGGCTGTTTACCTGGGTGTTTTTAAATAACCTCCTTTAATGAAAACCTTCATTAGATTTTCTTCCTACATGCCAAATAAAAGCTTTGAAGAGGGCTGTTTTGGAAGAGATGAGGTGAACAGCTACCTTAACCTCCACTGGAGTCCCTAAAGCTCTATATAGTGGATGTATGACCCTCTCCTAGTAACCTGCCAATTGGTGCCCACCTATTACACTCTTTTCTGAGTTAGCTCCAGTTAATCAGATGCTGATTGGGGATTCTAGAATTCACTTGCTGATGATTATGTGTTATTTTAACAGGAGAATGACAATAATTTCCTGTAATGCCACTTGTTAAGGTAATTATGCTGTAATTGCCTTATCAAGGTGTCATAGAGGAGAGAGGAGAAACTCTGTGATTTTGCAGCTGCTGTCATGCTTTGATAAAGTGTTAGCTTGAAAATATATTATCAGTCATCAAGCTAAATTTCTACCAGTTGTTTTAAATCAGAAAAAAATCTGTCTTGGGTGGGGCATATGACCTCTGCAGTGGATGTTTCTCTTTCTGATAATTAGGGAGGATGGGTTACCCTTGTTTTAAGGCATAAACCTAACAACAGATTTGCACAGACAGGCATAAATAAATCAAGGTTGGATGAGGAATACTCCTAGGGATGAGGCATCCACAACCGCTCTGGGCAACCTGTTCCACTGTCTTACCACCCTCATAGTGAAGAACTTCTTCCTAATGTCCATTCTAAACTTTCCCTGCTCTAGTTTCAAACCATTGCCTCTCATCTTGTCACTATAAGCCCTTGTAAAAAGTCCTTCTCCAGCTCTCTTGTAGTCCACTTCAGTTACTGAAAGGCAGCTCTAAGGTGTCCCTGGAGCCTTCTCTTCTCCAGGCTGAAGAGCCCCAGCTCCCTCAGCCTGTCCTTGTAAGAGAGATGCTTGAGTCCTCTGATGATCTTTGATTTGTTAGAGATTTATAAACAGCCTTAAGAAGAGTACTTACTGTGGGCATACTGAGATGCACCTGCCAAGACCAGCTCACCAGGAACAAAAGCTTGAGCACTTTCCCTTGGGCCAGAATACAGGATAGTCAGCAAGAGTGCTGGGATACAACAAGTATCAGGAACTGGGGCAAAATCCAGGTAAAATGTACTTGTTGACTGAATTCACTTTACCCTTTTCACTGCCTAGTTTTGTAATGATTTTGATTTTCACACTCAGCTAAACTGTGAAACTGGGAAGTCTAAATAATGTCCACTGACTGTATCACAGTGTATCACAGTATCACCAAGGTTGGAAGAGACCTCACAGATCATCAAGTCCAACCCTTTACCACAGAGCTCAAGGCTGGACCATGGCACCAAGTGCCATGCCCAACCTTGCCTTGAACAGCTCCAGGGATGGCGACTCCACCACCTCCCTGGGCAGCCCATTCTAGTAGCCAATGACTCTCTCAGTGAAGAATTTTCTCCTCACCTCAAGCCTAAACCTCCCCTGGTGCAGCCTGAGGCTGTGTCCTCTCGTTCTGGCGCTGGCCACCTGAGAGAAGAGAGCAACCTCCTCCTGGCTACAACCACCCCTCAGGTAGTTGTAGACAGCAATAAGGTCACCCCTGAGCCTCCTCTTCTCCAGGCTAAACAACCCCAGCTCCCTCAGCCTCTCCTCGTAGGGCTGTGCTCGAGGCCTCTCACCAGCCTCGTCGCCCTTCTCTGGACACGCTCAAGCATCTCAATGTCCCTTCTAAACTGGGGGGCCCAGAACTGAACACAGTACTCAAGGTGTGGTCTAACCAGTGCAGAGTACAGGGGCAGAATGACCTCCCTGCTCCTGTTAAGCAACTGATCTGCACCAGTAAGTGTGCATCTTGCTGCTCACACCCATGCCAGTCTAGCTCAGAGAGTACCCACCACTTCAACTTGTGCTCACTGACTGTCCTTTACATGATTATTAGTACTGATAAGGTGAAAAATCATGGTGAATTGGACTTCTACAACCTACTTCCTTAAAGTATTTAGCTTCACGTCTGATGTCAGCAAGAATTAAGTGCTGTGCACCTTACTGGATCTATCCCAAGTGCATACTTTAAGAAGAGCAAATAGATGTGCATGCATTTTGTTCATTTGCATCTGTTTGGTACTTTCAAGGCAGCTGATGCAATGCACCATGGTAATGATTCTATAAGCAATGCATGGAGAGGTACACAGGCTTGATTAATGACTTTGCACTGAAGCACTTCCCCAATCAGAAAACTGAAGAACTAAATTTGGAGTGAGGGAAACATTTATTTCCTATTCTTCCTGTCATGTCTTTCCATCTCTCTGAACTATTCAGAGATGTGCTGCTAACAGTGTGATTTCCTGGGTGAAATTTCCATGCAGAATATCTGCTTTGATTCTTTGGACTATATAGAGCAAAATCACAGAGTCATGGGATGTTAGGGGCTGGAAGGGACCTCCAGAGATCATCAAGTCCAACTGCCCTGCCAGAGCAGGATCATTTAGGGCAGGCCACCCAGCAATGCATCCAGGTGGATTTGGAATGTCTTCAGGAAAGAAGACTAATTGTCAGCTGGAGAAGAGAGAGCCATTTCCAGTAGTGCTGCTGGGTAACAGTAGTAGCTGAGTAACACTGTCCAATTTACAAGGGCATGCCCAGCCTGATGCCATTTTATCTACTTGTGACAGATTAACTTCTCAACATCAAATTTAATCTCCAGTCAGATGTGAGGTGATGTCATGGTTTAAGTGAAACAATCCACGAGGTATTTAACAACAACATGAAAGAAGGAAGAAAAGAGACCTTAGTAACACAAGAGTAAGCTTTTATAAACTGATAAACAATAGCCACCTGAAGGCTGGAAATCAGAACCTATGGAAAGGCAGAAAATGGGAGGCATTGAGCATAGCCGCTGGGAGCATGGTGAGGCAGAGCTGCTGGGAGCAGTGCTTTGAGGTCACATCAACCTTCTGCCAGGGCTCTTCTCTCACCTCAAATTTCTGGCCAGTCAAATAAATGGTAAGGGGCTGGAAGACACAGAACAGGGAGGAAGGGACAACCTAAGGAACTGGAGTGCTGTTTGGTTTTTGTTCCTCTCCTTAGGTAACTTCAATTTATTTTAGTTACTGGTTACTAATTTGGTTAAGAGGATCTTTTAAGTATGCTTGTCTGTTTGACTGGCAGTGTGTCTTAGTGCCAAATTTAAGGATGAAATGAGCTACCCACAGACACTGGCATTTAGATCAACAGCAATGCCTTCTAAGGAAACAAATTCCTTTAGCACAGGATTTATCCACTGATAGCTTCATGGCCAGAGATTCTGCATCCCTTCTATATTGCTGTTAAATGGCATAAGACATCATTTTGTATCATGATGATTGCTTTCTTATTTTCTGAATATTTGATGTTCCCAGTATATGTCAAAGCAGAAATTTTCTGAGATGGCTTTTTTTATACTCACTTTGCATTTACTTTGCTGCTTTGAAGCTTCGCAAATATATTTCAAGTGTCAAAGATTTCAGATAGACGATAGTGGTCCTGCTGGTTTGAAAAGAGACAGCTAGCTTGTAGAAATTTTGCAGCCAGAGGGTAGAAGACCACTACAGTAGTCAGATTCCAATAATCAGAATGTCCTGACAGAAATGCCCCTTGGAAATGTGTACTGTTTTTCAGTGGAGCAGTACTAAAAATACACAGTATCCCAATGAAGACAGCTAACAAATAATGACAAGGCTTGGCCTTGTCTGAAGGAAAAACATGCAGCAACTCATTTCTGCAGGAAACCTTCTTTGTGCTTCAATGCTATTTGAACACTAATATGATTTAACATCCCCTGCTTGTGTGGGGAACTGCTCAGAAAACAACACAGGTTTGATTTTTCTCTCTTGTAGAAATGGGAGAAGGTTTTAAAATCTGAAATCCAGATTCAAACAGTCTCTCCCTGGGCTTCATAGAGGTTTGGAAGAGGCAGATGAGGAATGGAAAGAAGGAATGTTTGTTGGTTTTGTTTTGCAATGCCATTTTCCAACATAGTCATATTTTTACCTAACTTGCCTAAGGAGGGAGTGATCGACCATCATTCGTCTTCTCTCCAGACTATTACAGAACACAATAAATACAAAATCATGATTACAAGCTATGCACATCTGTTAAATTAACTAAACAAAACACAGAGTAAGGTTGAAAGTGTCTGTAACAACAGTGTGTTGCCTGAGGCTCAGTGAGCCTCTGTGAACAAAACTGCTGTGGTGACCTCCCAGAGTTTTAATGTCTTTTACTTCACCCTTGAACTGAAGAAAAACACTTAATCACTCGTGGGAGGCTTCTCCAGTTCCCCATAAAATTTTATCTTGCTGTTATTTTTTTTTTATCTCTGTCCTAAAACTCTATTTAAAATTTATTTTAAAAAACATAAAACCTTTAGTTAGTCTTAAAAGATGGAAAATAATTCAAAAGATTGGACACTGACTGAAGAAAACATCCTTACTGCTCATTACGAACAAGATTGGCAGCAATAGCTGCTACTTTTTGGGATGGGATGTTGGAGTCTTCCTTAAGACATTTTAGAGATCTGGGACATTTGCTGGCTAGTGTGATATTTTATGGCTTTGATTCATATGGGCCCAAAGATTTTCTACAGTTTATTTATACAGCATAAATCCTTTGACCAATTAGAAAAACAAGGAAGAAATGTTTGCCTAACCAAGGCACAAGAGTCTTAGAGGAAGGGCAAGGGGAGGTGTTTTATTTATCCATTTCTCCTCACCTGCCCTTCATCAAGAACTGTTACCTAATGAAAAAAACCATCAGTATCTTCAGCTCATGAATATTTCTCATTGAAAGGTTAACAAAATACGTTAAAATAAAGCCATGATCTGGATTTGTCAACCAAGTCTAGTTGAGAGGTGTCCATGCCCATGGTGGGTGATTGGAGTAGATAATCTGTGAGGTCTCTTCCATCCTGAGCCATTCTGGGATTCTGTGATAATGAGAAGTTTAACCCTAAGTTGACGCCTGATCAGTAGCTGTAAAGTCTGAAAGCATCTGGGTACTCAAAGTCTACCTGAGTTTCAGCTGGCTCAAGAGGAGAAGCTGATACAGCTTAGTAAATATCAACTTATCTGAGTGCCATGGAGAGTAGCCTATGAACTGGACATGAGCTAAGAGCCTGTGCTGCTCTTAAGTCAATTGGTCCTGCAAATGAATCTGTGCTGTTCTGAAGTCAAACAAAACCTTGGAAAAATTCATTCTATTGAACAAAAAATCCAGACTTCTCTAAAGTTCTTCCTAAGCCCTGCAGTCAATCTCACTTTTGAGGAAGAACAAACAACATTACAAACTGTCTTAGCGTGCTCACAGTTAATTCATAAAGAGAAATAATAAATCTGCTTCCACCCACGAAGTAAAACAAACAAATATAATGCATCTGCAAACACTTGCTAGTGGAGACCTGTTTCTCTGAATGTTCCATCTTCTTAATGTATATGGGGATTTTAATTGTTCAGGGGAAATGAAGGGGAACTAGTTACCAAAGGAGGTGTCTCTTTCTTCACTTCCCTAATTTTTCAGCATCTTTATATATAATTAGAGATTGCTGGTGCAGTGATTATTGAGAAACAAAAGCAGCTTGATTGCTGCACTGCTGTACATTGAACGAGGGGGAAATAATTCCCCATGATTGAATTTACTAAGGAATATTTTTAATAGAATATTCTGTCCCAGTGTGTTTGAACAACTCACTGGGCAGGGGGTGGTGAGTGTTAAGCAGAGCAATTTAAAACTCTATACAATTACCAAAAAAAATTAAAAAATTTAATTTGCCATCAATCTCATGTCATAAATTCTTTACTTGGAATAAACATGTCTCCCTGTACTCCAGCTCATACATTATAATTTGTGAATTTTTCAATCTCAGAATTAATTTTCCTGAATTAGTATAGTCTTTGTAAATGGAGTGTCTTAAAAGTGTGTGTGTGTGTGTACATATATATGTATAAGTAGTTTCCTTGTGGACAAGATGTCACCATGCAGCTCTAGCTTCCTTTTTTCACACTCCTTAAGGTGCTTTTCCTCAGAAGAATTATTTTTACAAGCACTTATGCTAAAATTGTAAGAGCATGGAATATATTTTTTGCACCTCCTGACCTCTATGCCACACAAAGATTGCAAAGTCTGTTTGATATTTAAAATAATATCCTGATATCAACTGTGCCACTGTTTCCAACAAGTTAAGTCAGTAGCATCAGCACTGTTTGTCTTATTTCTGTCCTTTCAGCAGCAGAGTTCAGCTGGTTACCAGTGACCTCTGCTATTCAGTATTCATGCCAGCTAAACATCCACAACCAAAATCCTTCTCATTAGCTTTACATTACCGTCTCTTCACATTTCAGTGTTTAAAACTGGCACCTGAACACAGTTATGTGAGGGTCCATGGGGAAGCAGCTCCAGGTAAATAAGCATCTTGAGTTGTGCATGCTGGGAACAGGCTGGATCAGGCAATTATCTTAGTGGTCTTCCTTGTTTATTCAAAACCAAGTCCTTCCCACTTTATTGTTAGTCGGCTGTCGGATTCTAACAAAGATTGTTTAAAGTAACACTATCTTGCTTGTAAATATTTTATTACTTAAGTAAAAAGAGACTTGAGTTGAAAGAATATTTTCTGTTAAATAATTTAATCAACCCATTACCCCTCTTTAGCTCCTTGCTGTGTTTTGGATGGGTGTTCCTTAGTACCTGCAAAAAAGCTACTGCATAGTCAGGTTGTGTTAAACAATGGAGCCTTGAAAGCAGGAAAACTCTTAGAAAATGAAAGAAAGGTGGGAAATTCACAGTGACATGCATGTAGATCAGTATATTTGGCATTCATGGGAAAGGTCCCTGGGAAGGGGGAATTTTCAAAAGACCGTAAATAATTTCCGTGCATTTAAAATGGTCTCACAAATCTACACCCAGGTCAGGGCAGTCTCAAACAAGATACAGGCTGGGTGAGGAGTGGCTCAAGAGTGGTCTTGAGGAGAAGGACTTGGAGGAGTCAGTTGATGAAAAATTCACCATTAGCCAGCAATGGCAGTCCAGAAGGCAGCCATGTGCTGGACTGCATTCAAAGCAGTGAGAGCAGCAGGACAAGGGAAGGGATTTCCCTAAGAAGTTACTGCACTTTAGTACAGTAAATCACACAAAATAGAGGAGGTTTTATTTTGCAAAGGCCTTTACATTGAGTAATTAACAGAAACACTGCCAAACCTTCGCTGAAGTTAACAATATTTGTACAAGAGTAATTTCAGTAAATGGAAGAGCTATACTGGAAGTGCCTCATGGCAGGTTTTTATTTACAATGATCCATTAGAGAATATTTGGGTCTGATGAAAAGAAAAGGGAGAAAAAGCTAGAAAAAGTGGTGTCTGTTTTGGTGGTTCACAGGGTGCAAAATAAGCATGAGTCATTGAAGCTAGCTCCAAGGTATCTTGCCATGCCATTTAAAATCCTGCACCAAGTTTTGGTTATTTCCTTTACTTCACTCTAAAAATTACAGAGCACTCCATATGCTGGAGGTGTGCCACAGCTACATTTTATGGCTGGTTTGCCTTTACGTTTTATAGCACTTCCTGTTGTTTCCTTCATCAAAATTAGCACCTTAAGATGTTTCACACAAGAAAAATAGCAAATTTCTGACCGCTCACTTTTGAAACTCTGACTCACAGTTTCAAACAAACTCTGTTGTTTGAAATAGCAGCACAGTGCCATGTCTTCTTCACTGGGTATATTCAACATGTTCCTGGTCAGCTGGCTCTAGGTGCTTGAGCACAGACCTCCAGAGGTCCTTTTCAACCCCACCCATTCTCTGTTTCTGATTAACAGCAACACTTTTGTCAGACTACTGAAGATCTACTTGGCTCTATTTTTAACTGTGGCTTTAGATATGTTAGCAGAATTTAGATTTACATGATATAATTAATTAATATTCCTTGGTAAATGGAATCAATCTCTCTCTATGACAGATTTAGAGGCTAAGGAATAAAAAATAGACCAGAGGAATGAGAGATTGCTTCACAACTCAGCAAGACCTCTTTGCTAAGCTTAGAAAATTAGCTGTCCTTCATTGCTCATCCTAAAATTCTCTGTGTGATTCACAAAAATAACATCTGCTGTTGGATGGGCTTAAAATGTTAACACGAGGCTGAAGTTCTTATGTAATTAGTATGTCTAAATGGCAAAACTTTTTAACAATATAGCTCTCTGCTTACTGTGCTTTGGGTTGTAATGGTTAAGGTTATAAACCAGTCACCCAAACCTAGGACTCCAGGACTGCTTAAAAAGCTTCCATCTGTCCTACCTGGCCTCAAGCTGCTCTTCCAGGAGAGCATTCTGGAACCCTGGAAATCCCATGTGAGCATTCTTTGTTCTCTACCAAATCTTTACTTTACTAACTAACTACGCTGGGAGCCAACACATACATCACATGTGGGAATTTACATGTAGATGGCTACATGTAAGTGTGCTGAATTCCACCTCTGATAACCCTTTCAAATGTGCCAGTGGAAAATACCAAAACTAATTTATTTTATGTATCTGCGCTCAAGGAGGCAAAGAATATTGCTGGTAGTTCAACTGTAGCACACCAAATTCAGATTTAGACATGAAGAAAAACTGTCTTATGAAATGGAACGTTAATGACTGAAATAGATTGCTCAAGGAGTTTAAAGTGTCTGCCTCCTTGGAGACCTTTAAGAATAGGTGAGACAAACTTTGGTCAGTAATGACAGCTCTAAAGCTAGCCTAGACTTACAGCAGATCTAGAAGAGCTGATTCCTTCAAAGACATGGACAAGATGGAGTAGATACTGATCCAAATGGAAGTGAATATCTGAAGAGAATTTGCTCTCCTTTTAAACTCATTTACCCATCCCTGGTGCCTTAACATCTGTTTCTTCATTTAACCTTAAGCTGCATGTCCTCTACTCTCTCTCTGCTTCATGGGCTAGAGGAACCTGGCATGCCAGGGAAGTTAATTGTCTACAGCATGTAGTCATCAATAACCACTCAGCTCTTGTGTTGCCTTAGCTGTATCACAAAATCATTCTTTAAACAAGATTTGGGAAAGGATGATGCTCTGAAGATCCCTTTGGTCATCTTTATGTGCACTACTGGAAATGCAGCTGTCCTTTATGGAAAACATGCATACAGAAGTTGTTCAAAAGCATGCTTCAGAACTGCCACCCAAGGGTGGTCTGGGCCAGGGTTTTATTTTTGAATTGAAACTAACAGCTAAACAAATTCAGCATTCTCAGTAATACCTAAAAATGATCAGCATTCTCAATTCCAAGGTGTTACAACTGTTTGTTTGAGGGGGTTTGCCCCTCTATTTAGAATCTATCCATAAAGTAGAGACTATGATGGCTGATACATGTTCTCCATCCCTAACCAACAGCAGAGTACTGACTGGGTCTGCTGGAGGCAGCACTGACTGTCTGGTGGCAGTACCTGATACAAGAACCCCTATTGCACTGCCAGGAGCTCAGGTAGTGAAGATCTAAATAATCTCTAACATCTCTAATAATCTCTGCCCTGTTGCCAGGACAAATGCTAAAAAGAAGTAGGGGATGTGATCTGGCCTGTGGAACTCAGATGTCTTTAAGGCGAGGTGACACTTAGGTGAATTCCCAGCAATCCTCAGAAGTTCCTGGACACAAACCAAGCACATTTAGTTCCTGTTTCCTTGGAAAGACATAGATGAGATTTTGTTACATCTAATCTTCTGCAGAAATATTTACTGGAATTCAACTCCATTTTCTGGCATTTTCTTAGGCGAAAGGACTTCAAAATCTTTATATCAAGCCTGAGAAATTATTGCACATTCCAGGTACTGTGCACTACAATTCAGCCTAACACCTGCACATATGCTGTATTGCACTCTTCTCTAGTTTGCATAGAACTTACTTTTCCATGCTGCTATTTTAAGATTAACTGGAAGGAAACAAATGCCACACACACCTTCAAGAAGAGCAAAAAGGAAGTTTGTGGAGCCCATGGGCTGGCTAACCCATCTTGGTATGAGGGAAGGCTGTCTTGGTACTGGGGAAGGCTGTGTACTGAGTAATCTTGCTTCCAGTTCCCAAATGCATCAAGGACAAATGGTGACTTGGAGTGAGCAGAGTCGTTTAACAAAGGGAAAGTCACACCTGGCCCTGCAACTGGGCTTCCTCAACAAAATGACTGGCTCCATGGGACAAGGGAGACCAAGGGAGGTTGTTTATTGTCACTTTGGTAGGGCTGTCAGCAATGGCTCAAATAATGTCTTTATTGACAATCCAACAAAGTGCAGACTTGAGAAGTGGACAGTGAAGTAGATTGAAAAGTGATTGGACTGCTGGGCTAAGGTGGTTGATCAGTGGCACATAGCCCAGCTGGATGCCAGGCACCAGTGGAATATCTGAGGTCATTACTAGGTGCCAACATGTTTAACATCTTCATTAGTGTCTTTGGCAGTGGAACAGAGTGCGGCCTCAACAAGGTTGCAGACAATACCATGGTGGGTATCCACCAGATGGTTGTGCTGCCATTCAGAGGTACAGTGACAAGCTGCAGAAATGATCTGACAGGAATCTGAGGAAGTACTGCAAGGGAAATACAAAAGTCTACCTGGGAAATACCCGGAAAAGAATGGTCTTGTGCATTAGGATAGGCTATGGACTGACTGGTGGAAAGTAACACGAAAATACTTGAGTTTTCTGGTGGAAAACAGATTCATCTGAATACAGGAAAAGATTTCTTACTGCAAACTGTGGTCAAACCTTGGAATGGGTTACCCAGGGGGGTTGTGAAGTCTTGGTCCTTGGAGCCATTCAAAAACCAATTAGACATTAAACACTGACGTTAAAACAGCACTTTTGTAGCACTTTTGTTAAAGTAACTGCAAAGAAGAGTAGAGAGCGAACAGCGAAGATCCTTGTTAACTGAGATGGAGCAAGCATTTCAGCCGCTAATGTTCCCTGGTTCTGAACACAGTGTTGATTTTCCTGCTCAGGGGAAGATTTTGAAATACAGTGCCTGGTGGTGAACTGCTGATCTCCAAACTTCACAACTCAGGATAAGGTGTCCAAGTTCACTTCAGTGATATTATCCTTTTCGGAGATGCTCTAGACAATCACCATGGTAACCCAGGCATAATTGCATGAATACAACTTCAGATGAATTCTTTCAGACACTTCCCGGGATGCCGATGCACAGTGGGCACCAGTGAGCTCCCCAAAAGCAGAATCCACCACTGCTTGCACACAGCAGCTGTGCGAGACCCCCACTGTCATCTCTCACAAAGCCTGACCCCTTGTTGCTCATTCTTGATGTGCATGACGCGGATTAATACAATGAATCACACTTGGGAAGAACTCACTCCATTGTTTTATGCTGTACCGGGAAATGTGACTACACACATTGTACTGAACAATTCCACATGTAAAATAAGGCCATGAGAATGGGATTTTTTTTTTTTTTTTGCTTTTCTTTGATAAATAAGGAGAGAATTATATGGTCAGAAAACTATATTTGAGGAGTAAAGAAGGGAACGGCGATGATCGATCAAACAGACAAATCTGGCATGTGGCTTTTGTACATGCACAGGACAAAAGGTTCATTTATTTAATGCTATCAGCCTGGGCAGGTCTGAGAAATAATGCTCAAAGGAACACTGGATGATCAGAGGGCTGGAGCACCTCCCCTACGAGGAGAGACTGAGGGGGTTGGGGCCGTTCAGTCTGGAGGCTCCAAGGTGACTTTATTGTGGCCTTTCAGTATCTTAAGGGAGCCTACAAGAAAGCTGGGGAGGGACTTTTTAGGATGTCAGCTAGTGATAGGACTAGGGGGAATGGAACAAAGCTAGAAATGGGTAGATTCAGACTGGATGTTAGGAAGAAGTGCTTCACCATGAGGGTGGTGAGGCTCTGGAGTGGGCTGTCCAGGGAGGTAATGGAAGCCCTATCCCAGAAGGTGTTTAAGGCCAGGTTGGATGAGGCTCTAGACAGCCTGATCTAGTGTGAGGTATCCCTGCCCATGGCAGGGGTTTGGAACATGATGATCCTTGTGGTCTCTTCCAACCCTGACTGATTCTATGATTCTGTGGAGGTCTTATACAGAAGACAATTCTAAATGTAAAATGGACTTTAAAAGAAAATCCATGATATTTTGATGAACAAACAGTTGGGAGAAAGCATGCTGGAATTCAGAGCACCTAGGATAAAGCAATGAAGAGCTTCTACTAAATGTATTGTATTTATTCAGGAAAAAAAAAACAAACAAACAAACCCAACAAGCACTACTTGAGTAACAGCTAATTCTACTGTTCAGAAATGGTGAAAGAATCTGGACACTGCCGGTTAATTAGGACCAGTGATCAACAAACACAATGTGGATACAGCAATCTAAATATTAACATTTCAGGAGAGTTAGTTTTCCCAAATCTTGGAGTTATGAATGAGACTATCTTCAAGAAGAGCTTGCAGTAGGCTACTCGCATGGGCAGGCTGCTGCAGAATCACAATTTTAGTCTGCTAATCCTTTTCTGATCCTTTGTATCCTATTACTAGCATTTACAACAACAAAACCAGCCTGTACAGACATGTAGTACTCCTTCCTTTCTTTTTTTTCAAGCCACTTACACTTTACACTTTAAAAATGGTAAATAGCTTTATTTCCTGTTAATGGAGTAATTTATATAGTACCTACTATCTACACTGACAGCACTTTTTATCCACTAGCAAATGTGCAGCATTTACTGAATCAATTACTTGAGTTATGAAGAGGAGCACAAAGCCTCATTGCCACTCCATTCTTCTCAATAACAAAGGAGAAAACACATTAAAACCTAGCATTGATGGGTTGTTGTGAGATTCAGTCAATGAGCACTCCCAGAGTCGAAATTAAAAGGCAGTTAGGAGAAAATTGTTTTCTCTGGTCATCAGTCACAATGTGAAAGGCCTTTTTCACAATGATTAATTAAAAGCTGAAAAAAGACTGAGCTTTAATAAAGTGTCTGGATGGGTTTTTGGTAGCATCATGAGTTAATGGACAGTGGCTTGCCTTGACTAAGTGTTATTGCTCTAGTCCATAATTTCATCTTGAAAATAGGCAAGGGAGTGAATCTTCCTCTTAGTAATTGAGTATTGATTTGAAAATAAATGGCACTGAAACTCCCACTGAACTGTCAGGATATATTCTGGACAGCACTGACAAGAAATGGCTTTTGGTTAGTGTGAAAGTTATGGATCAGCTTGATACTTAAATACATAGAGCTCCACTGCAATCTATCTTCTGATTTATCAAGTTTCAGGTGGTCAATATATGACATTGCACAGGAAATAACATTTATGTGCCTGGAGCAAGAACAGAGAAACCTTCTGGGCTGCTTTTTGAAACATTTCCTTCCATTTGGAAAGCTATTTAAAAGACAAGAGCAAAAGTTTCATTGATGCTTCAAACAACTGTTCCCCCATATAGGCATGAAGCTCGGAACTGTTTTAAATGTGCTTACAGTGAAAGCAATGACTGTAACATAGGCACACAGCTGAGAATAAGCTGATGGCATGCAAGTGGCAGCAGTATGGACTCTGTGACCTCAGAGACCACAAAACTGACAGTCACCACTTTATGGGCTTAAAGTGCCATAGTCTGCTGGCTGTGTTAAAAAAGTATATAACCTACTCTATAGAAAGTCTTAAAACATTTAACAGTGGTATCAAATCAGCACTGGATAGCATAGCAATGGGAGCATGAACCTTAAGGGGAACAGAATTTGAAAATGAAATTTTGCAAGCAACGTTGAAATGGAGTATGTGCATGTGTAAAGAAAAGAGAAATAGATATGCCAGAAACCACTGTTTGTTATTTGAGACACTGATTGTTTCAGGTTTGGTTTTTGTTTGCAATCAAATTTATTTCTGGTGTGTGTTATCCAGACTTTTTTCCCCTCAGGAATGAGTAAGTATCATAAAATCATACAGGCATATAATAGTTTAGGTTGAAAGGGACCTTAGATCATTCTGTGGTTCTGTATGTAAAAGATTTGTACTATCTGGAAAGCTGTGGGAAATTTACTTCTCCAGGAGTTGCTGCATATGTGAAGGGCAGTGTCAGGAGGACAGAGCCAGGCAGTTGGTGCAGGCTGGAGCAGAGGAGGTGCCACAGGAACAGAAAGGAAAACTTTTTTCCTGTGAGGATGGCAGAGCCCTGGAGCAGGCTGCCCAGAGAGATTGTGGAGTCTCCTCTGGAGCCTTTCCAAAGCCACCTGGATGTGTTCCTGTGTGACCTGCCCTGGGTGCTGCTGCTTTGGCAGAGAGATTGGACTGGATGAGCTTACGAGGTCACCTCTAACCCCTGACATTCTATGTCCTATGCTTGTGCTGTTTCACTCACCAATTCTGTCGTCACGTAAAGTAGCTTGTGCTGTGCCTGTCTTTAACATCTCAACACCACAAGATAATAATGCAGATAGAATAAAAAAAAAACCAACCAAACAAAAACCACCAAAAACCCCCACAAAACAACAAAATGCCAAAAGTTCTGTGAATAGTTCCTGGCACTAATCAGCTTAATGAGCAGCTGCCATACATAATTTTGCAGTGGTTCAAAGTGACAACTAACAGTTGTTAGTATGAAAAAGAAAAACCCTGAAGAAACAAAATGTAGTTGTTCAGGTCATTAGTCACCAAGATTATCAGTTGGGAAAAAAAATCTCATTTTAGAGAGAATGAAATGTCTTTGCTTTATTTTCTCTTAATCCTTTTTCATACTTATAAAATTCATATTTAAGCAAATTGAATTCTCATGTTCTTAGACTGAGGCTGACAGATATAATTAAAAAGAAGTAATCTTCTGGTAAGTGAACCAATACTTTTGTAAATCTCCTCTCCTTTACTTAAAACTATTTGTTTCGAGATATATATTTTGATGTAAAGTCAAATTCCTTTTACTACTGCTTTATGGCTGCTTTTATGGATCTAATTTTTCTGAAAGATTGAATATTGACAGTGAAGCATTCAGGATTTGTGGCAGAGGCATCCTGACTCTATGAAATACACATTTTTGTCAGGCATAAAAAGCTCTCGATAAAACTTCAGCAGCACAGTTCTTGGAGGCAGAGATGAATTAATGCATGCATTTTGAGAAGCAGAGAAGAGTATTACTGCTTCATCAATACCAATCACACCAGTTAGCATTTTGCAGTTTCCTTTAAGTGGAGTAATTTTTTGTGTAAGTAGTGAATTACAAACCTAAGGGACAGGTTTCTTCCAAGGAGAGAAGTCTGGGTGGAATACAAGGAAATCCAAACCTTCCCCTCATCAGGGTGCTGGTTGCTGTCACCAGAAAAGCAGGAAACAGAGCAGCCTGCAGGCTAAGACAGCAAGGGAGGCACTGGAGCCTGCAGGCACTGGCAGGGAAGAGCACCCACTGAGACTGCCCTGAGCTCCAAAGCCTTGCAGGCCTTGCGTGTTCCCCAGCCAGCGTCTGCCCAGCTCCTGCTCGCTTCTGAATCTGCTGCGCAGGTGTGTGTGAATGGCCTAGGCCGGTATTGCTTCTGCCATTTAGTTTGTGCTATTACATTTTCTCCCCTTGCTTTAACATCTTTTTACCCACTCTCTCTGCAGGCAGCAGCCTCTTGCAGCACTGCAGGGGACTCAGTCAATCTGCAGCTCATCCAGCTTCTGCTGCCCGAACGGCACTTGGCCTGGAGTGCCTGTGTGCAGAAGACAGCGTTCGCAGGGGTACCAAAAGGCCTCTAAGTATCTCATAAGTAACTGCTTTCCAATACAGGAAGGCTGCAGGGGGACTTCTGCTGAGGGTGTCTAGAGACAGGACAAAGGAGAATGGTTTGAAGCTGAGGCAGAGCAGGGTTAGACTGGAGCTGAGGAAGAAGTTCCTCAGTGTGAGGGTGGTGAGACTCTGGAATAGGCTGCCCAGGGAGGTTGTGGCTGTCTCCTGCCTGGGCAGGCTGGATGAGGCCTTGAGCAGCTGAGTCTAGTTGAGAGATGTCCCTGCCCGTGGTGGGGAGGTTGGAGTGGATAAGCTCTGAGATCCCTTCCAGCCTAAGCCATTCTAGGATTCTCTGCTCTCTGGGCCACTGAGATGCTGCTAGGCTGTGACTTCTGGACAAGGCTGTTCCCCAGGAGGCAGCGGTGCAGGGACAGCTCCTACTGCCAGCCAGGAGTGCTGGTGCTGCCTCCTGACACAAAGAGCTTTGAGGGAAGGTGGAGGGAATGCCTTGAGGTCTCTATCTTGCCCACAGGCAGTAACAACCTTGTCTGAGGAGCAAGCCTGCCTGGCCCAGCATTCAGGCTGTGGCCTCGAGTGAATGAAAGCAAACTGTCACTACTGAGATTGTCTGGAGACATTTTCTTGCATCGCTGTGCCTTGAGTTCCTCTTTTCAGTTCACCTGACTCACTTGCTCATATGTTTACCACCTCCACGAATGAAGACTCCGTTGTTGCTCCAGCAGGCTCTGATTTTGTCTCCTGGAATTAAAAATTGCCAAGTTATTTTTAAATGCAAGTAAAATGCTTAATACTTAAAGAGCATTAGCATGGATACTGTCTGGTTGCTCTGAAACATATCTAATCTTACAGAATGACATTAGTCTAGTCTTACACCAACACTGCTGGTTTGCTACCATGGTAACTTGTAGCAAAATATTAGATTTAGTAGAGTAATGACACTTTATTTCCATTAAAAAAATAAGTCTGAAGGATATCTTGCAGCATTTTCCATAGGCAATTTCAGATTTTAAAGAAAATATTTGGGATAAAATAAAGTTTTCCATATAATCTTGGGTTTGAATCACCATGTTAAATTAAATCCTCATTTCAGCAGGTGAAATTAAATTACAATTTGAAGAGATATAAATCTCTTCACTGTGGTTTTATTTTAACATGATGATTTTTTTTTCACTCTGCTTCCATTGGAATGGGCTGCCCAGGGAGGTGGTGGAGTCACCGTCCCTGGAGGTGTTCAAGAAAAGACTGGATGAGGCACTTAGTGCCATGGTCTAGTCGACTGGATAGGGCTGGGTGCTAGGTTGGACTGGATGATCTTGGAGGTCTCTTCCAACCTGTTTGATTCATGAATTTCTTTGTTAATTTTTCTGCGCNCTTCCAACCTGTTTGATTCTATTCTATTCCATAAAACATGAATTTCTTTGTTAATTTTTCTGAGAAGCAGATGAAGAGCCAGGGATGCTTAAAGTCTGCAGTGGAAGAATCATCTCCCTGCACCCACTGCTAAAGACTACTGCATTCCTGGGAGGGCATCTATGGAGGAGCAACAGGATCTGTGTGGCTGGAGCAGGTGAAATCCAGGCAAGAACAGCATTTCACACACCTATGTCAGTACCTTTTGGTACAGCAGAGTTTGGTGAAATTCCTTTGACAAGTCAATTCACTGGGGTTATAAAAATACCTACTGGAAGTGATTTAGGCTTCCTTCCTTTTCCTCTTTCATGTGTTTTGCACTAGGATTTAGGAAACAAACTAAGACTAGAACAAACAAAAAGTTTTTTTCTGATTTAGTCACATTTAAAGAATCACAGCAACACCCAGGTTGGAAAAGCCCCTCAGGATCACCAAGTCCAACCTATAACCCTACTCTACAAGATTCACCTTAAACCATATCCCTAAGCACCACATCCGAACAACACTTAAACACATCCAGGGTGGGTGACTCCAGCACCTCCGTGGGCAGCTCATTCCAGTGCCTGACCACTCTCTCCATGAAAAAACTTTATCATAACGTCCAGTCTAGACTCCTTCTTTTGACAGTTTCTGTCATTTCATCTAAAACTTTCTTCCTTTATGTATCTTGTCCCAGGCAAGTGACTATTACTTTTGGTTTGCTCATGTAAATATTATAACAACAAGGGAAAAAAATACCAAGGACACTGCAGTTAATAAAGCTGAATGATCAGTTCAGAAAATGTGAGTGAAGGCAGGAAGGATTTCAGAGCAGGATTCATTTTATTCCCTCTCCTGAAGATAATGGGAGCCTAGATCATGGCAGGAGATAGAAGAGGCATTTGCCCCATAAAAGTGCTTAAAATGGGAATACTACATGTTGTGATAATAAAATTGTCATGATTTAATATTTCTGTAAACCACTATTAACCTGTCACTTCCCTGTGTTGCAGATTTTATGTCTTGGAATGTGCCTCTTTGAAGGGTTTTAACTGACTGTTTCCTTACGTGTTCAGTGCTCATGAGATACTGCTGGCAGGCAGGTTCCCCAAGGCTTTTGTCAGGTGTGAAGGAAGCACTCAAATGACATATTAGATAAGGATTTATCTGTGCTTTCATACCTGTGCACATGTAATTTGTCTTAAAATAGGTGATTTGGCCTGTCTCCCATTAGAAATTTCTTACTCACAAGGAAAGATAAGGAATTCTGGCAATGCATCACATGAATCCTTTAGGTCAGACTGAACTTGGATTGTTTAATGTTCACATCCTCAATCCCATCCCATCCCAAGGTGACTTGTGTGAGAAGTGGCTTAGTGCATGCTCACACTCAGTTTTGTCTTTAATGCTAGAGAAGGCAAAAGCCCTTCCAGATGAATGATGTTCTCTAGCATTTGTAGATGAAGTTAGATAGTTGAGCATAGGCCTGGATCCACAGATTCAAGGCAAACTCATGCTTATGTATTAGCTCTCACTGGAATCAGGGGCCTGGCTGTTTTCCTAGACAGCCCAGGTGATGGGCATTTCTAAGTGCAGACTAGATTTGGACTGAGGCACTTCCATATCCAGGTATACATCAAGATTTATGAGAATGCAAAATGCTTGCTGTGTCAGTTGTCTCCTGTTTCTCAACAGTAAAAAGCTAAAGATGACAACAAAGAAAGCATTTTCATTCACAAGTTTTAATCTACAATAATCTCAAGCAAATAAAGAACATAGAAAAAGCATTCTCCTGTGGGTGATATTGAAATAATTGTTATAGGTCTGTGTGAGAATAGAACAAGCATCAGTCTCAGTGTTTGACATTGTTGGGACAATAATAGAGATTTGCTGTAGAAACAGCAAAAATAGTAACCCTTTGAGCAAACTTGGCTGAAATCATTACTGTTCCTCTGTTTGTGTGCATATATAATGCACATTGACTGCGAGCAAGGGTGCTACTGGGAAACCAAACTGCATTATTGACTGCTAAAATTTATTGCCACTTGGTCAGCCAGCAGCTCTAGTAATTCCATTTGAGGCATGTGGTGATGGAAAGAGTGAACTGGGAATTGCCTTTTGCAATCCAAAACACAACCCAGTTTTGTAGCTGCAGCCAGGCTGATGAAACAACACTGTCTGTGTTCAGCATGCCCCATCTGCACACAATTCCTACTGACTATTAATTGGCACCATTCCCATATTGCTCCTTCTCACAGCTGTGGTACCAGGCAGCTGAAATAAGAGCTGCAACATTTTGTTATGCTTACCATGCATCTTTCTACCCTTTCTCTACAGGCAACAGTTGTCTGACTTTAAAAGAGAAAGGATAGCAGCAAGATGTCTTGGGAGCTGGGACACTGATGGCAGCTGTGCCAACACTTCAGCACACAGTGTGACAATTGTCAAATATCAAGAACTACTTAAAGTTTTAGCCAGGTAAGACAGAGCCTTAGGTTAACTTTTAAATTACAGTGAAGTTTTGGGCATTTTGTACCTTTGGTCTGAGATTCTGCCCTGCTGTCGCTAATAAAATAATAACTAATTATTAATTAGGGATCTTTACAGATCAACACAGGAAATAGCTTATTGTAGGCTTGATTCAGAAGAAAATCTGCACTTTATGGATTGCATTTAAAAGTCCATCCAGTTCTGTTTACTGCTTCCAGTTCTGGTGTCCCCAGCATTAGGACACAGAGATGCTGGAGTGAGTCCAGAGGAGGCCACAAAGATGATCCAAGGGCTGCAGCACCACTGGGGTTGTGCAGCCTGGAGAAGAGAAGACTCCAGGAAGACCTTAGAGCTGCCTTCCATTAGTTGAAGGGATGCTACAGATTCTCTGAAGGCTGCAGAGGGACTTTTCCTGAGGGTGTTTAGAGGCAGGACAAGGGACAATGGTTTGAAGCTGAGGGAGAGCAGGGTTAGACTGGACATGAGGAACAAGTTCTTCAGTGTGAGGATGGTAAGACTCTGGAAAAAGTTGCCCAGGGAGGCTGTGGCTGCCTCCTCCTGGGGGTGTTGAAGGCCAGGCTGGATGAGGCCTTGAGCAGCTGAGTCTAGCTGAGAGGTGTCCCTGCTCATGACGAGGGGGAGGTTGGAGTGGATGAGCTCTGAAGTGCCTTCCAGCATGAACCATTCTCTGATACTCTGAAGTGAGTCTGTGATTTTGCTGACAGCCTTGTAGAAATACCCAATTCATCAATGAATTGTTTAGTTCCACCAAAGGTAGTAGATGCTCTTCCATTCACCTCAGGGGTAAGAGCAGTTTCTACCAACTGTGTTGCTGATATGAAGCACAGCAGTATGATAGCACCACCGGTGCAGTTCACTTGCAATAGTCAGCATGCAAACCTTTCAACTAATTCTTGATATACCATGGTAAAGTTTTATTCACTTTTAATAATGACTTTCTTCTCATTTTCAGTGATTGAGTTACACATAATATTTCTGATTTCCAGGGAAATTCACAACCCCTGCACCTGCAATGTACTCTCTCCATGAAACCTGACTAAAACAAACAACTGCCTTTGGATTAATGCTTGCAGGATTTCAAAGAAGCCCTGCAGGAGAGACAGGCAGTGCCATGTGAGGCAGCTGAAGTACTAACTGACCTCAGAGCTTTGCATCAGGATCAGATTTTCTCAATTTCAAATCACATTATAGCTGTGCTGTGCAAATCCTGTCAGCCTGCTTCCCAGCCGATCCATATTATGTGCATGCAGTACATTACTGTCTCCTAAGATAGCAGCATGCCCTGTGACTGCTTTCTGTGTGCAAGTAGGCAGAAATTTTGCAAGTTATCAAAAATGCAGCAGAGTGGCTACAGCTTTTCTTTTCTGCAGTTACAAAAAGCTTTACAAAGTTTGGGCTTTCTATCAATGCTGCTTTAGGCCTTGGTATATCAACATTATTGATACACCAAGGTGTCAATCTTAACCATTCTGTTGTGCTAGTGTAACAAGAAACTCGGAGGCAGCCACATAAAACCTACAGACCTGTAAAATAGGTATTTTTAATATGACCTCTAAAGATGTTAAATTTCACTCCAAGGAGATGGCAAAAGGATACTTTAACGTAAGCTGGCAGTGAACTCACGCTGCCCAGAAGGCAAATCGTGACCCAGGCTATATCCAGAGCAGTGTGGGCAGCAGGGCAGTAGATGGAATTCTGCCCTTTGACTCTCCTCTGCTGAGACCTCACCTCCAATACTGCCTCCAGTTCTGGTGTCCTCATCAGAAGAAGGACGCAGGAGCTGCTGGAGTGAGTCCAGAGGAGGCCACAAAGATGATTCAAGGGCTGGAGCAGCTCTGCTGTGAGGACAGGCAGAAGGAGCTGTGGGTGCTCAGCCTGGAGAAGAACAGGGTGCTCACCCTGTTCCAGGGACACCTTAAGGCTGCCTTCATTTCTTCCATTCAGTTAATTGTTGTCAAGCTGATCAGCACTAGGGTGTGTTTCTACTCTGAAGACTCAAGGCAGGCTGAACCTTCCAGTCCCTTTCCTCCTTTTAAAAGGACCAGCCCACCTGGGATGCATGTGGTGAATTTTTGTGGCTTATTTTTTAAGAGATTCTCTGCTTCTTTCATGCTGATGGAACACATTTGAAAATGCTTATGAAAACTGTATTTGATGTTGATACTTTGAAAGTAAATGTGCACTTCTGGGAAGAAACGGGCTTTGAAAATATCTCTGCAGTTGGTTTGAAGCAGAATTGGAAAGTTTGGAAAGAGCATGAGAAATGTATTTCATAGGCTGAATTTCACCTGCTGCTGTCAGAGGTATTCAGCGTTGGCATAAATAGCTATAAACTGGCCGAGCAGCCAAGTGTAGTTTTGAGTCTCCTTTTCCATGGTGGGGAGATTGGAGTAGATGATCTCTGAGGCCCCTTCCAACCTGAGCCATTCTAGGATTCTGTGATTCTATGATTTGAACCTCAACTTCCCACAGTCCTGCAGTGTGTCCTGTCAATGCAGCCTAGCTCTACAGCTGTTTTTCTGACTGTAGCTAGAAAACCCAGTCCTCAGTTGAAACTCCTCTCAGTTATCTGCGCAGCGAAACCTGAACTGTGGAGAAGTTTAAATTTCAACAAGTTGACTTTTTCTGTGGAGCACAGAATAATCCTTCATAAAAGAATTCCTGACAATTTCCACCTACAAAGTAGATTTCAAGAGCTGACACACACTCACAGCCTGCCAGAGAGGTTATGTTGGAATTTCTTTATTTAATTTTTGATTATGCATGAGAAGTTTAGAAGTTAAACTGAAATATCACAGTGATAAATAACAATCTGCAAAGAAATGGCAACAGGAGTGAATGACAGGAAGAGGTTAAATGGTAAGCTGGCATTAATTCTCTACCCTATCCTCCATGTGGTATAAAAAGAAAATTCATCATCAAGATAAAATCATAACACAAAGGATAAGGCAGGTAATAGGAAAGGTGAAATAAAGCACGGTGACAAGGTTCAGATACCTTCCCACTCCAGCAAGGATTTGATGAAAAATCCAACAGAGATATCTTTAATTGTTAGCATTTAAAGAGAGGTCTTAGTCATTGACAAAATCTCCATCACTCACAGAGGACGAAATTCTCCGCATAACGTGCTTGTTTTCTTGCTGTTAATCCAAACTGGGTTTCAAGGCAGTCACTGCATAAATTGTCGGTCCCAAAGGCTGACAAAATGCAGGGGAAATGCACTTGGTCTAATTCTGGTTTCATTTAACCTTGAGAAAAAAGTTCATTTTGCGATACTAATCCAGCATTTAGCAACCGTTCTTGTGCTGAGAGTTGCTGCAGGCTGTCACACTGCAGGAAATGGCAGAAGAAACACAAACCACTTGAAGCTCAGATGAAATTATTCAGGCTCATTATTAATTGCCAGTAGTGTGACTTGGCTTGCTTTGTGGCTCAGGGAATCTCTTCTCCCTGTGATTTATGCCCATTTGTACACGGGCTAAGAGCTTGCCTTGGTTCTGCCTTTACCTTTGCAACCATTAGGAAAATTCTTTCTATTTCTATGGTTCTTCCTTACACAGGAGTATAAATAATAGGGTATAGGTAGGTTGATGTTTTGTTAGGATTAGTAGTGGTAGTAGTAGGTGGTAAAAGTAGCTGATGCTGTAGGCTGATGCAAAATTTACTGCAAGGTCAAACACTACATGAGGACAGGACGATGATACACACTGAACAGAGCAAGTAGATGGAGCTCCCTGGATGTCAGAGGATCTCACCTTCTTCCAACAAAACTCAGCTGAGATTTGCAACCAGATCTGGCCAGATCTCAGGACATCTCCTCTGTATAGGACATGTTTTATTACAGCTTGGCACAAAATCAAATCTTTTTGCCTTTTTTTTTTTTTTTTTCCTTTAAGCAGGTATTTTTATACAGAAAATCTGAAGTTAAATTAGAAATTTGCAATCCAAGACATCTATAAATCCACTCCATGTGGTTCTTAGATTTTTGAGGATTTTGTAATTCTGTGTGCTACATTTTGGTATGTCATAATATAATCCCAAGTTAATTGAAGCTAAAGTATTTAGCCTGCAAGAGCATAGGTTGGAAATCTGCTGCACTTGATTCAAAGCACTTTGAGCATATCTATGACTTGAACTTCAGGTTTCTCTCTGAAGGGCTAAAGCTTCATGACTGTGAGGGTGACATTTGTGGAAAAGTCTGTAATTTCCCTTGGCACCAGCCTTCATTTAGTCAAAATATTCCATCCAGTGATGCCTTCATTTTTCTATCAGGATTCTGATGTCTTCTGACAGTGATGATACTGGTAGAATAATTTTTGGGGAGGGGGGTCTCTCCTTGATTTATTGCTTCAATACCATATTGCTCTTCTAACATTCATAGTTGTCCCTTAGGAAGAAATCCTTGCGTTCAGCTTTGTGTATTCTTCCTTACAGGCAAGCAAACTGCTTAAGAAGAAATAAGATGGGATCCTAGATTCTGTCTGTGCTATAATAATTGTAACTTTCAGTTTATCCTTACCTATTTTGTTTTGCTATCCCTGTATTTCTCACTTCAAGCTGAGCTGAAAAGAAAAAGCTGTATCTGAAACCCACCTTTTCTTAAAAGACACATGCACCTTTTTTGCAGTAAAAGGGCTGAGATGATAAAACAACTGTGTGTGTGTCTTTGTAAGCCAGTTCTCTACAGGTCACAGCCGTGTCTGGAGATGCTATATACCACTACAAAGGACTGGGCAAGAACTGTGAGGTGAATGAGGAGGAAATAAAGGAAATACTGGAGAATGGGAGACATCAAGGATAAGTAAGGACACGGAAAGATTGACTTGGACAAATTGCAGTTCAGAGTAGGACGACAAAAACATCCAACCATCACTTTTTGTCTCTCCCTTTTCCCAAACAGCCCACAGGTACAGGTCCTTCAGGCTTTGGAATACTGACCCCGCTGATGAAAAGCAGCAACTATCATCAATCATGCTGATTCTAAGTCAGAGAGAGAAGCAGGAGCCTTCCCAAAATCTTAGGGCCACTGCATCAAAAGCTACACTAAACGTATGTATAGACATCAGCAATTTATCATTTGTGATAGTTGTGGTACCTCTGGCATGGGTGGCTAAATAAAACAATAATCTTCAGTATGTAGACTGAATGTACCCCGCTGGGGATCTTTGTCTTTAGAGGAGAATTTTGACTATTCCCATTAGTGCTTTGAAACCATTTTGGTGATCCTTTATCTGCTTTGTGGTTATAATTGCTACAGTTAAAAATGATATCCTAGAGGTCACAGAGTATTTAGCAATTAAGTCTTCAACCTTAATTTCAGTCAGACTGAAAGTGAAGAATTTCTCTTGCTAACACATTAACTCCAGTTGTACAACATCATTTCCCCAAGCGCCCAGGAATGTCAGTGACAGTTTCAAGAGAAGTGGTGCCTGTGGAAGAAGGGAATTAAAATAATGCTGAGAATTAGCAGTTACATTGCATTTCAGCTGATTTCTCTGAGGTTTAAACACTTCTAATGAAAGAGTTTTGACAGTATACTCCACTTATTTATTGATCACTTCACAGTTAAGAATTCTACAGGGCCGTATCATGACAATTTCCTGTTGATTTTGGGAAAGAGCAGTCTAAATATAATAATGGATTTTTTAATAGCAATCTAGAACATTTAGCCATGTGAAAATGAAACTCCACAGGCCACTACAGTGCAATCATAAAGCAGTGAGAGTGTTCCTCTGTTTTTTGGTAGTGCTCTCTGATCACAGAATCACAGAATGTTAGGGGTGGGAAGAAATCTCCAGAGAACATCCAGTCCAATGCCCCTGCCAGGACATAATCACTCAGGGCAGGCTGCACTGGAACACATCCAGGTGGCTTTGGAAAGTCTTCAGAGAAGGAGACTCCACAACCCCTCTGGGCAGCCTGCTCCAATGCTCTGTCACCCTCACCACACAGAAGTGTCTCCTTGTGTTGAGGTGGAACCTCCTGGGTTCCAGCTTGTACCTGTTCCTTGTCCTATCCCTGGGCACCACCAAACAGAGCCTGCCACCGTCATCCTGGCACCCACCCCTCAGATATTTACAGACAATGATCAGATCCTCTCTCAGCCTTCTCCAGATGAAACAGCCCCAGGGCTCTCAGCCTTTCTTCATAGCAGAGATGTCCTGTAGTCATCCTCATAGCTCTCTATTGGACTCTCCCCAGCAGATCTCTGTCTCTCTTGAACTGGGGAGCCTAAACAGTACTGCAGGTGTAATCTCAGGAGGGCAGAACAGAGGTTGGAGCAGAATTTCCCTAGACATGCTGGTCACACTTTTCCTAATGCACCCCAGGATGCCCTTGGCCCTCCTGGCCAAATAGGCAGACCAATCCTGAGCAGCTAGAGAAAAGGCAGGATCCGGGCGAAGCCAGCAAAAATCTCCAAACCAGCACTGCTATTTCATTAAACATTTTAAGCCCTAACTTCCCTCAGACAGCTGTGTGCTCCCTTGTACCCAGATGATTACTGTTTTATTTGAGTGAACCACACTGCACTGAAACAAGAGATTCCTTGAAGCATGAAAAAACGCACACAGAAAGGAAAGAATGGAAACCAGGAAGAGGAACAGAGCCCCACCTGTGCAGCAGCCACAAGCAGAGGGTTTTCATCTGCTCAAGATACATGGGCAAAGGGGTTTGTTCCAGAGGCTATTTTAATGATTTTCTTTTAAATAACTAAAAGAAACAAAATTTTCCAGAAGCATTTAGTATTTTCACTGCAAATATTCCTAGGCAGTGTGAAACTAATGATTGGACTCGATGATCTTGAAGGTCTTTTCCAATCTAAGAGATTCTGTGATTCTGCTTTATTCAATGGGAAACATGTCTCTCTTTTTTTCTTAATTTATCATTTGGATGTGATTTTCTAGGTAGTAAAAAATGGGGAAATTTGAAAATGCATGGAAAAAATATGACCCCTACTCATAAAGCATGCAGGAAGGGAAGGTTTGAATGTCACTGAGGACAAAATTATCCTTATCATACTTATGAAATGCAGTCCATTTCATCCAAAATTCCTTCTAAAAAGGGGAAATAAGTTATTTTCCTTCTCCCTTTTCCTTTGAACATTATTGTTGTAATCCTATTTGCATCAGATATGGAGGTTTTTTCTGTTGTTATTGCCTTTGTGTCCAGCCAAAGCAGCTAGAGGAGACCAAGTGCCTGCTTACAGTCCTATAAATAAAACTCCAAACCTCCTTTAAGGGGGGCATACTCATAGCCTGCAGGATGCACCAGAACTAGGAGTAGAAACAAGGACATAAGGAGTCATCTGTTCACATGCCTTTTTGTTAGCCCTCTGTTTGTATGGTGCTCACTCTGCTGATGCAGATGTTGCCCTGGAGTCTTTGCATCATTAAAATGACATGCCTGAAAAATCTGTTTTTACCTGACACCTCTAAGGTGGACAATTCCCTTCTCTTGCAGCCACAACTTTTCCTGAGGATGTCTAGAGACAGGAAAGGAGAAATGATTTGAAGATGAGGGAAAGCAGGGTTAGACTGGAGCTGAGGAAGAAGTTCTTTGGGAGGAGAGTGGTGAGACTCTGGAATAGGCTGCCCAGGGAGGTTGTGGCTGCCTCATCCCTGGGGGTGTTCAAGACAAGATTACATGAGGCCAGGGCAGCTGAGTCTAGTTGAGAAATTTGAAGACTAAGGAAAGTTAATGTAAGCAAAAAAATTGCAAAAGAGAGTAATGCAAAAGGGAACTGAAAGTGACAATAAAGAGGTGCTAAGTTCAGAGCATCAGGAGAGGAAAACGTGTTTAGCAGTAGAGCTCACAAAAGAAGGGAGATGCAGCAAGCCAGGGAGGCTGCTGCTGCTGAGATGGCCAGTGTGACACTTGCAGCACTGGAGAGAAAAACAAACATTCACTTGCTGACAGCACTCACTGGTTCAGTTGTAGTGACAGGGCCAGAGACAAAAACAACTGTTACAAAGGTTCACAGTCAGAGGAATTAATTCAACATAAAAGGTGCAGGAGAGAACAAATGCAGCACAGGAATGGCTCTCCAGTGGCATTTTGTCTTTGGCTACATAAACATGAAACAGCTGAGGCAAACATCAGCCCATTCCCCAACAGTCTTCCAACATTATAACCCCGCCAGTAACATTTATCATCAGTTCTGCCTCCAGGAAGGAATCTGATCAATAAAACATATTTTTTAACTGACTGCTTAACACAGTATGAACAATGGCATTTAGCACTCCCATATCAGCTGATGCTCGTGCTGCTGCACACACTGAATAATTAATCAATAAAAACAAAAGAAGGAAATCCTTCCTCCTTGTCTAGCTGCTCTCACCTGCATTAACCGGGTGGGGTTTTAACAACAAATCAATTTCATAAAGTGAAGATCTCTCTGTTAGTGTCCCTTGACTTGTACTCCTGCCTCTTACATGTTTTGTGGCTGTGTGTCTATGCCTCTAGTAGCACCCTCTGTCTGCACGATGTTCTGAGTAGTAACTGAACAGTAACGTCACTTAGCAAGCTATCCCTCTTGGCTCGGGGTTTGCTTACTTGTGATGCTGCTATTGAGTGTGCTGCCATTGTGCCTGCAGGAGTCATGGCCAGCACACCACTCTGCAGTCAGCAGGCACATCTTCCACTAGATCAGGTCACTCAGAACCCACTCCAGCCTGACCTGGAATGCTTCCAGAGATGAGGCTTTTACCACCTCTCTGTGCAATAGAGACTGAGTGGGGATCTTCTCAATGCAGATCAGGATTGAAAGGGTGGAGGCCAAGAGGAGATGGGGCCAAACTCTTTTCAGTGATGTTCAGGAGCAGGACAAGGGGCATAGGGCACTAACTGGAAGACAGAAGATTTCATCTGAGCATCTGGCTTAGGAGGGGGGGTTGGATTGGATGATCTCCAGAGGCCCCTTCTGAATCTGTGACTGCAGAAGGTGCTTAATTCCTGTGTTGTTACAATACACATCTTCCTCTGTGGACTGTATATGAACTTATTAAAATGACAAAATGTTTTAAGCATTCTTGGCATCAGATCCTGTGAAGTATCACAGAATCATAGAATAGTTTGAGCTGAAAAGAAGTTTGCATTTTATTTAGAGGTCTCAGTTTGAACCCAGCATTATCCAATCATTTCCAGCAACAATATTTATTGCTTCAAACACTCCTAAACACAGTCATGATCCTTTAATTCTGTGTACTGCAGCACATTCCCAAAACTAGTGGGTTAAGCATAGTTTTAATATTTAAGTAATATTTAATATCACTTGCAAAAGACCGATAGAAATTTGGGACAAAAATCCAAGTATAAAATAAACATAATCTATAAAGTTCCTTCTGATTCCAAACAGTTGGAAAACATCTCATGGGTGTCAAGGAGGTTTAAGATCTTTACAAAGTAACAGTTGTGCAAAGCCATTTGTTTTGAATTAATCTCCTGACAACGGAAGATGGGAAGGGAGAAAGAAGGGCTGGTGAAGGAGTCAGTAATTCTATCAGCCAGCAAATTAGTTATGAGAAGTCAGGTTACAGGAAGGACTGAAGTGCCACTTAATGCATAATTAAATATCCCTTTTAACAAATAAAGCAGATATAATACCAACAAAAGGAAGCAGGGATTGTTTGGTACAAAATATGCTGAATGAAATGGAGATTCCTTTGATGTGAAGGGATGAAACAGATTTCTGAAATCACATTATCTGTCTGAAAAGAAAGGGCCTCCTCCCCAGCACACTGAAATGTAAGAAATTCAAGAGAGGATAACAAAGGATAGAATGAAACCAGAGTCTATGGATATGACTGTGAAGGATTATAATATAAAGAGACAGGCCAGAGCTGCAGACTGTAATACATCTGGGAAGAATTGTAGCTTCTGTTTCCCTCCTTCCTGGTGATTAACACTCATGAAAGTAACACAAACAAAAAAGAAAGAATTAGAAAAAGAACAAGCAGCAAGTATGAGGCAAGCAGAGGTATTATTGCAAAAGGGGTAAGAGATGGTGTAGGAATTGCAGGTTATCTAAACATTTGTTACATTTGGATTGAAATTCTGCTGCATCCATATACGTGCCCATGGGTGTCTGTGTATTTATAAATGTGGGCTGCAACTCACCCAGTGGGAAACAGACTTTTTGCCAGAGCACAAAGCTACTACATAGTGCTTAAAAGGATTCTAGAATGGCTGTCTCCTTCTGATGCTATAGTGATTACAGAAGGCTGTGAGATGTATTTGCTTTGCCTGGCATTTAAAAATGGAAAGGGTTGTTGGGCTGCTGCATTTACTACTGCTAGGTATGGTTTGGTTTGTGATCTAAAACTGGCTTCACGAATCACCACTCCTAGAGGCCAGCTAAAAGTTCTCCAACTCAGTATTTTCTCCTTATATAGTAGATGTCTTTGGGAAAAATATTCTCCAATGGATCCAAGAGTTTAGTAGGGGTTTTTATTTGCTTGGTGGTGTGGGGGGGTTGTTTGGTTGGTTTTTGTTTGTTGGGGTGGTTGGTTGGGGGTTGTTTGGTTGGGGGGCTTGTTTGGAGTTTTTGATTGTGTTTTTCTTCATTAAAAAAAAAACAAACAGCTAAATAGTCAGAGTCTCACCACTATTGTACTGAGGAAATTGTTCTTCAGATCCAGTCTAACCCTGCACTCCCTCAGCTTCAAACCATTCTCCTCTGTCCTGTCTCTAGACACCCTTGTGAGAAGTCTCTCTGCAGTCTTCCTGTAGGATCTATTCAGCTATTGTAAGGCAGCTCTAAGGTCTCCCCAGGGTCTCCTCTTCTCTAGGCTGAACAATCCCATCTCCCTCAGCCTATGTTTTAATTCCCTGAGTGGCTTGGAAAGCAAGCAAGAAGTAAAGGATTTTTCCCTAATTCTTACTTTAAAACTGGACCAATATGCTACACTTTGAGAAACAAAGAACTTCAGTAAATCTAAAGATAGGAACCTGAGCTTTCTGGGTTAAACTTATTCACAGAATGGTTTAGGTTAGAAGGGACCTTAAAGATCATCTATGCTGACCTCCCTGCCATGGGCAGGGACACCTATGAGCTTCGTGTTAAGTACCAGCACTTTACAGCCTGGCAAATTTCTTGACAAGGTATTGAGCCAAACCTTAGAACACCTAAATCAATTAATTGTTTATATATGTATATATATATACACATATATATATATATGAAAATGGTCTACCAGATGAAATGCAAACCAAAAAGCCAGCAATGAGTTTGAAGGTTTTGGTGGCCATAGATTCACGGAAGGAGAAGACTCTTTAGGAGCTGTGACAGCAGCAGCTCTGTAATAACCATGGAATAAAATACAGTGGTGGTTATTTGACGTTAATAGGATTCTACTTTTGTGAAACATGCTGGGAGATTTAGAATAGGCTACAAAGAGAGACAGAATGACACAAATTGGATTTAGCTACTAGTTTCATATGAATTTATGGGAACAATAAAGCAGGTGGAGTCACACTTGACAGTTTTAGGGGATTGAAACAAGGGAGTTCCAAGGCAAAAGCTATATAAAACACACACTCAGAAGCACAAAGTTCACAAAACAACAACAGAAAAATGTGCACTTCCAAAAGGAAATTGCAGCATTTAGTGTTGCATTTTTCTTCAAGGCATTTACAGGGATTTTGTTAAACCACAGCTCAGCAGTATTAACATTTTATGTAAACAAATTGACCACTGAACATTGTCACTTTTTTTATTTTGTACTGCTTTTCCAACTGCTTTATTTAGTATTCATTGCTCCAGTTTGATGTTTTATAACATAAAATAGTGACTCATTATTGCTGCGTTTTTACTCTGTTGCTATAACAAACATGGTAAAATACTTAGGAAATTTGTCATGCAGACTGCTTTGTTTTTAACCCTTTATAAGTAAGTCATGAATTATTCAATTTCTGGAGAAGATTCATATTAAATCCAGAAATTTCTGGAATAAATATTGCATCGTTCTGAAAATAGAGTAGAAGAGATTTCAAGGGTCTGTGTGCAAAGCAGCTTCTGCTGTAGACTTAGGTCTTTGTTTTGTTGCGTTCTTTGCAACTTCAGCTCTTACTGAGTGAGCTGAACAGTGAGATAACAGCATCCATACAAATACTCAATCTAGATTTTTACTGATCTTTTTTGCACACAAGTCTTTCTGACCAGCACCTGGCAAAATGGTGCCACAGAGCTTATTTATGAGAAGTGAAGATGGGTAAAGGAGGGGAAAAAACACAACAGAAAAGCAGTTGTTTGGAATATTGAGACGTGGGCTTACATGCCATGGTACTGATTAATGTGTACAGGAGTTACATCAGCACAGAGATTTTACACTTTCTGGACACGAACAAAGCAAAATAAATATTTAATGGAACATTTTAACACTTCCAGTTCTAATGTTCAACTCAGTATAGATTTCCTTCTTACTGGGGCTAGGGAAATGAGTATGTGTGCCTGTGCATGTGAAAGGAGGTATAAAAGAGGTCTCTTTTGTTCTGGAGTAGGTGGCTGTGACCATTTTACAATTATGAAATCCATTCACACCAGACAGGTCCAAGCATTTCTGTAGCTATTTTTCTCATGTCCTAAATTCAGGTTGTTTATGGGAATGATTTGATACATTTTCAAGCTCTGACGGTAATACCAAATGGCCAATCAAAAGTTCATTACACATCTAAAATGATGTCCTTTGAGTATTTTAAGTTGGACAAGGTCTACTTCTTCCAAATTGTCTCATTACAACTGCCACAGAACCTTCCTTAACCCCAGAACATTCTAACACTTGTACTAATGCTGAGAAGCATGAAATCTGGTAGCTTTGGGCATATTTATTACTATAGTGAAGATTATTCCTTAAATAATTCATTCCTGGCTGTCCTCTTTTGTTTCTTGCTTTTAAGTTACACATCAAATTTAGTTGGCATTTGTGGCTATTTCTTTTTTTTTTAAAACAAGTTTCTCAGTGGAATGATTTTTCCAGGCTCTTAGAGCTTTACCAGAGGTATACATCTGGGTGATTAGCTGGAGAAATGCATGACTAGCCAAGATATTTGCATGGGTAGCTGGAAAGCCACAGAGCAAATTAAACTGCTCTATTTGCTAAAGCCATTTTTAAAAACACATACACTGAAGAGGAGTAGCCTATGCAAGGGTTTGAAGGCAGTCATGGAAAGCAAAGGATGAGGTGGTAAGAAGTGCAGGCTGCGTTTGTATATTAATTGACAACTAACCCTTTAAAACCTGCAGTTGTTGGTAAAGCCCAAGAGAAGGGAAACCCTGGAGGGTGTACAAGTACCATGCCTGCTATCTTTGGAAGACTCACTATTTATCACTTCTAATTTCATGAGCACAGAGCTTGCTTGGCTTTTACTGTCTTTCCTGGCAGTCAGATGTGACACACTGCCATTATACAGGCACACACTCAGCAAAGCAGCACAGCCATTGCAATGCTGAGCACTGCAACATTTCTGCTTTAGCAGTTCAGCTGCTGGGATAGTACAACGAAAGCTGAGCTGTGTTTCCCAAATCCCAGTACACTGAATAGGTAAACAGATATTAGACTGGGATTAATAAAAAGGGAGGGAGGGAGGAAATGGACCAAAGAGGAGCATGCCTGAAGCTCTGCTCCGTGCANTTTAAAACTGGACCAATATGCTACACTTTGAGAAACAAAGAACTTCAGTAAATCTAAAGATAGGAACCTGAGCTTTCTGGGTTAAACTTATTCACAGAATGGTTTAGGTTAGAAGGGACCTTAAAGATCATCTATGCTGACCTCCCTGCCATGGGCAGGGACACCTATGAGCTTCGTGTTAAGTACCAGCACTTTACAGCCTGGCAAATTTCTTGACAAGGTATTGAGCCAAACCTTAGAACACCTAAATCAATTAATTGTTTATATATATATATATATATGAAAATGGTCTACCAGATGAAATGCAAACCAAAAAGCCAGCAATGAGTTTGAAGGTTTTGGTGGCCATAGATTCACGGAAGGAGAAGACTCTTTAGGAGCTGTGACAGCAGCAGCTCTGTAATAACCATGGAATAAAATACAGTGGTGGTTATTTGACGTTAATAGGATTCTACTTTTGTGAAACATGCTGGGAGATTTAGAATAGGCTACAAAGAGAGACAGAATGACACAAATTGGATTTAGCTACTAGTTTCATATGAATTTATGGGAACAATAAAGCAGGTGGAGTCACACTTGACAGTTTTAGGGGATTGAAACAAGGGAGTTCCAAGGCAAAAGCTATATAAAACACACACTCAGAAGCACAAAGTTCACAAAACAACAACAGAAAAATGTGCACTTCCAAAAGGAAATTGCAGCATTTAGTGTTGCATTTTTCTTCAAGGCATTTACAGGGATTTTGTTAAACCACAGCTCAGCAGTATTAACATTTTATGTAAACAAATTGACCACTGAACATTGTCACTTTTTTTATTTTGTACTGCTTTTCCAACTGCTTTATTTAGTATTCATTGCTCCAGTTTGATGTTTTATAACATAAAATAGTGACTCATTATTGCTGCGTTTTTACTCTGTTGCTATAACAAACATGGTAAAATACTTAGGAAATTTGTCATGCAGACTGCTTTGTTTTTAACCCTTTATAAGTAAGTCATGAATTATTCAATTTCTGGAGAAGATTCATATTAAATCCAGAAATTTCTGGAATAAATATTGCATCGTTCTGAAAATAGAGTAGAAGAGATTTCAAGGGTCTGTGTGCAAAGCAGCTTCTGCTGTAGACTTAGGTCTTTGTTTTGTTGCGTTCTTTGCAACTTCAGCTCTTACTGAGTGAGCTGAACAGTGAGATAACAGCATCCATACAAATACTCAATCTAGATTTTTACTGATCTTTTTTGCACACAAGTCTTTCTGACCAGCACCTGGCAAAATGGTGCCACAGAGCTTATTTATGAGAAGTGAAGATGGGTAAAGGAGGGGAAAAAACACAACAGAAAAGCAGTTGTTTGGAATATTGAGACGTGGGCTTACATGCCATGGTACTGATTAATGTGTACAGGAGTTACATCAGCACAGAGATTTTACACTTTCTGGACACGAACAAAGCAAAATAAATATTTAATGGAACATTTTAACACTTCCAGTTCTAATGTTCAACTCAGTATAGATTTCCTTCTTACTGGGGCTAGGGAAATGAGTATGTGTGCCTGTGCATGTGAAAGGAGGTATAAAAGAGGTCTCTTTTGTTCTGGAGTAGGTGGCTGTGACCATTTTACAATTATGAAATCCATTCACACCAGACAGGTCCAAGCATTTCTGTAGCTATTTTTCTCATGTCCTAAATTCAGGTTGTTTATGGGAATGATTTGATACATTTTCAAGCTCTGACGGTAATACCAAATGGCCAATCAAAAGTTCATTACACATCTAAAATGATGTCCTTTGAGTATTTTAAGTTGGACAAGGTCTACTTCTTCCAAATTGTCTCATTACAACTGCCACAGAACCTTCCTTAACCCCAGAACATTCTAACACTTGTACTAATGCTGAGAAGCATGAAATCTGGTAGCTTTGGGCATATTTATTACTATAGTGAAGATTATTCCTTAAATAATTCATTCCTGGCTGTCCTCTTTTGTTTCTTGCTTTTAAGTTACACATCAAATTTAGTTGGCATTTGTGGCTATTTCTTTTTTTTTTAAAACAAGTTTCTCAGTGGAATGATTTTTCCAGGCTCTTAGAGCTTTACCAGAGGTATACATCTGGGTGATTAGCTGGAGAAATGCATGACTAGCCAAGATATTTGCATGGGTAGCTGGAAAGCCACAGAGCAAATTAAACTGCTCTATTTGCTAAAGCCATTTTAAAAAACACATACCCTGAAGAGGAGTAGCCTATGCAAGGGTTTGAAGGCAGTCATGGAAAGCAAAGGATGAGGTGGTAAGAAGTGCAGGCTGCGTTTGTATATTAATTGACAACTAACCCTTTAAAACCTGCAGTTGTTGGTAAAGCCCAAGAGAAGGGAAACCCTGGAGGGTGTACAAGTACCATGCCTGCTATCTTTGGAAGACTCACTATTTATCACTTCTAATTTCATGAGCACAGAGCTTGCTTGGCTTTTACTGTCTTTCCTGGCAGTCAGATGTGACACACTGCCATTATACAGGCACACACTCAGCAAAGCAGCACAGCCATTGCAATGCTGAGCACTGCAACATTTCTGCTTTAGCAGTTCAGCTGCTGGGATAGTACAACGAAAGCTGAGCTGTGTTTCCCAAATCCCAGTACACTGAATAGGTAAACAGATATTAGACTGGGATTAATAAAAAGGGAGGGGGGGAGGAAATGGACCAAAGAGGAGCATGCCTGAAGCTCTGCTCCGTGCAAATTTTGTCTTCTAGCAAAGGCATTTTGATGAAGGGTAGGCAAACAATCAAACAATCACAAAATCCCTCTTTACCCCCCCAAGGAAAATTCTCCATTTCTTTTTTCTTACTCTCAATTCTGAGACTATCAAGTGAGGAACTAATTTTTGATAATTTCTGCTGTTATCTCTCCTTTGCATCTGGAAATCAGAATTGTATTTATTATATTCCTAAAAACCACATCACATAATGATGAAGTAGATGCTGGAAATCAGAATTGTATTTATTATATTCCTAAAAACCACATCACATAATGATGAAGTAGATGCACTTTTCAATTCAATGAGTCTTTGGAGCAGAAAATATTTGAAACACTAAATAAAAAGGAATTTTTTTTAGCCTTTGACCAAATCTCTGGGTTTCATTACCAATCAGTCAAGACTGAATTGGCTTTTTAGCACAGATTTAACTCCTCTGTGTGGCAATTGACTTCCATGGCTAAAGACTGGACAATTTTTCTCTACGCTAAGCTGGGACAATGTCCACACTGCATGTACTTTAATTCCTGCTAAGTCCTGTTGCTTGACTGACATATGGGTCTAAATCTTCAGGGTGAAGAAATCTTCTTTCTCCTTTTCAGTGAAGAGTTACCAAGCAGAGCTCAAAATGTTGCCTCTTTAGGAGAAACAGCTCTGGAAGTCAGAACAACCTGGGGCTTAACACCAGACCTCCTTCTCAAATGGCCTTGAGTGCACCTAAACGAAAGTGTATCAAATACGAGCACAAACATGAGGTCTATATCTGATGCTCTTACAAGGTGAATTTTGTGCACTTCTTGGTTTAAAAGCCAAAGCTGCCTGAATTAATTGTGCTATAAAAGATATTTTGCCTAAAACAGGGGAAGAGAGCAGTGGAGGTTTGTTTTGTGATCTTTTTTTTAATTCACTTCCAGGCAGCCAACAGTTTAAGCTTCTGAGGACAGAAGTATCTTTTCCTCACAGCTCTGTTCCTAATTCAAGAAGGATGTTAGTGATCTGAAGAGGGCTCAGAGAAGAGCTGTGATTAAAGACAGTACAATGAGCCTCTGCTCTAGAAGAGTGAAGGAGTTCAGGCTGTTTATCCTACCAAAGCGAAGGTTAAAGGGCAGGCTTCCCACGCAGCAGATTGATAATAGAGGCCTCTGCTGCACTAAGCCAGTGGCAGAATGAAGTATGACAAATGAAGACAGGGAAGGTAATGCAGGTTTGAGTCAACATAGTTAACAATATGAAAAACTCAGGAAGAATTTTGGTGAGCTCCATGTCAACCTTGCTTTCAAGGATGTACTTTAAGCCCAAACTATTTGGAAGGACTGTGTGACCTGGCATGCAAAATTGCAAACTACAATCACTAGATTTTAAATCCATGATTGTAGAGTGCTGTCTGATTGCTTTTAGTGTGGTCAGGTTTTTGTTGTACCTCATCTTTGTTCATTTTTTCACTACTGTGGATCCCATGGATTTGAGGTTCTGTACACAGACTGGTTCCTGATCTATGAGGCACAGATAAAAGGTATAAAATAGAGGTAGCTGAATTTGAACCAGTCGTGGCTGCACCACTGTAGAGTCAGCAGATAAAATAAACTGGCAGAACTTTTTTTTTCTTGGATGATACTTTGAAGTGTAAGCTCACAGGAAGCCAGAGGTGCTAAAATTAACATGTAACTTCTTTCAGTCACAGAATAAAAACACCCTGTGAACTAAGCTTGTCTGGAGTTAATTAATTATTGATCAGATGTGTTCAACTCTTTGGTGACCTTAAAAACTCATTTTTGAAGTTTGTTGGAAAATAATCTTTTCTAGTCAGTATCCATTTGATAAGAATAAATGAATCCAGGGAGCCCCTTCTAGGCTTCATGCCTCAGAAGCTGGCCAGGTGCAGGCTCCATTTCCTAGCATTGTTCTCAGTAGCTTTACCAGAATGAAGTACTTCAGCATGCCTCTACAGCATAACTGCAGCTGAGATGAGAATGAAGTATGTGGAAGCAAATCCTGTAGCTTTTCTTTCTTTCTTTCCAGACCCAAAAAGCACACCCTCATGACTCCCATGCTTGGCTGAGGAGTATGTAATCGCAATTTGGCTGTGTCTCCTTTTATTCTTTTCCCCCCCCCCCCCCAACTTTGAATATTCAGCTCAGGAGTAGGACATACATTTGCAAGTTTATTTTTAAATTAAACTTCACTAAGATTTCCAAAGGTGTGACTCTTGAATTTCCAACCATCTGTTTCCCATCATATTCCTGCTAACATGTTAAACGGGATCAGCTAAACTTTCTGCTGCAATGTAGAAACTGTTTCTTCTTCCCTTCATTTCAAGAATGAGCCTCTCTGTGAGTATGTAAAATGTGTTGAAGGGAGAGAAGTTGCCACTAGGTCCTGTCCCTTTTCCAGATGCTGTTGTGTCTTACACTTTCTCTCATCCAGTCCATCCCAGTAAACAGTTTCCACTGAGTAACAGCTGATGTACCACTGGGTACTGCAATTACTCCTAGTAGCCTCGTGACACTGTGTCTGGCCTTTAAACATATACACATGCTGAGAGCCTGAGTGGGATTTTCTTGTCATACTTGAGCCAATTGCCAAAGATGTGATCGGATCTTTGGTATGTTCAGCTCCTAGTGTCCTCAGAAGATGCTTCTCCTGTACTATGATCAGCAGAGTATCTCCCCATCTATCCCATATCCAGTCCTGCACTCACCTTTGTTACATAGGTTGGTGTGCAAGTAAAAAGCTCCATCTCAGCAAGAAATTCAAGTGAATTTCAAGGCTCCAAAGTGAAGACAAATGAAGTGAAGACATTTTTAATTTGTAGCTATCATTTGCCCAAATATTTTTCACCATTTGACCAGCTTCACTCAACAGCAGCCAATATGCTCATGTTGTTAGGAGCATGCACAACTGCACTAATCAGGTCTTTCCTTGCTCTGCAATTCCTCTTTTGCTTATCCTTGCTGGCTTCTCCATTAGTACAGCTGATTGCTATGGTTACAGACTACCTGCTGTATGTTAGGCCTGAAGAGGCTGCAGAAGAAAATATTTCACTCCAGAGAGGTAAATATTAGACTTTCCTTATTGGAATTTTGCATCCATCTATTTAAATCTTATGCTTATTTCACACACACACACCACACATCCCCCAATCCTGTCCTTGTGTAATGCTGTAGGGATAATCATTCTATCATATTTAAGGGAAATCAGTAATTCTTCTGGAGAATTTCAGGTCCATTTTTACATTTTTACCTTTGATTTTGGGTTGATGTGAGTTTATTTGCATAAATTGTGCAACTTAAGGTAAAAACAAAGAGCAAGGCAGAGGTCAGAAACCTCAGCTCAGGGAAGTCATCCTAGTACTGTTACACTCAGCCAGTGTCTTGCTACTGTTGGGCAGTAATTTACATCTCTAGCCTTATGCTTCCCAAAGCAGCTGTGATTAAACTCTCCCAGCTGTACTAAATGTCATTTATTTGTACATTGGATCCATATGTTCAGCATAAGATTGAAATAAAAGTCTTCAGAATGGAAGAAGTGAACATTTTTATGTCTATCAGTTTACCTAATTAATTTAGCTCAGTGCAAAGATAGGATATAATTTACAGTACAGGGAGTTGACAGGAGACAGAAGATATTCATCTCAGATTTTTTTTAATAATGTTTGCAATTATCTGCTTCTTTCATCAATATTAAAGTGTCAAATCATCTAATTTTGCATCAATGTGCACTTGTTAATAGCTTAGTAGAACTAGGCAAAAGAAGTAAACAAACTACAAATTAAGGGCCTTATCTCCAGCCATAAATCCTTGCAGTGTAATAACAGAAATGATGACAGTTAGCTGCTGAAGAGCCCTTCTGTAGATGAACAGCTAAAAGTGCAGGAGCACTTTCTGGACAACTTGCCTGTCCAGCCATCCTGTGACTCTAGCTGAACCCTGGAAATGCTTCCCACCAACCCACAACCATCCTGCTGTTAGAGTGTTGTGACAGGATTGTTATATTAAGCATAATGCAGTCACTCTAAGTTTATAGTTTTCTGTATAATAAACTGTTGTACAAACCAATTGGACTTTAAAAGTCAGGCCATCAAAATGGTGATTGCTCAGTCAGTTTCATAGCCCCTTATAAAAATGCAAGCTGGAATTAGGTGGATCTGTGCAATGGAAATCCAATGCTCTCTTATTTGATGTGTCTGCAGCACAGCCAAGAGCTTTGGCTACATAAGCACAGATGTCTACATCCTCATCTACTGAAATGCTGAGAAGCAATGGGATCACTGTGGGGAACAACCACTGACCAGCCATCAGTGAAGATCAAACACTCCATGTCACAGAGCACCACAAGAGTGCAAAATCCCAGTTTCTTGACTTCAGTTCTTTTTTGGCAGGTCCTACTAGTTCCAGCATCTTCTCTTCTTGTCTGCACAGCTAGCCTACATCTCTTGTGAAGTCAGTTGCAGGATTCATTGGAGACAATGATTTTTTGAGGGTAGTTATGCTGATTTGTCAGTTTGCTCTCTGACTTGGTGTGATGGTTTGGGTGTTACCCCCCCCCCACACACACACTCTTAAGAAAATCACCCAGACTAGACTCAGTGGCTAGAAATTAAAGAATGAAGCTATGTGTACAGTTTAGCACAGTATACAAGCAGATATTTACAATATATACAGCTGTATACAGAAATGTACAAGTTAAAAAGTAATACAGAAACACAACAGCCCTCCCAGAAACCTGAGTCCCCAGGAGGAGCTCCCAACCACCCTTCCACCTCCTTTCCACCCCTCTACCTTATCTCAGACTTTGCCTTATGTTCAAGGTGAGTTTGAAGAATCGACCAGGGGGGTTAGGAAGCAGAGGGATTAGTTAGACAGCAAGATAGGAAGAGAAAGAAGGCAGCCAGAGCCAGAGAGCAACTCTGTTATCTGTGTTTGTGTTCTTGTTTTCATACATCTCAGCAAGCCCATGAGTGAAGTAGACATCACCATTGTTTCCTTTTTACAGCCTATCATCGAATTCCTCTCACTAAAATATCCCAGCTAGGCTCAAACTAGCACACTTGGGTATTCAGACATGAGCAACAGCAGACTGACAGCACGTGTAGCTCAGGATGATGATGTTCTGTTCTAACAGAAACCAAACCTTTAAGGTTGCTATTCAACAGCAGTGCTGTGCCTTTCTTTTCTGAGCATAAATCAGAAGGCTTACATGGGTTTCTAAAAGCCTGAGCTGGTACAGACAAAAATGTTGCCTGGTTGGAACCAATTAAAAGTACAGTTTTTACCAGACTTGTAATTTGTAGAGTAAATATTAGAGTGCCATGATACAGAGAGAATTAGTTCAAACTGAGCTTCAGATCTGTATCTTGTAAATGAGTGCAGTGACTTTGAAGGGTTCAGACGGTGTCCTGTCGTGCAATTTAAATTTACTAAGAGAAGAGGTTAGACTACTCTCTTCTAGGTGAAAGTAACCCTTTGGGAGTAATACAAACACAGACAGACTTTTAAGCCTCTTCTCCTTTCCATAGGAAACTATCTAAAAGTTTCCATCATCTGGAATCTGTTGCGAGTGTCCAGAGGAGACCACAAAGATGATCCAGGGCTGGAGCTCCTAGGCTGAGTGAGCTGGGGTTATGCAGCCTGGAGAAGAGAAGGCTCCAGGAAGACCTTAGAGCTGCCTTACTGTACCTGAAGGGATCCTGCAGGAAGGTTGCAGAGGGACTTTTTGTCAGGATGCCTAGAGGCTGGGCAAGAGGCAATGGTTTGGAGCTGAGGAAGAAGTTCTTCAGTAGGAGAGTGGTGAGACTGTGGAACAGGCTGCCCAGGGAGGTTGTGGCTGCCTCCTCCCTGGTAGTGTTGAGAGTAGGTTGAAGGTTGGATGAGGCTTTGAGCAGCTGAGTCAAGCTGAGAAGCTGAAGAGAAACTCTGAAGTTCTCGGTGCTGAGCAGGGCTAGCTTCAAAATTAGATTAAATTGCTCAGGCATTTGTCCAGTGAAGTTATGAAGTTTTCTAGGATGCCAACCTGTTCCAGTGTTTAAACATCTGTGTTCCCTTACTACTTTTTTCTTATATCTGATTGGAATTGCCCTTGCTGTAATTTTTGTTCATTATCTCTCTTTTTCTCTTCTCTATTTGTTCTTTCTTGTAAAAAAAAAAAAACCAACCACCTTGCTCCCTCTTTACAGCTGTTTGGAAACAAGGAGCAGCAATTAATTTCTTCTCATCACTCTTCTCTTCTACAAGCTTATCTGCAGCTTCTCTATATACATCCTGTACGCTCAAACCCATGCTTAGGGAATGCCTGAGGAAAAATCCCTTTATCTCTGACAGTGTGGACTCATAATCTCTACCTAGTGTGGACAGGAGGGGTGTACACCATCTGGTTGTTTCTATGTACACCTTCTGTCCTGATAGTACTATCATCTTATGACACCATTTCTCATGAGAGGGCCCTCTTCGTATCCACTTTAATGAAAACAGGATTTGTACCCACAAGGAGCTCAGAGTGCCTGTAAACAGATGGCAAGTTTAGCCTAGCTACAGTGATCCTGGGTGTAGCAGAAGGGACTCAGAAAATTACAGAATCACAGAGTCTATCTGTTTGGAAAAGACCTTTAAGCTCACCCAGTCCAATCATCAACCAACACTGAATGGTCATCACTAAAGCTTGTCCCTAAGGACCAGACCCACACTCTACTGGAACACCTCCAGAGGTGGTGATTCCAGCACTGCCCTGGGTAGACCATTCCAACGTTTGTGAAGCCTTTCAGTGAAGATTTCCTGACATCCAGCCTGATCCTTCCCTGGCACAACTTGAGACTGTGTCCCTTCATTCTGTTGCTGGTTGCCTGGAAGAAGAGACCAACCCTGCCTGGCTACAACCTCCTTTCAGGTAGTTGTAGACAGCAATGAGGTCACCCCTGAGCCTCTTCTTCTCCAGGCTAAACACCTCTGGCTTCCTCAGCCTCTCTTCACAGGGCTGTGCTCCAGGCCCCTCACCAGCTTCATTATCTCTCTCTGGACACATTTCAGTACCTCAACATCTTGAATTGGACACAGAACTCAAGGTGTGGCCTGATCAGTGCTGAGTACAGGGGAAGAATAACGATGATCACTACTAGCTCCGTTTACAGAACAGGTGGCAATTCAAATGTTGGCTGTCTGCAGAGGTGCAGGACATGAATCTTGCTCAGGAGATGGTGCTCTGCACAGCATCCTGATTCCTTCACCTACACTTATGTGTCTAAAGCTTTAAGGAGCTCCTTGAAGGAGACGGAATTGTTTGGAGAAGAGAAGCCTAAGGCAGCTGTGTGCTGGCAGGGCGGTTGTGCGCTGCACGCTGCAGGGGCCGTTGTGCGCTGCCCTTGCGCACTCCGCGCTGCAGCAGCCTGGGCGAGAGCGCGCGGCGCCGACGGCTGTTGCCAAGGCCGCCAGTTGGCGGCGCTGCTGCAGGAGAGCGCTGCTGCACAGCGGTGAGTGCGGCAGGCAGGGGCTGCTCCGACCCCGAAGGGTTTCCAGGGCCGGGACGAGGGCACAGCTGCCACGGGGAGCGGCTTGGGCAGGGCAGGTGTCCACTTGCGGCTGGGTGCTAAGGCGCCCGGAGTTGGCGGAGACGGTGTGGTCCCACTGGGATGGGTCCCCCCAGTTCACAGCGCCATCTCCGACCTTCCACTTCGCTGCCTGCCAGCTCCGTCACCCGCTCTCACCTGTCCCCGTGGCCCTGCATCTCCTGTCCCAACTCCTCCATCCGCTTCTTCCACCCGAGCCTTCTGAGCACCTCTGCACCATCCTCTTGCAGGCCATGCCTGTGGGCTTCCCTCAGCTGCTGACAGCGCTGAGCATCCTGCAAGCGGCAGTGAGGGTAGGTTACCAGGATGACGCCGCCCTGCAAGACCTCCACTGGCAGCAGCACCAGCAGGAGTTGTGGGAGATGCACTGTCTGGAGGAGGAGAAGGAGGACTGGAGCCAGGAGCCTCAGCAAGTCGCGCTCCTCGCTTCCTGCCAGCGCTGGTGGTTCTGGGCCTGTGCCTCTGCCCTGCTCCTGCTTTTTGGGCTCTGCTGGCTGCCCAGGCAGAGGAGCACTGACCCCCACCGCGAGAACGGTGTGGAGCAGGAGACGGACAGTGACTGAGAGCCAGACCCTTGTGGCATTCCAGATCAAGACAAGTCTTTGGATGAGGTAGGGACCTCCACTGCCTTTGCCAGGCCCTTCCTGAGAATGGCTTCATGAAGGGGCTGCATCCAGCCCACAAGGGTGACATTGTCAGCCACCCTAAGGCCACCCATTGGGCACTTCTTCCACCAGGGCTAGGCAGCTAAAAACCGTGCAGATATGGTGCTCAGGGAATGGTTTAGTGGTGGGCTTGGATGTGTGTGGTTTGGGCTCGATGACCCTGAAGAACTTCTCCAGCCTAAATGACTGTCATTCTGTGATTCTAGGCAGTGTTGGGCAGCAGCTGGCCAGACACTCCTGCAGCCTTGTTGAACACCTGCCTGAGCACATGCCAGGCTTCTTCCCTTACCCCGTGATGAGCTGAACAGAAGCCAGACCCCTACTTCCTGCACAGCTTCTGCACCAATTCACGGCTGGGATGTTTCTCCTTTCAGGAGGTGCAACAAGAGTTTACCCTGTGTAAATAGTCAATAAATTTGCTTGTTCTAGGAAATCCTGAGTCTGTGAGTGTGCAAGCAACACGCTGTGGGGGAATGTCACTGCTTGGCTCCACTTCCTCTCTAACAAAGAAATGAAGGTTTTGCTCAAATCGGTGTTTGCACTGTGGTTACCTTCATGCTTTAGATTTTTAGCACCTCATATCTTCTAAGAAAGGATGGGATCCACCTGGCTAGCAGAGGCAAGGCAATCTTTGACAGCAGACTGGTCATCAGTTGTGGAAGAATTGTACAGAAATGGATTCAGACACTTTACACGTGGCTACGTATGCTCAGTTCACTCTTACCCTTCTGCTTGCCTGCTGGGATGAGAAAGAAAAGACTTCTGCCTTGCGGACAAGGCGACAAGTAGAGTTGTAAGAACAGCAATCATTTTTCAAGGTCCAGTTTGCTTCTTGTCTCCATGCATTTTGGAGACTTTCACGGGGCTGATGCCAAGAGAAAGGAGGCATTTAGCCTTACCTCAAGGACCTTCAAGTGTGTCACTGCAGGGCACTTTGGAAGTGGTGATGCTGTGTGTGATGACACATCATTACGTGCTCCACTTGGTGTCTGATTCATTTCACTTAGCATCTGTGAAACATGAAGAGGCATCCCAGAAGTTATGTCTGCTAAGTGGACATGAAGAGCTGGAATTGAGATGGATGCACTTCAAAATGTCCTGCATAATTATTCCAGTGAAGTGCGTTGTGGAAGAGAGTAGGTGTGGGTAACAAACAGGTTGAAACCAAGAAGATGGTAAGTAAGGGGAGCAAGTACTTCATGACAGCAGGACTTGGTGGCTTGCCTTTCTGGATAATAAAATTGTGAGGAAATAAAAATGATGAGAAACATCATTTCTCCACAAACCCTCAAACTTGAGAGTAGGGCATCTGTGTTTGGATAAGCTTGTAATTATGCAGAGATGCCTGTGAGGAATATGCCTGCCTTCTTTGGAATTAAATATTTTAGGAGTCTTTCAGACATGATTTGTCTGATAATTGCCATTCTTGTTCTCCTGTTGGATTTCAGTGCTTGTATATGGTAAATGAAAAGTGCAGTAAATGGCTGGAATGTGGTAAGTGTCCTGGACAGGGATTTTCTCTGCTTGCTGCTCGTAAAAGGTGGGTGAATCCTAGTCTCATTGAAAGTTCTACATATCAAAAGTAACCTTAGATTCCTGGAAGTTTGTCTTTTTAAGCCTTTTTGGCTGCTCCCCTTGGTAGAAGGAAGAGAACCTGGGGATCAGTCTGAAGATAGACAGTGCCATTCTGCAGTGATAGAGCAGGCTTGCTGTGCTGGCTGAATCTGTCTGTTTGGGAGGGTACATGTCCATGTGCAGTGAATCCTGATGTACTGCACAGATTTCCTGTCTGTGACTAGCCTTTGTCTGTGACTAGACTCTGAACACTACTTGTGATGTGCACATGCTGCACCACTGGTTGCGAAGCAGGCTTTGGTGGCACATGAAGAACTGCTGCTGCACTGCAGATGTGCAGAGGCCTCACTTCAGTACAAGGTCAGATATTTTCCCCATTCTAGCAGAGGGCTTTCAAACAAGCTGTGAAATTTCTTTCCACTCCCTGTAGGTAATAGTAAGTAACATGAAGCTCAATGTTAGTGTCTTTAAGTGGTAGATAAGCAAATGAGCATCAGCTAGTTAAACACACTTAGAGACAGGTTTTGCTTCAACAGAGTAGATCGAATGACATTGCCCTTTAGGGGTTATATAGAGTAGACCTAAGCTCCTAAACATGTAAATTTATTCTTCAACATATTGCTGTTCAAACTGGGAATACTCAGACTTCTCCAAGACTTTTCTGGATAATTTTTATCAGTTTATGGCCACAATACTTTAGGGCCAAGTAGCAATGTTTTTTTTTTCTTAAAATGAAATCACAGTAAAACATTTTTTCCCATTTGACAGTTCTGGAGTTCCTAAAGTGGTCTTCTGATTGTCACCTTAATTCATGAGATTTCAGTCTCTTTAAACTAATACACAGTGTCAGAGTACTGGGAAATATGGAGCAGAGTTGAAGTAATTTCCTGTGAACCACAGGTTTTAGCTATCCTTGGGGTTTTGTTGGTTTGGTTTGGTTTTGATTTTTTCCTTCTTGTCCACACTATTCAGTATCAGCCATTATGAGCCAGCGGTGCCCTCATGCAGCCCTGAAGGCAGCTGTGTGCCGCATCCAGAGCAGTGTGGCCATTGGGCAGGAGAGGGGATTCTGCCCCTTGACTCTGCTCTGCTGAGACCTCACCTCCAGTACTGCCTTCAGTGCTGGTGTCCCCACATAAGGAGGACACAGAGCTGCTGGAGAGAGTCCTGAGGAGGTCCCTTCCAACCTAAGCCACCCTAGGATTCTATGATTTTAGAGATTGACTGAAAACAGTCAAATCTCTACAGTGAAACTGTCCTCATTATATATCTGAGACAAATTTACTGTCAGACTCTGATGATAATAATGTATAGGTATAAATATTAATAAAAATGATAACGATGGTGATAAATTAAACCCTCCCAACAACTGTAGCAGTTTGGAAGTTTGTTTAAATATTAAGACGAGCAAGTGACAGTGGAGAGGATCTTGCATGATGTATTCCTACAGCCATGTACATGCACTGTAGCTGCTGCAGGCCTGATTGTAACCAGTACAAAGGCGAGAATCAAAGCTGTCTTGTCCTTCTAGGATTTTCCCCAGCAACCTGGATATGCCATTTTCCAAAGTTCAGTCCTTGCATTGCTGTTTGTTGTTAAAGACTGGGTGATTATTTGGAAGTTTGCTTGGTGGCTTTAGTAAAAGAGTTGTGCTCTTGAGTTTCGTCGATTCTGTTGGTTGGACACAGAGGACTCTGTTGTACCATGTGTGCCTCTTTTGCAATGTGTTTCTCCCTGTTTTTATGAAATCCTGACTCTATGTGCAGAGCTGCAATTTATTAAATGTCATGGATGGGCCATCTGACCAGTAGTTTGAGCAAGAAATTCATATCCCATGATTCCTAAGGCTGAAAGGTTAATACATAACAGATGCTGCTTTGGAGGAAACCATTACAGGCAATGCTTTTCAATCAATGAGATGCTATTATGAGCAATAGAGCCAATTTCTTTTAATCAATGAACCTTTATTACAACATTTACTAAGAGGAGCTCTATGCAGTTCTGATAAACCATTCTGCAATCTTCTGCAAATAATTCCTTTTGGTTTTGAAGCCTTTTTATGGTTTCTCTGGCTTTGTTCCTTTTAAGGTAGCACACGGAGTTTTACACTTTCCTGCTAAGGAGAATACAAGAGACATAGTACAAAACCTGGAATTAGACCTGAGATGCACTAGAGGCCATGTGTGAGACGTTAGGCAGCGAGTGGCTGTGAAAATCTGTCACACACAGAATGTTAGGGGTTTGAAGGTCGCCAAAGATTATCAAGTCTGACCCCCCCTGCCAGAGCAGGATCACTTAGGACAGGTCACACAGGAATGCAGCCAGGTGGGTTTGGAATGCCTGCAGAGAAGAAAACTCCACGACCCGACCTCTCCAGGCAGCCCACCCCAGGGCTCAGGCAGCCTCACAGATCTGTGAGCATAGAGGCTGATGATGCTAATCACATCTCATGAGTGGTGAAGTCGCTCATGGAGTGTCGACACAGCTTTTACTCTGTAGGGACCATAAAAGAGGCCCAATAAAACTGTTAAATATTCAAGAATTACCTCCTCCAAGCTCAAGAGCAGTCCATCCCAATAAAAGGGAAGTCAGGTAAAAATATGTCTGCCTTTTGGTGTTCAGCCCTGACCCAGACTCAGATAAATGAATTTATTGCTCCAATTTGTCCTGTACTATTTCCCTGCATGCGCATTTTTCACACACACATACATTTTTCAGTGGCTAGACCCCATATACTTTTTTTTCCCAAGGATGAATCACTTCATTTAGCATGAAATAAGTATCCTTACCCTGGGCTTAAAGTAGAGAAGCTGTGTGAAACAACATGATCCATTGAAGAGCAATCTCAACATCTGCATGCAATACAGAAGCGCTGTCTCTTATGCCAAGGAAAAAGCTGTGCTGTCGTGCTCACTGCTGTTTTCCAGACTTCCTTCTGATGCTGATGGGACCTAGAGGTAAATGCTGAACCCTCGAGTGATAGCTTAGAAACTTTTAGCTGTTTTTGTCAGAACATAACTTACTGGGTTTGAAGGATGCTGCTGTTGCAAGGCATGGAGCTAATCAAACAGCTGAAGGGAGAGGTACAATCCTTCTGTCACTGCTGCTGCTAGCAGTGAAGTCAGCAAAGCTGCATGTTTTACCCTTTCAAATGACTAAGACAATTAGGCTGGAGCTGTTCTTGAATGAAGTAAGTCATCACAGCGCAAAAAGAGTCTGTGGCCACAGTTAAACTTTCTCAGTACGTTCGATTGGCTTCCAGAGGGTTTTCTCATTTACCCTTCACACATCCTTGAGATTTGTGAAGGACTTTGGGCATTTGGCAAAGATGTGTGTGACAGTTCATCTGTGCATATTCAGACCACAACAGCAGTTTTGTGTCTCTCTTCTCTTTGAATCAGTGTCACAGCAGAAGGGACCTGCAGCCAGGCATACATCCAAAGTCACACGCGGCTTTGGACTTGCTAATTCTCAGCCAGCCCCAGGAACCCTTCAGAAGTGGCACGATGCTTTATGGACACCTACGTGTTTGCCCTCTCCACCTTTACACTGTAAATCTCCATGCCTTCTTTAATTTGCTTCTGTCTTACTGTTACTAGATGCCAACCTCCAGAAATGGAAGCAGAAAACATTCAGAATTTCATGAGATAAAGAAAGGTACAGAAAATGAGATTTTAGTTGTAAAATAGACAACTTTACAGCTCTTCTAGCACTGAAGACCTCTCCTGAGATTATTGTCTATGCTTTTTTTGGCATCTAGAAATTGAAACAAGTAGAGACAAAGTCCAGGCTGGTTTCCCTCTGTTAGAATAGTGACATACATGATGAAGTCAGCAGGTCGAGGCCTCCTGTGGCTAGCAGAGTAAGAGTAAAGAACCATTGGAGGTACCAGTGCAGTTTCTAGCTTCCTAGTTTGACACCCAGAACCGTTCTAGCTCTTGGAGGATTTATGGCCTAAGCACATCCTTACAGTGCAGCACAGCAGACTAAAAGGAAGAGACTATATTTCTAATCAGTTAAATATTCTTCCTCCAGTCTCAAAAAGGGGGGGAAAAAGAGAAACAAACAGGACATTTAGCTTTGCTTTTACATCCAATATGGGGGACTGGAAAAGCAGTGTGAGCCTTGAGGCTCACAGGCTGAGAGCTCTGAACCACAGTAATGACATGGCAGGGGGCAGTCAGCAAGGTTTGAAGGTTCTTCTTCTTGGGAAGATCTCAGGAGTTGTGTCCTGGACTATTCATGGCCTATGATCAGCAGTCTTTCACATTTTATTCGTCAGAACATGTTTATCTGCTACGTTTTCATTTAGTGTCTGTTGGATGAGTGAAAGGCAGGCTGCTGAGTTGGCCTGTGAGCAGTGCCCTTGTCTGCATCTCACTTGTATCTGAGCTGTGTACCTGTCAGTCACTTACCAAAGAGCAACGGGGCTTAAAACCCCAGGGTCAACAGGGAGTAGCTTCATATAAGTCCACATACAGCAAAGGGAACAGGCAATTCAGATGCGTCCATGGAATTAAGCCTTTCTCAGACATCCATTGTCATTAGTGCCTAAAGGCTTCATTAAACATCCATTTATCTTGGCACTTATCATCCTTTCTGTCAAATGTATCCTTCAAAGGATGTCTGCAAGCCATTGTGAGTGGTGCACTGCATTACTGCATGGTGCTCCAGCTACTGCACATGCTGGAAGGACAACAAAGCTCTTCTTCATGCGTCTGCCCGCATAGGAAGCATCAGTTTCATTTGGCCAGCATCTCCACTGCTGTTTCAGTCCATTTCTATGTAAAATTCAAGATGTTGTCTCTGATCTTAACAGATCTGCATGATTTGCTTCTTGGCCTCAACCGAGGCAGCTGATGTCAAGATTGTCACATCACGTTAACCTTCTGAAACTGCTGGACACCTCCTTCAGTCAGACTGGATCACTTACAGAACTAGTTACCGCTGAGACTAACATCTGGGCTCTCAAGTCTGGACATGCACCTAGCAATGCAGCAGTGCTGATTGGAGTCTGGACACCAGGGCTGATGTCTGCGGGGTTCTTTCTAGAATACATCAGATAACCTTGAAGTAAACCTAACCTCCAAAGCAGCGTCTACCTAAAATATCCTCAAAGACCCTAGGAATGAGTCACAAAATAGTGACTTTAATGCACAGGTTTACTATTTATTTTTTCTTGTTGTTTGAGTTTCACCAGGACTGAGATTTCCTAGGAGTGATTATCAGCTCCCCATGGAGCATGCCTAAGCACCATCCACAGAGCGCTTCACTGTCCAGTGCACACAGTTCTTACAGACACCTGACCACAGACAAGTGCCCATTAAGCAAAGAGCTTCATCAGCACCTCAAGAGGAAGGGGTGGAAGCTGCTGAGATGTAGCTGCACATGATATGGAATCACAGACTCAGAGAATGTCAGGGGCTGGAAGAGACCGCAAAAGATCACCTAGTCCAACCCCTCTGCCAGAGCTGTATTTATTCCATTATACATTATGTGTGTATATTACATTATACATAAATACAATACACATCATACATTCCATACATAACACATTATACATAAATACAATATACATAAGAGGCTCTTATTTATACAGACATTAGAAGAAATAAAAGGCACTGTGTCATAAAAAAAAACTCCAACCAAAACCCCAAACCAACCAAAAATCCCAAATCAAAACCAAACCAACCAAAACCCCAAACCAAAACCAAACCAATCCAAAACCCCAAACCAAAATGAACAAAAAGCTTAGGTGTAGAACTGGAATAACAAAAGGTTTTGCACACATGGGAGTCAAAAGTTTGTTCTCTGTTCTTTCCTGGAACTATTTTAATTGTTGTTGCTACTCCACAACATTTTTTCATTGTAGGAAACCTCCCAAACTATATGAGGAATTTATTTGTTGTCTGCAGCCCTTTAAAATGCTACTCCCTTGAGGTTATGTTACAGGTAATAAAGCAGGAGAAAGCTGCCTTTACTGCAGCAGTAGCTTAAAGATGGAGCTTTATGACAAGTGAAAGAGAGGGAACTCAGCAGAGACACTTTTGGTCACAACTGCAGTGAAATAGAAGAAAACATTAGCAGTCATATTTTTTTAACCCCCTTTTTTTTTTCCAAGCCAGGAGCTTTATTCTGTTTTTTATGTGCCTGTGATCACATCACTGATGTTTCAGGCCTTGCTGATAAAGAGTACTACCTGGACACTCAAACAGCCCCATTCATTTCAGGGCTACTGGCTTTCCTGCCAGCTTGATACTGACACAAAATAAGATTTCAGAGACAACCAAATATGAGCACTTGCAGCTCAGAAGGCAAATCACATCTTGGGCTGCACCCAAAGCAGCCTGGCCCGCAGGTCGAGAGAGGGGATTGTGCCCCACTGCTCTGCTCTGCTAAGCACTCACCTGCAGGGCTACATCCAGCTCTGGGGCCTCCAGCACAAGGGAGACATGAACTGATGGAACAGGTCCCGAGGAAGCCACCAAGGTGATCATAGGACAACCAGTTGAGCTCTCAGAATTTTCCATGAGCTAGTAACATTTAACACAGAGCAAACTGACTTGGTCCTGTAGTTAAAAGTGGTTTTAATTATGACATTTCTCTTCTGCCCTTTGATATTTAACTTCTTAGTGTAAGTTTATAAAGAAACTTTCTCAGGCTGACTTCACAGGAACAAGCTGTTATTGAGGACTTTGTGTTCCTGGATAAATTAAAAGTAAGGGGGTGAGGGGGGAATCAAAATTACTGCTTGCAGACAAGTGGTTTTCATTTGGTTTAATAATTAGTTTCTGAGGAAAAAATGTCAGGATTTAAAAAAAAAATTTTAATTTTTTTTTTCCAGTCAGGAGTTCTTAACATTTAAATTTATGATCTAGAGAAGTGGCAATGGGTAAATGTTAAGCTACTACCTGAATGAACCCAAAGGTTTTAAAAAAAGACATACCCAAACAGTCTGATGATTTAAACCTGCTGGAAATCACAGAATTACAGCATCACAGAATTTCTGAGACTGGAAAGGACCTTCAGGCTCGTGGAGTCCAATCGTTAGCTTCACACTGACAAGTCCTTGACTAAACCATATCCCTCAGCACAACATCTAATCACTAGGAATTGCTGTGCTTGGAAAGGACCACCAGGATCATCCAGTCCAACCTTCATCCCAGCATCCTTCATCACTAGACCATAGCCTCAAGCACCACATCCACTCTTTTTCTAAACACCTCCAAGGATGGCAACTCCACCACCTCCCTGGGCAGCCTGTTCCAGTGCCTGACCACCTGCTGAGTAAAGAACTTCCTCCCAACATCCAACCTAAACCTCCCCTGATGCAACTTGAGGCCATTTGCTCTTGTCCTATCATTAGTAATGTGGGAGAAGACACCAGCTCCAGCCTCACTACAACCTCCTTTTAGGTAGTTGTAGAGGGCAATAAGGTCCCTTCTCAGCCTCCTCCTCAGTTCCTTCAGCCGCTCCTCATAGATCATGTTTTAGCTTTAGCTCTAAAGTTTCTGAAGCTCATTACTTGTTTCTTTATTTAGTGATAAAATATTTAATTGGGATCCTTTTATTTTACAAAAGAGTGTAAGCAAATCTATATCATACAGTAAAAAAAAAAAACCAACAACAAACCAAACCACCAAATCTAAACCCCCAAAACCAAAACAAAACCATCACAAAAACAACCAACCAAAACAAACCAATGCGTTTCAAAGATGGATAGAAAAATAAAAAGTGAAAGGCTTCGAGTCTCTGTTGATGAAATTTCAAGCTCTAGATGTTAATTCTGTCATGCTTCAAATTTGAGAAGTCCAGGTCTGGTGCTCCTAGCATAAGGACAGAGCTGTTGGAGTGAGTCCAGGGCAGTCACAAAGATGACGCCAGGACTGGAGCAGCTCTGCTGTGAGGACAGGCTGAGGGAGCTGGGGATGTGCAGCCTGGAGAGAACACTTCAGAGGGACCTCAGAGCTGCCTTACAACACCTGAAGGGATCCTATGGGAAGGCTGCAGAGGGACTTTTCATCAGGGTGTCTAGAGACAGGACAAGGGGGAGGCACAGCAGCGTTAGACTGGATCTGAGGAAGAAGTTCTTCAGTAGGAGATGGTGAGACTGTGGACTAGGCTGCCCAGGGAAGCTGTGGCTGCCTCCTGCCTGGGGGTGTTGAAGGCCAGGTTGGATGAGGCCTTGAGCAGCTGAGTCTAGTTGAGAGGTGTCCCTGGCCATGGTGGGGAGTGGAGCTCTGAGGACCCTTCCAGCCTGAGCCTTTACATGAAGTTTAATCATTTCTAACCATTAGAAGGATTTTTAGTAGATCTTTGTTAGATGTAGAACCAGGCTGTCAGTGGAGCAGCCTGGAGCAGTGAAGTGTTTTGAAGTAGCCGATGACATTTTTCCCTGCTGAAACATGGAGTGGACTCTTGTCTTCCACAGACATTATTCTGCACATGGGTTCAATACAGTGCTGGTGGTGAACAGGGTTAGAGGAGACCTGACAGCTGTGGTATGGGTGAAAAATTAAAGCAGGGAAGTGGAAAAACAGGAAAGAGCTGACTGTAACATAAATAAACCATGGATCCCATGCAGGTTATCACTGGAACTTCTGTCTATAAAATATTTTGGCTGTAAAAGTGATTTTGAAAAGGATTCCTGACAGCCAGATATCCGAGTTGTGGGATGAAACCCTGTGAAGGGAACAACTGCTCTGTGAAATGCAAAAGGAGGGATTAAGGACATTTAAGTGCTGTAGTTAGGTTGTTAGAGATTACACTTTTCTAATTTAAGATACAGTGTGTGTTTCATTATGAGTCATGGTGGGAGGAAAGTGGGAATATCTAGTTAATGCAAATTGGAATAAAAACTGGGGGGGATCCACTGCCTTTATCCTAATTTGCATCTGCACTTAAGAAGAAAAAGAGTGAGTGTAATTGCTTTAGAGGGATGCAAGTGAAAGAAGCTAAATTAATACTAGTTATGGAGCAAGATTAAAGGAGTTCAGTGTTTTTTTTTTCCTTTTTTCCTCATTTAAGAAGAAGAAACTTCATAGTGACACAGCTGAAGTTTCTAAAATTATGAGGAGTGGAGATTAGGAGAAGCAAAGAACAAAACATTAAGCGAAAAATGAACTCACAGAACTGGCAAAAGAAAGAGAATATATCCAGCGCTATTTGAGATAAGTAATGGTGTGCCTGCAGAATCTTCTACCAGAAGAGAAGCAGCCATGCAAACTCAGGAGAAGAGGGACAGTCTTCTAAGCGAGAAGTTGGTGCAATTTGATATAAAGAAAGCCAGAAACTGAAATTTAAGTTTGGGAAATGAGCCTGGACGAACTGATAATCAAGAGATGCTTTCAGCTGAGACTAAACCAAACTTTTACAAATAAACTCTTCCCAGAGTCTGAAAGGATAACAAAGAAGGGGACTGCTTTTCTCTCTTTACTTTTTCTTCCCCTGCATGCATACCTAGCCTTGCTTAAGTTTAATAACATCTAAACATTTAACATAACGTAACAACATTTTAAATCATCCCAAAGTAGGTTTGCTGCAGTCAGTGCTTAGCAAGACCAAAAGGATCCGTTGCTGTCTGCAGTAAGTATACAGATAGTAGCTGGAATCACAGAGTCACAGAATGGAAGCAGGTGCTCACTATTTCCAGAAGGATTGGGATGTAATGGGGAGAAAATAAATGATTTATACTATTTTGTGTGGGATTTGGATCAGGAAGCATTGGTTCACAGGAAATGCAGTCAGGTTTTGCGTTCTGACAGCTTTTGTGCCTATGGAAGGGTGACTGCTGTTACAGATCTGAACACCTTCAGCTCAGATTTATTCATTAACAATCACTGCACAGCAAGAGATGCTAATGTATGCCTGGGCAAGCTTTCCATACTGGCACAGAACAGCTTTCTAGCAGAAGCTTGCTGCTCTTTTAAATAGAATGTGTAATTCTGTGGTGCTCCCACATCTCAGGAATACCTGTGATTGGAAAAGATAAAGTGAAAAGTGAAGAGGATAATAAGCAAAGATAAGGAATTCTGTATTTTTACAGCAGGGAATATTAAACTGAGTCTTGAAAGCCACAGTCTCAGTCTGGGAAGAGATAACTTGGAGGAAAGGAATTAGCAGCCCGAAGAGTCAGTTTAGGAAACTATTGAGTCCCTGTTTTCCCAACAGATCAAGGGTATGGAGATGATTTCTGTGACATTATCAGGTAGTCATTACATGAAATGTTTTGTTTCAGCCTCAGTCAGTTACACCGTGGAACATGTTTCCACAGTGTATGCCTGCTAACACAGCTTAGATAGTTTCAAAAAACTAATTATGTAAAATCTTGAAAGAAAACTCCACAAAAGCCTAGTAAATAGAGATGCTGGGAATTCTTTCCAGCAGAAATTTGTTGAAAATGAGGGAACCATTGCTCATTTTATCTGCTAATCCCAAGCTGCCAAGTCACCAAGCTGCTGCAGGCAGTAGAACATCTCCTGTGAGGCCAGGCTGAGGGAGCTGGGGCTTGGAGCAGAGGAGCATGAGGTCTGCCCTCATTGCTGTCTATAAAGATGTGCAGGACAGTGTGGGGAGGATAGAGCCAGGCTCTGCTCAGGGATGGCCAAGGACAGCACAAGGAGACGCCTTGGAAACAGGAGGGAAAACTTTTTCCTGTGAGGGTGGCAGAGCCCTGGAGCAGGCTGTCCAGAGGGGCTGTGGAGTCTCCTTCTCTGGAGTCTTTCCAAAGCCACCTGAATGTGTTCCCGTGTGACCTGCCCTGGGTGCTGCTGCTCTCACAGGGTGGTTGGACTGGATGATCTGTGGAGGTCCTTTCCAACCCCTGACATTCTGTGATCTGTGTATGGCATAAGAAGGGAGTATACTGCTGCTGTTTACATGACAGTTCATGTAAACATGAAGCCCTTTGGGACTGGTTTGAGTATCCCTTTCTTTACCATTTGTTTAGGTGTTTTGGCTCTTCATTATTTTTCACTGCTGAACTGAGTGGTTTCTATTTCACTGAAGTTACTTTTTCTGATAGCTTCCTTTGGTCACTTTTAGAACCATCTTACTACCTACACATTTTGTATTACAGATAATCCTTCTGCAAATCTTCTGTTGATCCTTGCAGTTATCTGCTATGAGCTCTGCAGAAATAATTTTCATTTCCATCATTTTGAGGCTATATACATCAAGGCAGCAGGTGAGGCAGGCAGGTTGCCCTCTCTGCCTGAGCAGGCCCACAGTATTCTCAGGTGCCAGTTTGACGTAATTGAGTCTAACTGTTGTTTTATTAATGACTTTCAGTTGTTTTAGCAGAAGATTGAGAAGTCAATAACTTGTTCTGCATTCAGAGAACCAAATAAAGGCAACCCATAGAAAACACGGCTGTGGCCTTTGGGGTCTTTTCCCCACAAGGAAGATCATCACATGTACCAAACCACTCCTGACAGATGTTGTCTTAGTGAAACCTTTCTGTAATACAGATAATCAGCTCTCCCAAGGTCCCGTCTGTAGTGTTGAATGTTTCTGGGTGCCAGATGTTTTTCCTTTGTAATTTCTAATGTAGAGCTTGCTTTGTGTGATTTAAAATCCCTATCTCTCACTTTTGTCTAAGGAGAACAAAAATAAAACTTTATTCCCATTTACCATCACTGGAGTTTACTTTTCCAGGGTGCTACTGGTTGTTTCAGCTCTGGTTGTGCAGTTGCTTTGCAGCTTGCTCAGATAACGAGGTACATATTCCACCTGTCTAAAGTACAAGGACAACTGGGGACAACGTGTCCATGTGGACACTTGTTTGGTATCATATTATCAAAAAGGAAACTATTAACATTATTAATGCTGCAAGATTTAGAAATGTGATCCTGAAAATAGGCTGCCACGTGTCAGGATTAAAAATAAGGTAGATAGAAGAAGCATGGATAATGTATGAGGGAGGAGAGAGAAGTGCTGAAATCAAGTACACAGTGAAAGCGAATTAGTGGAGTGCAGGAACTTTGATTGGGAGATACAATTGATGAGGCAAGAGGGATTCATCAATAGAGCAGAGCACAGAACAAGGAAGTTAAAAGAAAATCTTTGATACTGTCAAGAAGTATCCTAAATCACTCAGCTTTCATTGCAAAGTCATCAAGGCAGCAGATGGCAGGGACCTAATGAGGCTGGAAAACATCAATAACTGCTTTGAAGGAAGGCTTCTGGAATGATACGAAACAGTGAGGGAGATTCTAGGCTTGAGCAGCAGTGAAACACCCTCTGTAGAGAACAGTATCCTTACCAGCCCACATTCAAGCTAGCCATAACCTTAGAGTAAAATGTTGCAAACTGTATATATCAGAGTATTTTGCATAATCTAATTATGTGTATCCAGGGGCTACTTGAATTACCAGGATAGAATGGTTCAAGCTCCTTGGAGAAGGCATCAGTATGTTCTCCTCTCTAAAATGCACAATGAATTTACGTGGGACTGTCTAAACAATTACATTGCAGATTATAGGGTGGATGTGCTTCAGGATGTCTATGTTGCATAGGCAAGAGTAGAGGTAGTTTAGGAGCAGTTTTTTTGCAGCCATTCAGGCTTGTATTGAACTGATTTCACCGTCAGAGCCTTGGTCTCTTAAATTATGGGGTTTTTTTTCTCCCATGTTTACTGTCTCCTTTCCCTTCAAAGGGGTATGTTTCTCTGTGCTGGGCAAACACTTCTCCCTGTTTCACTTGCTGTGAGTTCTCTTTTTCCAGTTTTCCTCATCAAGTCAAAGTCATATTCAAATTACAATGACAAGAAGCAGATTACAAAGAAGTGGCATTAGCAGCAACTTCATTTTAAGACTTGTATAATATTATTGTATAATTTCCTTCCCCCTCTTCTCTTTTCCTTTTATTTTTTCCATTCTTTTTCCATTCCCCGCTCTGTCCATCACCAGTGCGCTCCTTTGCCTTATCTGCCTTTTGGTTTTTCAGTTTCTAAGCCAATTCTATTGCCACTGAAGCTAGTGAAGATAAAAGGATTGCTACTTATATTCTGCAATCCCCTTATATGCTGTTTTTGCACATACAATGTATTAAACATTTTATTTCTAATAACTTTTATATTTAATAATATAGCTGAAACTTTTTTTTTTCCCTTAATGATTATGTAATAGAAGAGATCTCCAAAAATACAAGGAGCTTTCATGAAGGGATCTATAGAAGATGCAGAAGCTCCCTAAAGGAGAAATCAGAAGCCTGCGGACAGTGGTGCTGGTAATCAGCTCGTAGTCTTTTAAGAGAAAAGGAAAAGCTAAATGAGTGTGAAATTGCACAATAATAAGTCTCCCTTGGGAATACCATTCTGCTGCTTTTCGTTAGAGATCATTTGAAGGGCAGGATGGAAAGGACAAGACTCAGCAATTGTACACTGAGTGTACAAGACTGCACTGAATAAACTGCAGGTTCTTGCAAAGGGCATCCTCTCGCCTGCAGCACCTTGCATTCTTATCCGTGCACACGACAACAACTGCAGTACATGGAATTAGGAACAGCATGACAGGCAGCTGTGAAATTTGAATTGCACTACAAGACTCTGCTCAGCTCTTGCTTTGGGTCAGCAGTGCTGCTATAGAGCAGGGATTCACAGAGGTAAACCTGAAGCTGAGGGATGACTTCATCACAGTCCACAGCTTCCTCCAAGGGGGCAGTGGAGGGGCAGGTGCTGTTCCCTCTGGTGATGGGCAAAAGGATGTGAAGAGAGGGAATGAAGCTGCATCAGGTGAAGTTCAAACTGGACATTAGGAAAAGGTTCTTCACTGAAAGGGTGATCAGTGACAGGAACAGGCTTCCCAGGGAAGTGGTCACAGCACCAAGGCTGTCAGAGTTCAAGGAACACATGGACAATGCTCTTAATGGTGTGGTTTTAGGTAGCCCTGCAAGGATCAGGAAGTTGGACACAGTGATCGTTATGGGTCCTTTCCATCTTGAGATATTCTGTTCCTATGATTCTAAAGAGTTGCCCACAACCTCCAACCTGTTTAACAAAAAAGTACTTTCATGATGTTGTAAGAAATTCCAGTTACTCTTCATCTTCTATTTTGAGCTTCTTAAATAATCTGGGCTAGTCTACATTTGAAATGTTTAGCAGCCCCACAGAGTAGTAATGTTGGCTAGAAACACGACAACAGTGAATTTTAGAACCAAACACCTTCAGTGTGCTGTGGAACTGCTTAGGTTGAATATGGAACAGCTGAGACTCTTGTCCAGTACCAAAAATCTTCCAGCTCCTGCAAGATGTGTTCTAATGAAAGTACATTTAGCCTTTCAAAAGAGTAACTTGTGGACTTGGAACGAGCAATTATGATTATTTGGTCTATGGTTTAATTAAACACTGTGCCCCTAAAAGAGATTAAGCCCTGTAAAAGCAAGATCTGCCATCAGGCTGACTGTGCTGTACAGTTCCATGTTCAAAATTCAGCCTTCTTGGGTTTTTGTTTGGTTGTTGCTCCCACCTACCATCTCCTGAAATCAGTGAAAAACAAGTATGACCTAAGAAATATACTTTAAGGTTTATGATTTTTCTTTTTCCCTACTTTGTAATAAGATATAAAAATCTACAAATAGAGCTAAAAATCCTGGACTGTCTACAAATACAGATGCTTCCTGAGTATTTAGAAGATGAAACAAATGAATTAAACTTCCTGCCCAAATTTATTCCAATATTCCTTTTTCTTTTTACTTGCCATTTTATTTTATTTTTTTTTAATTATTGGGTTTTTCTTCATGTCCTGACAGCCCTGTCCTTCTTCAGGAGAGAAGATAATTCTCTTCTTAACTCAGTTTCTGTAAAGATCAATAGTGAGCTGATAAAGCAGACATCTGAAAGATATGCAGTATAATTATGGGCACTGGTATATCATGATTTGGACATTAATTACTTCTTAGAAGTAGCCTAGATCAGATAATACTAATAAAAAATATCCTGTGGAATAAAGTATTTCTGTCTTAGCTTTTCCTATCATGCCCAGAGTTTGCTTAGTAGATGAATAAGTTCTGTTGATTTCAGCATATGAGACCAGCTGCTGGAGAGAGTCCAGAGAAGGCCACAACGATGATCCAAGGGCTGGAGCACCTCTGCTGTAAGGATAGGCTGAGGGAGCTGGGGGTATGCAGCCTGGAAAGAAGGTTCCAGGGGCACCTTTGATCTCTGAGGCTCAGCAGGACTCTGGGCAATCTGATCTAGGTGAGGATGTCCCTGCTTACTGCAGAGGAAGTTGGACTAGATGACCTTTGGAGGTCCCTTCCAGCCCAGGCCATGCTGTGATTCTCTATTTCTACATGCACATGATAAATGTTTTAGACTTGGATCGAATCATTCCAATAGATAAAGGAAGATAAATGCTTGAGGGTGACTCATGCACTTTGCTATGAAAGCAAGCAGCCCTTCTGTGCCATGACAGGGAGCAGAGCGAGCTGCAGTGCTGGTTTGGTTAGCATTTTGTCCTTGTGCACTTCAGCTGGATCCCTTTTGAACTGTTAGCACATTAGCTGGTAAACTTTGTCAAGTTACTGGTAAAATAAATCTCGTGAAATCTCTGAAGTCTTTGTGGTCTATGAAGAAAGAGGTGTTAATGAAATCTTGGTTTGCAGAGACAAAAGTCAAGAGGCAAAGGCACCGAGCTCTTCACTGATCAAAAATGAGAGACAGGTTTGTCCAAAAAAAAGTGTTATTAATGACAAGTTTGGTCTTTTTTGCGTAAGGTGCAGAATTTCTCCAGTTCAGAAACATACAGCTCTCTGAAGAGCTCATTTTTTTATTCTTTTGACCTTTGAGATCACTGGCAGCCCTCTGTTAATTTATGGTTCTATAAGCTCCCGGTCTGTTTTGGCTGCCGTTGGCATTTCCATCCTTTACAACTGCACTGCTAAGATTTAATGGCTGTGTAAGCCTGGGTAGCTGAAACACCTTCCGGTTCAGTGCCTGCTGTTTCTTGGTTACTTTGCCTGTTAGGTGTCTGGATTTAGGATTTGACTGACCTCCTTGTCAACTCGGCACACTTTCTCCACGGCTGTTACTGCGGGAGGTAGTCTGCTGTTGTACACAGCACCCGCCAGAGCCTCCAGGAGCAGAGGTCAGCGTAGCTGCGGGCTGTAGGGCTGAACGTTTCAGCTAAGCTACACTTGTCTTTTCAAAGAGGAGGTAAGGTCACTTTACCTCTGTCCAACCCTGCATTTTGTTGCTGTATGGCACTTCGGGCTCCTCTTTCCAGCAAATCAGCATCAACTGATAAGGGTGGATGTCTGTGTGTATTAAAACCGAGTGGAAGGAATGGAAATTAGCATTGAGGTGAACGAAAGTCTGCTGTAATTTTAGGGAGTGAGAACTCACTCAAAGAAGAAGATCTATGGTTTCCAAATTTATTTGCTTCAGAAGAAGGTCAGTTTGCTTTAACCAGAAGGTTTCTAACATCTGTTTTGCAAGCTGAGCTACTGCAGAAATGCTGCTCAGACAACTCCACTATTCCCACTGGAATGATTTGCTCATCAGCCATATTATTTGCATATTCGCTGCTCTTTCTGTGCTTGTAGACATTGTATTGTTAAGTAGAAATTTCCTCCATATGATATTATTTAAGCCTTTTGCAGTGTGAGGTGACACTGTATGTGCTGCAGGCAACACTTCCTTCTTATATAGAGGTCACAGAAAACCCATAGCAAGAAAAGTGACTCTCTAGCAAACCTAGGGCCTTGTGACTTTACATGCAGCTCTGACTAAATAAATCATGTTTTCAGAACTGATACAAGCCACCCACACATGGACACAAAACTACACCCAAGCTCCTAAAAGACAGGTGAGGTGATCACATTTTCTCAGCTTATGCCCATGCCTATGGAACTCATTTGGAACATACTAAGTAGCATTATTGGGATAAAAGTAGAAACTGAGGCTGTCATTTGAGGTTGATGTCCTTTGCCCGGAGGAGAAGACTCCAGAGGTACCTCAGAGCTGCCTCCCAGTACCTGAAGGGATGCTATAGGAAGGCTGCACAGGGACTTTCACTGAGGATGCGTAGAGACAGGACAAGGGGAAATGTTTTGAAGCTGGGGAAGAGCAGGGTCAGACTGGAGCTGAGGAAGAAGTTCTTCAGTAGGAGGATGATGAGACTCTGAAATAGGCTGCCCGGGGAGGCTGTGGCTGCCTCCTGCCTGAGGGCGTTGAAGGCCAGGTTGATTCTATATTATGGCCACCACATGGAAATTTGCTTAGGGATATGGTTTAAGGTGAATTTTGTAGAGTAGGGTTATAGGTTGGACTTGATGATCCTGAGAGTCTTTTCCACCCTGGGTGTTTGTGTGATTCTGTGACATCTGAAGTGCAGCACACTTACTACCTCGGTCATATCGGCTGGTCCTGTGCAGTGTGTAGTGGCAGCAAGTATTTACTCTGGGTTAGCAATGCACCATCTGAAGAGAGGCAGTTATTGCTATCTAATAGCAGCAGGAATTTGTTTGAGTTCAAGTAGGGAGTATATAATAAAACAAATGACCACACTGTAGGCCTGTTGGATGCTGGTGGACAGAAGAAGCAAAGTTTTGTCTACTGAAGTGATTTTCACATATACTCTTATAGAATTTTGTGTCTGGAGAAAAATCCTTGCCTGTTTCTTTTGTGGACACAAGTGATTTACCACCATGATCATCCATTTCTTTCTTCTTTTTTCTTTTTTCCCCCCCTGTATGGCATTGATAAGCACAGTCGAGCTTAGGGTAATTTTGCATGGTGAGTTTTGGTGTAAAAGTCAATTTTCATGCACAAAAATTCTGTTTCTATTGAATAGAAAAAAAATTACTAACAGCAAACAAGTAAATTGCAAGTTGCAGTACCTGAACTAGAATTTGGACATTCCATCCTCCCCTTCCCCTGCAAGCTGCAAAATGGAAATATTTTTTTTTTCTTTCTGTCTTTCTTATATTTTTCCCCTTTTAAATTTTGTTCCCCCCCGCCTTAGGACAGAAATACTTTTGCTGAGAACTATCTCCACACAAAAGCTTACGGAGTCGAATATGATGTCTTGTCTTATCACTTCTGAACAGACTCTGGAGTTTGAAAAGGCTTCTGAAATTTGCTTAACTTGCCATTTCCTAATATAATGAGGAAATCAATGTGTCTTGCTTTTAGAAATGCTGGTGGCTTCAGAATAATTCGAGAGTCAGCAAGGATAAGCAGAAATGAAACTACAAGCACTTGCTCATCGCTGGAATATCTGAGATGATTTACAGATAACAATGTGTTAATTTCCAGTCATCAGGGAGAATGTCACTCACATTTATTTGCTGGGCTCAGCACTTTTTCAACAAGTTAATTTAGATGTTGGGAGCTTTTGAAGGAAACCTACAGGCATCTCCACCAGCACCGCAGCCGAGCAGGGCTGCAAAATGGAATTGCAGCAGGGGAAGCAGCTCTGGCAGAAGGCAATAGAGCAGCTGAAAACATGCACTGCCCAGCGAGCAAAGCCTGCGCCCTCATCCCCCACAAACCTGCCTTCTCCTTGCAAGCCTTCCTTAGACCTGCTTACCAGTCACTGGAGGAAAAGCAAAGCTGCCAGGGAGTACAGGAAGAGCCACTTGTGTGACAAACAGGGCAAAGAGAACTCTGGACATAACCTGACAGTCTGGGAAATGCAATGCAAATGTATTTATCTTCACCTCTGCATGCCTGCCTTAGCAGTGCTGCTGAGGACTTGGGGGGTTTAGTCTGCTTGGAGACTAGAAGCTAAGTTTCACTTTGACATTCAGGCAATTTTCCACTCAACTGCTACTGTGCAGGATTATTTGAATGAGATCAGACTAATTTTAATGAAGTCCAAAGTTTAAATTAGATGCAGCAGCACCTAGGTTAAATTCAGAAGTTATTTCAAATGCTGTTTTGCATAGAACTGTTCACACAATTGCATTTTGATGTGGTTCCTCAACCAAAATGCTGTGGAAAAGGTTATTTCAGATCAATTGTTCTGATCAATTTGAAATATTGTGGTTCCTTTAGGTTTATTTTCACTTTTCTCAATTTTAAACCAGAAACTTTTGAAATGAAGGGAGGAAAGTGGAACTCTGACACTTTTTGCTCTGAGTTTCATGCTTGTTTCAAGAGAAATACTTTCAAGATTTGATTTGCCCCCCAGTGAATCAACCAGATGTCTAATTATGTGTACTTTAAAACATACAGGTTTTGCCTCTTTCTAAGAGCTAACACTCTGGGGGAAATCCTATTCCTCCTATGATCAGCCACTGCTGGAAAGTCTTAACTTATATTCCTCTAACATGTTTCTTCTGTCCATAGTTGTACCTCTACTGAGCAACCTTAACAGACATTCCTGCTTACCCTGCCTTGAAGGCCATCCTAGGCACTCTGTGCTTTGCCATGAAGACTCACAACAATGCCAGTCTGTATACTTAGTGTCCTCTCCTTCCCCATACCCACATGTCTTGGACTAGAAGCTGAAAACAATTGCAGGCTCTGCTGTCTGAGACATTAACAGACATAAATCTTACTGGTTTGAGCTGGAAACAGTTTGTAGCCATGCCAGCACGAAAATGAAAACATGAAATGAAAATCCAGCCAATTAGTTTAGAACCCCTGTCCGTGCTAATGAGGTATCGATGCTTACAACGTGGACAAAAGTCAGGCTTGCCTTTTGGTCTGTTTTGCTACTCAAGTAGAGGTAAAGGAAAATAAGATCCTTACCACTAGAGAGAGCTCCCACACTGACATAGTACAACATTGCTTTGGGCTCCTTTTTACAGAGCTGGGTAAGAGGGAAACAAATATGCCATCTGGAGTCATGATGGGAAGATATGACCTGACAAGAAGAAGAGTCCAGAGGCTGGTTCCAGCTGGACATGGGGAGAGGAGAACATGTTGCCTTCATTCCTCACTGTGGCAGATTCTGCCTGGATCCCACAAAAGGGAACAAGAAATGTTTGAAAATAAACACATTTATTTTTCCACTTTTGGCATAGTAGCTTGAGTTGATGAGGCTTGTGGTAGAGGCTTCTGTCTTTTCTGCCACACAGGCAAAGCCATGGAGAGTAAGAACTGTAGTGTACTTCACCATTTTACCATGAAGGTGCTGGTACCCTGGAACAGGTTACCCACATAAGTTAGTTGAGGCCCCATCCCTGGAGATATTCAAAGTGAGGCTCCACAAAGCTCTGAGCAACCTGACCTAGTTGGAGGTTGTCTCTGCTGACTGCAGAAGGATTGGACTGGATGACCTTTGGAGGTGCCTTCTAGCCCAGACCATTCTATGATTTTCAGCAGTCAAAATCTGTCCCCAGAAGCTAAGAATCTGGGAGTATGAAAGATGTCCATGCTTCTAAAAGCACGGGAGAAGAAGACTGCAATAGCCTTCTTAGGTTAGCAACACTGAATAAAAGTCAGCGATAAAGAGCACCAGATATAGAACTGGTAGCTGCTGGATAGCAGGTTGTGACTGCAAACTTCAGAGCAAGCTGATGAGAGTTAAGTGAGAAAAGGGAAAGCACATTTTGGAGCAGATTTCTAAACCCATATACAAGAAGACATTTTTAAGGTTTATAAACTTCTTTGGGCTTCTTAGTTGTATATAGACAGACTTCTGAGGAAACTGAGACAGAAACTTTTGGTGGCTATTTCCTGTTGCTCAGAGCAGTATTTAAAATGCAATGAAAGTGTTCTGCACTTGACTGACCTGCTGGAAGTGCACATTTCCACTAAGTGTTTCCAGTCTGAAAACCAAAAGATGTTTAGGGATAGTATGAAAGAATTAGTGTCCCATGTCCCCTCTCCTTGTCCTCCACGCACCACAATCCAACAGACAGCAGATGAAGTGTTTGAAATCCCCATCTTTGTAATTTAGGCCTATTCCAACCTCTAGCAAATGGAAATGCAATAAGTTCTATTGTGTTATTCAGGTCTTAGATTATTCATTACTGGAAAAGTCATCTCCATTTCATCCCTTTCAAAAAGCCCTTTCAATGAGCTTCTGAGAGCTGAGACACTTGATATTCCTGGGGATCCAGGAAGGACTCATGATGATGGTCTTGTGTCAAAGTCCTGGAATTTCTCCACAAAAGCAGCCATGTTCCAATAGAGAAATTATTTTTTATTTACTTTTCTTTTTTATTTTTTGGCAAAAAAAAAATTGTAGTTAGTGGTGTGAAAGTAAAGTGAAGAAGTGTTTCTATAACCATTTATCTGCAAAGTGCCTCAGTGTGGCATTCCTTCTGAACCGAGCTGAGAATTCAATCATCTGTGTGACCAGAGATGACTTTGCATTTGTGTGCAAGGCTGCACATTACTTTGAGGTAGAAGGCAATTAAAATAATACCATTTTCCTGTCCATCAGCTTTTTCTGTGTGGTAGAACCTTGCTTTGTTTGTATCCCAAACTCTCAATGCTCCTTCAGATACAGGGGCAGCCTAAACCAAGCTAAGACAGAACGCAGGAGTTCTTGCATTCTCCCAGTACCTGTTTGTCTCTTTGGTTACAGGAAGATGTTTGCCTGCTCACTCTATTCTCCCAGGCAACCAACAGCACAACAAGGGGACACAGTCTCAAGTTGTGCTGCGGAAGGTATAGGCTGGATGTTAGGAGGAAGTTCTTCACAGAGAGAGTGATTGGCATTGGAATGGGCTGCCCAGGGAGGTGGTGGAGTCACCATCCCTGGAGGTGTTCAAGAAAAGACTGGATGAGGCACTTAGTGCCATGGTCTGGTTGACTGGCTAGGGCTGGGTGCTAGGTTGGACTGGATGATCTTGGAGGTGTCTTCCAACCTGGTTGATTCTATGATTCTATGTTCTTCCAGTGTCTTCTACCTTCCTTTTGCTTGGACTCTGTTTCCATATTCAGCATTGTGTTACTAGGATATATGTAGGTGCCTTGTCAAATGAAATGGCAGCATGATAGGAAGAGAGTGAAGAGGAAAGCAACTAGACATTGGGTGCCTATAAATAATTTAGGGTATTCCCCTATAAATAATTTAGAGTGTTCCTAATCCCTCCTTCTTCTGAACAAATCACCTTGCCATTGGTTCAGTTCAGGTATGAACAGCTGAAATGTTTGTTTTCTACATCTAACAACAGAATTGTTCCCATTATGCTGAAAAGTAGCCTCTTACCTCAGTCTTCAGTAAAGTCGTTCAAGGACAGACGTTCCTTTTCACAATCAATTTAATTCAAGTCATTAACCAAGAAGCCCAAAGAAGTTTATAGACCTTAAAAATACAAATAACAGAGTGTGCTATGTCTTTAATTAGTAACACTCCGGATTTGAAATGGTGACCTAGAGGTATATAACTCCATAGCCCATTACCAGTCCCCTGGGCCACCTCAATCTGTCAGAGACCTTTTCCTCCCCTTACTAACTAAGCTGAAGAAAAAACAAGACAAGATTTTCTTTCCTTTTCCTTCTATCTCGTACTTATAGTTTTTAAATGCCTTTTAAAAAGCTTTAGAAAGCTCTGTGGCAGGAGATAAAATACACAATATTTGAAAATTTGCTAATATTAGACCCCCAGCTCCAATGCTGCCTCCAGTTCTGGTGTGCCCAGCATCATAAGAACACAGAGCTGCTGGAGTGAGTCCAGAGGAGGCCACAAAGGTGATACCAAGGGCTGGAGCAGCTCTGCTGTGAGGACAGGCTGAAGGAGCTGCGGGTGTGCAGCCTGGAGAGGGAAAGACTCCAGAGGGACCTCAGAGCTGTCTGCCAGTACCTGAAGGGATGCTACAAGATGGCTGCAAAGGGACTTTTCCTGGGGGTGTCTAGAGACAGGCCAAGGGGAAATGGTTTGAAGCTGAGGGAGAGCAGGGTTAGACTGGAGCTGAGGAAGAAGTTCTTCAGTAGGAAAGTGGTGAGACTCTGGAACAGGCTGCTCAGGGAGGCTGTGGCTGCCTCCTGCCTGGAGTTGTTGAAGGCCAGGATGGATGAAGCTATGGCAGGGAGGTTGTAGTAGGTGATCTCCGAGGTCCCTTCAGACCTAAACCATCCACATGATAATTACCAATCCTGTGGTAATTTTTTTCTTCAGAAGGTAGATGTGTGAAGTCTTCTTACACTTGCACGTTTTTATATGATCTTGTTTGAGAAAATGAATATAAACCACACGCCAGCTATTAGCATCAGATGGAGCATCCATTCCTGTAGTGTCACCAACCATCATTAACATTATCTCTGATCTCAGAAATTCATGATAAGAGCTGTTGCCAAGTCAGAAATAAGGGGGGTGGAGGGACAGAATAGGACTACAACGACAATTTTATTTTCCTATGAAGGTTCTTAGCACTGAAAAGAGATCATTACTGGTCTTACACAATTTCACTTAAAAATAGCTTCAAGTTTTGGGAGTTCTGAGCACTGCAGCTCTAAAAAAGAAAAAAAACCCACAGAAGTGGAATTTCTAATCCAGAGTTTCTGGAAGTTGACATTTGAACAGATCAGTGTCTGCGTGTCGTGAAATGTTCTAATACATAGCTCCTAACTTATTCAACACATTTTGTTCCAGCCTCACAGTTCTGAATATATCATGCAACATAGCCCCTGTCAATCTTTATGCATATTCCATTTCCCTCTCTTCTTTCATGGGGATCATATTCAAAAATATCTAAAACATTGCATTGAGAGGGCTCTCAGACATTCAGTGTGCCAAGCTACACTTCATTTTTGGTCCATCATCAGTGGTAACAACACTGTCCTCTTGCAGCCAGCACGTGTGTGGACTGTGAGCCTCTGCAAGAATTTTCAAACTCCAGCCTAGCAGGTCAACCATTTAGGGCTCATCTGCAGCAAACAGCAAGGGAGGGGGCTTCTAGCTCCAGAACGGATATGAAGGGCCTCAAAATGGTAATTAGCTATCTCCTCCTGCACTTCAGAGATGGAATTTAATTCACTGGGAGGATACCTAGAGGTCACATATTTATGATGTTCCCATCTCATTCTAAAGAGAACATAATATGAGGGGGGAGCAAGGCCAGTAGTGGGGTAGAGCTTATGGATGGATGCTGCTGCTTCATGCCTAGAAATTGCCGTTATTTCTTCCTGAGCAGAGCACTGTATTACTCCTGCCACCACTTGTGCTGCTTTCTTGTTGGCTTAGTCCTTGAGATGATGGGTTTTGAAGCTATTGACACATCAGTTTAATGTGCTGTTCTAAATACTAAAATGTGGAAGGACAAACAACAGATGGTTCAGATTTCTCCACAAATGCTTTCTCCCGACAATATGAAGACAAACAGCCGTGGCCAGCTGAAGCAGCTGCTTTAAGGCAGAAGACAACTTAAACCCTTTAATAGTGAAATGGCAGTCGTGGAGATTTCTCTTCTCTGTATCCCACAGCCTGTCCTTCCTTTTGTGACTGTCTTTAGATTCTAGATGGAGACCTGATTATTTTGCCTAGAATGGCTTGCAAGGTAGAGTGTTTTGCTATGTATTTTTTCATTCTTTGTTCTAGGTTTTATTTGTGCTGTGCAGATTTCCATTTCCCATGGATGCGAATGGGCTGCTAAAGCCTTTTATGATCGGAGAAGTAAGCTTCAGCGTATCTCAGCACACTGTTCCAAAAGCCTGTTTGAATTAGGTATGTCTGGTTAATTATAGCTTTTCCCCAGGAAGTCTTTATGCCAAAATCATAGTCTCAACAACCACAACATTTCATACATTGCAAATATTTGAGGATCTGCTGGGATAAAAGGGATTGTCTGTTCCAGGATCTGTCCTGATTAAACATTTCTGTCAAGTGGATTTTGACATATTACAATTGAACATTTGTAAAGCTGAAAGCAAAAGTGACATTGTATTCCCCTTGAATACTAAAGGAGAGGGAATGCACCTTTCCATCACCAGGTAGCTTTTACAGTCAATGTCACTCTTCACATTTTTGTTGCAAAGAAATACAGTTGCTAAGCTGGTTACCAGCCCAGGCTGTGCACATGAAGAGCACAGTGTTGTACTGGAATGAACGCCCACAGCCTCAGAACAGCAACTGTCTAGAAGAGAACTTCACTCAGACAAAAAGGCTCTTACATCTTTTCTGAAGTTCTTCACCTCCACATGGTGCATGTCTTAATAAATAGGAGAGGAACTTTGCAGGCTCCACTGCTCTGGAGCATCAGAGAATGGCTCAGGTTGGAAGGGACCTCAGAGCTCATCTACTACAACCTCACCATCTCTGGCAGGGACACGTGTCAACTAGACTCAGCTGTTCAAGGCCAACCTGGCCTGCAACACCCCCAGTCAGGAGGCAGCCACAGCCTCTCTGGGCAGCCTATTCCAGAGTCTCACCACCCTCCTACTGGAGAACTTCTTCCTCAGCTTCAGTCTAACCCTGCTCTGCCTCAGCTTCACACCGTTCCCCTTTGTCCTATTGCTAGACACCTTTATCACAACAAAGAAATCCCATGGACTGGAGGTACTTCACTAGAGTAAAAAGGAATGGTGAAGTACACAATCTAGGTCAAAATGAAATGTCTTTAAAGAATATCTCATATTGACAACATTTAAAACATGTTTGTGAAGTTTTTATCTTTAGGTTAATGAGAAAACAGCTTCCTGGCAGACAGTAAGGAAACCCTGAGATAATCACCCTTATCCTGGATGGTGCTGACAGGTAAATCATCCTTATTTGTGACTGACCTCTCCAGTGGGTTCAGTTTTAAAGAACTCCTATTAAATAAGAATTGCTTACTCACAGTTGATTTTCAGGTAATCCATGGTCAGGAGAGCAGTGAAACTTAAAGTAAGAGAATTGTCTAAAAAGCCATTGCTGAACTGATTTTGGGAAGCATTTTAGGGTAGTGTTCCCTTATTCTGGGTTTGTTTAGCAAGCCTGAAGAGAAAAAGACTGACTTTATTTTAGCTACTGATTGTATTAACTTCCAGATCCTTTTCTTATATTGAATCACTATGACTTTAAACAGGAGTCCATTTATTACATCTTTTATTAGGTCTTTCATTATGTATGCTTGTAAAGATCTTAATAGAGATGTTAAGTAATGGAATTTTGCAAGTTCCTAAAATCTTCATAAATCTCCATAAATTGTCTCTTTATGAGAAACCTGCTTTCATTGTGTCTGATTTTTTATTCATATGCAACAAAAATGTTAATATACTTTAATTGAGCTAATATGATTTATCTTTTCAGTCATTATATAAGTTAATTTTGTTCTAAAGAAATCCTGTTTTCGAATTCTCTCCAGCAACGTAGCATTAAAGTAATTATAGTTTGGCATGGGAAATTAGTCATAAAGGGCCATGATTTCTAAAATGAATGGAAATTTTCCCAGGCTGGCTTAGCCATACACAAAAGGGAGGTGAAATAAAGGAAACCTTTTTCAGTGCACTTAGTGCAAGAACTCACTTTTTGGGGTACGAGTTTGCCAGACACGTAGAAAGAAATATAACAGGTCAAGAAGTTTGAACTGTCTCACTTATTCCGTATCTGTCCTTGCTGCAACCATTGACATTTCTCTTTGTCTTTAAATTCAGAAACTGTGAAAATCAGAGCAATGTAACTCCCACAGTTTCCTTCCCAGATTTCTGACAGCAGAATGCAGACAGCTATAGCAGTGTGGATGTGCCCACTCATGGGGGTTCCCACACAGAAATTTAATAGACCTATGACTATGTGGTGAATTCTGTTGTACTGTTCATGCAATATTTGTAGCATCTATGACTCAGACAATCTCTCACTGAAGGTCTTTGAAGTTTCTGCATTGAAGTAGCATAACATGGGGCCTGGTGCTGCTGGAATGAGTACTGATGAGAATGAAATATCCACAGCAAAGGGTGAGTCTGCAGCAAGTAGCAAAGAAAATAACGGCCCAGGGCTCACTCCATCAACTTCATAGTAAGGGCAATAAAATGAGCCATCCTCTGCCCAGAAAAGCCTGGCAGCAGGGCTATAATTAGGAAAGTTAAGGTACTGCCAGAGGCCAAAGAATTAACGTGATACAGGAAACTCATTGCCAAGGAGAAGAGAATGAAAAGCAAAATAACTTCTTCATGCTTGTAATATAGTACATGGTAATGCACTCAATTATGGTCAATGACATCTGCATCTACAAAAGCCTCAGAGATAAGCAAAGTTATAGTCACAGAATACACTTCAGGAGTGCTGCTCAGTCAGGACAGCTCTAAAGCAAATCAGGGCTATTTATGACATCTACTTTGACTAGTACATTGGATAAAACACTAAGGGAGAAGAAGGAAGTAGATCCTTCTCCTAACTTTAGCGCTTTCCAGAAGGATGAGATAGGATATCAGGAAAGGCAGATGATGGATCAGAGTAATGACTGCCCTGGGCAAAATTAGCCCTAGTCTATCCTTGAGCTCACACTGTTTAGTGTTATACAGGGCTGGCACCATCTTACTTAACTTCGGTTGTTTCAAAATTAGGAGTCTCTAGAACCCGTGTCATCCATCCTCATTTGACACCTCTTTCTGGAAAGCTGAACTGCACTAAGGAAGTGTTCGTCTCCCTTTACTGGTGGCTGTATTAGCCCAGTGAATTACTCTGGACCAAAGACTGAAGTTTTGGGTAGATGTAGATGGATTAGGTGAGTGATGGCAGACGTGGACCTGGAAGGACAAGAAACTAAGAGGTGTGTGAAGAGGATGACTGGAGGTCTTTCCTAAATAGCAGGTAGCAGCCTTCTCTATTGAGAAGTTTAAAGCAGACCCTTGCTACTGGAGGAAGTCAGGAGAAAGAGGCAACTGTCAGACAGGTGATGTTTGCTGTTGTTCAGTGAAGCTGCATGCTTTATCAGAGTTAGCCACAGCTTTGATATGAGAGGCTGGGCATGACACGTCACAGATATGTGACTTCTATACATCTTCACACACCTATCAGTGCTTAGATTGCAGAATACAGACATCATCTCCTGTAAGATCACCAGTCCCTGACATCAATTATGCAATGAGTTTTCCCCTTGAACCTTTTTTCCTCTATTATGTTTTCATTACTACCTTTAGTGTAGGAGTTAGGCTGGACAGTTTGCTTGCTGCCGTGATGGATGGTTATGACATGCTACGAATAAGAGGTAATTAAACATAATCTATGAGTTGTCCATCAGTGCAGTTATCATGGAGGCTTTGGTATTAATATGTTTTTAATTTCCCAGTTCACGGATGAAAGGCTCAGCCTACATTAATATAATACAGAGATAATTCACTAAGATACCTGATGCCATGGTCTTGATTCAGAGAAACTTGACATTAAGATACATGGTAGGGGAGTGTTGCTAAACCCTTTAGTTTAGACTTAAAACTCAGGCACAATCATGGCCTGATCACTACGAGAAGAAAATTAATTCACAATATTTCTTTATATTAAATCTTGAACTTCCCTTTAAGAAATAGGTTGGAAATCTGGTTTATAGCTAGTATTTACATCTTGTTAGGAGCAGCATCATCTCTTTGATTCTGTTGCATCCTTTGGAAACTAGGAGAAAGCAGCCTAACCAACAGCAAGCAGCAATGTAGGCAGCCTCTGCATCAGCTTGTCAGCTAAGGTGCTGAACTCCAGTGCTAGCAGCCATTTGTACACATTTCCACAGACTAACTTCTACTTTATTTCTTTTTTGTAGAATCCTAAAATGGCTTAGCCAGGAAAGGACCTCAGAGATCATCTGCTCCAACCTCCCTACCATGGGCAGGGACACCTTTCACCTAGACTCAGCTGCCCAAGCCCTCATCCAGCCTGGTTCTGAACCCCCCCAGGCAGGAGGCAGCTGCAGCCTCCCTGGGCAGCCTGTTCCAGAGTCTCACCACCTCCTACTGAAGAACTTCTTCCTCGACTCCAGTCTAACCCTGCTGTGCCTCAGCTTCAAACTATTCCCCCTTGACCTGTCTCCAGACGCTTTGATGAAAAGTCCCCCTTCAACTTTGCAACTTTCCTGTAGGATCCCTTCAGGTACTGGCAGGCAGCTCTAAGTGTCCCCTGGAGCCTTCTCTTCTCCAGGCTGCACACCTCCAGCTCCCTCATCCTGTCCTCACAGCAGAGCTGCTCCAGCCCTTGGATCATCTTTGTGGCCTCCTCTGGACTTATTTCAACATATTCTGATTTTTTTTTAAATGAATATTTTCTCTTTTTTAAGGAAATTGCTGTACAGTCATGAGTGGAATTGGAAGAGTAAAAGGAGAAGGGAAGGGGGAGAAACACTCACAGAGCACAGCTAAGAAGAGCACTGCCTTACCAATATTTTCAGTGGGCTCCAAACCACATCTCTAAAATACAGCACCACTTGCAGAAAAAAAAATCAGTATGCAAATATTTAAGCATATTACGTATATTATCCACTTACAAGTTTGCTTTATCATCACAGTACACAAATCAAACAACTGCTCAATGCAGAGTGTGTTAGCCAAATTAAACATAAAACATTAATGAAGTCTCATGCGAGGGGCAAAATAAGAATGCTAAACAAATCTGAAAATCTCAGATAGACTCTACCAAGCCTTGGTCAATTGCTAGTTAATGGTGTATTAAGTAGGGGTAATTATTCACATTATAGGTTACTTTGTACAAATTACAGGTAATAAGCTTAATGCAGATGTGACATAGGTTCTTAATTCTAGCCATTAAGGAAAGTAGATTTAACTCCATTAAGTAACCTCACTTAAATATGACAACAGATAACTGTAGTCATTAGACTAATGACAGCTGTCATCAACACTGATATTCCTACTATACCATATGCACTGTGTCAATGTTTCTGTTAGAAAATGATTCAGGGTGCTGTAACTTGGCTACTTAAAGGAATAAATATCAAGTCAACCAAGGATAGAAGTTTTCAAACAAGGTCTGCACCAGTCCACCAGTAGTATACATTGGGAAAGCCTTCACAGCTTATTTGCACATGGCAGAGCAGGATGACTTTTGATACGGTACAAGTGTGAAACAGCATTCAAGATATATGTGCCTGTCTCAGCCTGTGCTTCAGATCAAACCATCCTCAGCACAGAGCTCCTCAAACATCCACACATAGGCAAAAGCTACACTGCTTCAGCTCTCTCCCTTCCTTTTATTATGATTTCCCAGTCATCTTCAATAGAAGGATTCCAGCACATATCTATTATGAAGTATTTGCTTCCTGTACCTACAGACAAGAATAAATGAAGCACTTACACATTCTAAACAGCACCTAATAGCTTTTGGTGAAAATATGACTGATGTATAATAAGTTTGCAAACTGCAAGTAGCTCAGATAAAGTCGTCCTCAGGGAATCTCCTGCTGTCTGTACATTCAAATTTATAGAGCAACCTGCTATTCTGTAGCTGGGTTATTAGCTTAGCACTCAAGAAGTGCTGGAGTTCTCTGTGTACAATTCCCTCTCTGCTGTTTCTGTATGCTCACTCCCATATACCTGTGCATTCCTTTTACTGCTTCCTCGGTGCTTATTTCTTATCTGGTAGGAAAAATAAAAGTGAGTGATTTTTCCCTTTCTGTCTGACAGAACTGGCTAGGACAGAGTGGAAATCAAGCTCAGACCTGTGAAGAAGGCACTTTTAAAAGCAGGAGAAATACTATTTCCAGAAAGCTATTCTTGCTCTGCAATGCAGGATGATGTCTTCTGAATGAAGCTTGAGAGCAGAAGACATCTGATGATCTCCCTGGTACATTTTGGAACCCCCTTTTTCAGTGCCTGTCTAACCCCTGACCTTGCTCTGGCATTACAGCAGCATTCCTCAGCATCTGGTGAGGAGATGGCATCTGGCAACTCAAAGCATGCAGGGTAGAGATGTTCTTGGTGAAAGCAAGGGTTTGCCTGTCTTTGTGCACAAGTTAGAAAAGACAGTTTTGCTTTCTAACATTTTCAGTTTCTTTTCTCTTATTCTTGATACTTCAGCACCGGACTTAGGTTTTATGATTCTTAGTTTTGTTCCTTTGAGTTATTGCACAAAGGAAAAGCACACAGAAATGCCACTGGAATACAGCAGCTACAACTTCCCCGTTTTGGCTTTACTTTTGCCCTTGCTTTTGTAGCCCTGAAAGTGACAAATCATGGGAATTCTACAAATGAGTCCCCTCTCGCCGGGGCAGTTTACTTGAAATGATGCAGCCCTGCTCCTAAAGGCAGGGCCAGTGAAAAGCACAGACATGCTGAAAGCCATCAGAGGGGACAATGATGCAGCCTTCAGTGAACTCTGAAGAGACTCTGCTAACCACAGTTTTGCTTAAGGTCTCTGAGGAACTCCCGCTGGTGTCTGTTGAGCAAGGAGGTAGTAATTTATAAGGGAATGAAAAAGCGATGCCTGTTGTATAAGCTCTCCTGTAAACAAGTGTGCAACTGCTGGAATGAAAGTGTTATTGTGGAAAAAAACCAAACCAAATCAATTACAGAGAACACCTTGGCCATTGGTGCAGTTAAAATGTTTCAAGAAAGGGAAATTCCAAGTTATTCTAATGCACAGAAGGTCTGTATTTTTTACCACCAGCTAGGCTAAAGGAGTGAAGATGATGCCAAAATAGAAACTTATCAAAGCATGTCCATTTTCAGTTTCTAATACATGACACTATCAAGTAAGTGAAAGAAAGGAATGCTTCATTGACAACAATCAATAAAGGTGTGAAAGCAAACATATGCAACCCACACTCAGGTGGACAGGTCGAAACAAATACAGTTCTAGACTGCCAGACTTAGTAAGCTTCCCATACTTACTGCTAATTGCTGCAGACAGGGGTCTGTAGTAACACAAGGTACTAAAAGCAGATTTTTAGATCATTCTCTCTTTGAAGGTAAAATCAAATGTTAAAACCTCTGCTCCTCTCAGTCTGCGAAACCGCATGTCAGAAAATGCAGAGCTAATGACAGTGTTTTCTACTGAGAGTTTGGCAGCTAACATAAAATACAGTTAGGTATCAAAAAGGCGATTATTGTGTGAGTACAGATGAAAATCTAACGAGAGTTTGCATGATGGGGTGCATGACAGATGTCTTCAACACACTTCTGTCTCAATCACTGTGGTGTGTGCAGCCTACCAGTGCTGCAGCCGTGGGAACAGGGAGTCCTGGTAATGTAGTACTGCAGAAAATGGCATTACTGGTTAAAGCTCTGGCTGGCTCCTAGTAGTGTCATCTCTGTGCTCTCTGAAGCATGCTTTCTTAGGTGGTTTGTCCATAGAATCATGGAATGGTTTGCATTGGAAGGGACCCCTGAAGCTCCAGTGTAACCCTCCTGCAGTCATCACAGATACCCTCTACTAGATCAGGGTGCTCAGAGGCTTGTTGAGCCTGACCTCGAATATCTCCATGGATGGAGCCTCAACTACCTCCATGGGCAACCTGTGCTAGCGTTCCACTACTCTCAAGGTGCATAACTTGTCCCTAGCATCCAATCTAAATCTGCTCTTCTCTCAGTCCAAAGCATTGCTTCTTGTCCTGTCCCTGCAGGCCTTCGCAAACAGTCCCTCTGCAGCCTTCTTGTAGACCCTTCAGGTACTGGAAGGCCACTGTCAGGTGTCCCTGGGACCTTCTCTTCTCCAGCCTGAACAACCCCAGCTCCCTCAGCCTGTCCTTGCAGGAGAAGTGTTCCAGAAACAGCTCTTGCTCAACAGATCCATGTGATATCTGGGTAAAACTCTCTCCATATATTGATGTCAAAGTTATCATTATGGAAGGCCTGAAGGCAGGTGATGAAAATTTGCTTTTCCACTTTCCTCTTGGTTTACATTCAAAACTATTAAAAATACTTTTGGATAAGACAATATGGGATTCACTCAGATTTCTCACTGCCACCAACCCCAGATTGGACCAGGATGCAAGCAGGAGAGTAGCCAGCAATGTTAAAAATACAACTCCCCCCATAAACACCTTAAGCTTGTGTTTGCAAAAGCCCAATAAACTGTGTAGCTCTGCTACACACTAACAGGATATTAGGATGACCTCAGCTGCATCATCCTTGAAGAGAAACATGTGTGCCTCTAAAACTCAAACAAACCAAAGGACCTACATTGTACAACATGGATAATTCTCAACTGTTTAATTACTCTGATAAAGTCTCTTTGCTGCAGTCATTCCATATGGTGCCTCGTAACGTGGATATGAAGTCATTGACACTGGGTAGGCTTTCACAGATGTTGTGGGGAAATGAGAGGCATGCACGTGACAAAACAAAGTAGTGATTGGTTGACACAGCTCAGACGGCTAAAAGATAATAAATAACAGGGAGACTCCAAAATAAGTACTCCTCTGAGCACATTCTGAGAGCTGCTGCCATTCATAAATCACTGAAGTTGCACTGTGTGCATTTTATGTCAGCAGAGACTCTTGAGTGAATTATTGGCTCCCACTCTTCACACTAGATCACAGAAACCACAGACAAACAAGAGCAAAGGAAAAGTGAGAAACGGTGACAGCATCTGCAAGGTGCTTATCCTGAGGAGCACCCTTCTCAGGGAAATGTCTTCCTAAATATATTTGTCAGCTGCCTGATGACATGAGAATTACTGGCAGAAAGTCCTCAGCCCAGAGAGGGAGGAATACTCATCAGATATTTCAGCTTAGTTCTTGTCCTGAAAACATCTAATCCATTTCCAGTCTGAGTAATGGATTGGCCAGGAAGGGAATAGAATCCAAGAAGGGAAATAGAATCACAGAATTGTTTATGCTGGAAAAGGCCTTTAAGATCATCAAGTTCAGCCAGCACCACCAAGTCCACCACTAAATTATGTCTCTCAGCACCACATCTATGTCTTCTAAATATATACAGGGATGGTGACTAAACCACTCCCATTGGCAGCTTGTTCCAATGCTTGCCAACCCTTTCATGAAGAGATTTTTCCTAGTATCCAATGTAAGCCTCCCCTGAGGCAGTTTCCTCTTGTCCTACTGCTTGTTACTGGGGAGAAGAGACAGACACTCACCTGGCTCCAACCTGCTGCCAGGGAGCTGCAGAGAATGAGAAAGTCTCCCTTCAGCCTCCTTTTCTCCAGGCTGAACAACCGCAGTTCCCTCAGCTGCTCCTGTAGGACAAAACAAATGCAGGAAGCGTGAGACAAGGAGTTCAGAGAGGTGACCAGCAGGTGTTTCCTGGTCAGTAAGAGTGAGCTGGAGTGCTGCCTGAACAGGACTTTTGAGAACTGGCCGGTTTAGCAATTGACTGGACATGAAAAACAGAGCTGGAACATACACCTATTATCATGGCTGCCTCCCTGGATGACAGGAGGGGGAGTACATGTTCATTTACAAAGCCAGAATAAGATTTGGAGGTGAAAGGAACATACAGAGAGAAAATACTCTGGGAAGCAAAATTCTGGATGAACAGGATAAATACTGGACCTTTTGAGTTGCATTAGAAAACTCCTTTCTAAAGAACAGAAGAAGTGCAACGAGTGGGTTGCTACAATATTATTGTTTTCCTCTCATTAGAGATTAAAATGAAAATCTATCAGATTAAAGATCTTTTAATCTCTTCATAGCAGAGATTGTAACTTTCCTAATCAAACCCTGCTATAAAGCAAAATTTAACAGATGTTTCAAAGGCAAAAAAAGAAAAGATTCTCAAGCAAATGTCAGGTCAGATAAAATTACAGCCAGTGTAATATGAATGTGGTAAAGTGTTACCTTTTTTTTCCCCAGCTCACTTTAATGTTCTGAGAATTTTTATTTTAGGGGTTTGGGGGTATTTTTTTTTGCTATTGTCTCGACCCTGAAGCTATGCTAAGAAACACTGAGCTGGTCACACTGCGTTTGGAAACTGTAAAAACCTACCAAACGTACACATGTAAATAAAATAGTCTTTGTTTCCAGTTGCATCCATACACTGAACTCCCAAGAAAAGAAAATACCTGAGCCTGAAGAATCTGTCACTTTTTTAATGACTCCGAAGTAGGTCTTGAATTTGCTCTACTGTACCGGGACATGCGAAACAGCTTCGCTGATATTTCTGCCTGAATGTCCTCATGCCTACTGTGATGGTTTGGGTGTCCCCCCCACCCCCAACTTTAGAAATCACCCAGATTAGACTCAGTCGGCTCTGGAAATTTGAATNGAAGTGCCCAAGCAAAGTGACTTTATCTTTGTTTTGCCTTTCTTCTTTACACATCTCAGCAAGACTGTGAGCGAAGTAGACCTCACCATTGTTTTCATTCCTCAGCCTATGATCTAATTCTTCTCACCAAAACATCCCAGCTAGGCTCAAACTAGCACACCTACACTTTTTACACTTTTAATAGGTCTAAAATTACATCTTTATCCTAGATTCAAGGTTGTGCTTAGGTACTTGCTTTAGATATTTATTCAATAAACAATGGGCCTCTCTAGTCAGGAGGTACCTCAGGGAAGTGCTTGAGAGAGTCCGTCCCAGAGCCCCCAAGCTGCCACAGGCAGTGAAACATCTGCGAGGCCCAGGCTGAGGGAGCTGGGGCTGGGAGCTAGGAGCAGAGCAGCCTGAGGCCTGCCCTCGTCGCTGTGCTAAAGATGTGCAGGGCAGTGTAGGGAGGGCACAGCCAGGCTCAGGGATGGCCGAGGACAGCGCAAGGGGCACTGGGGGCAAGCTAGAGCAGAGGAGGTGCTACAGGAACAAAAGGGAAAACTTTTCCTGTGAGGATGGCAGAGCCCTGGAGCAGGCCGCCCAGAGAGGATGTGGAGTCTCCTTCTCTGGAGCCTTTCCACAGCCACCTGAATGTGTTCCTGTGTGACCTGCCCTGAGTGCTGCTGCTCTGGCAGGGAGGTTGGCCCGAATGAGCTTTTGAGGTCACTTTCTACTCCTAAGATTCCACGATTCTGTGAAATGCTAACTTGCCATCTTAGATCTTTCATTTGTGCATTTGAGCAGAGCACTGAACACCATCTGTCTGTCCAGAAAACGATAACACAAGCTGCTGGTTCTTAGTGCACCACTGATGGGCTTCCCATTTTGAACAAAAAAGACAGGAGAAAGTTCTTTGGTACATAGGTGAGATCTCCAAGCGTGAGAAAAGCTGCCTTGGTGCTGAGAGAGCTGTCAAAACAAGTAGTGTGTATTCTTTGTTGTGATTTTTGCCAATCTGAAATATAAACACACCTGGACATTTAAGAATAGAAAGTTGCTTCTGAGGGTGGAATTGCAAAATGGTGTAGAATCTCTTCTTAAAGAGCATTTGCATTGACTGAGCAATCTCTTTAGATTCAGTCTCAGTGATTTAGGTGCAAGGAGGATTTGATGTGATTAACTTCCAGGACTGAGTTAACACATTTGTCAGATTCCAAACTCCTCCATAGATTTATTACATGGTGCTGGATAAATTACTTCGCCTCTATTTTTAATGTACAAAATTGGATCAAATTCTTCCCTGCACCCTCAGCTTCCAAAAAAACCCAAGCCCCTTTGAACAAAATGTGGGATGGAGATTAATACCCTAGTCTTCCAGTAAAGGTAACATTACATATGGATATCTTTACCTTTTAAATGTTTAACTCACTCCTGATGAACCACAGCTACAGAGTGATCAACACTGCTGTAAGTCAGCTCCACATGTATCATAAACCAATTTTGGACAATAGATCATAGAATCATAGAATCAACCAGGTCGGAAGAGACCTCCAAGGTCACCCAGTCCAACCTATCACCCATTCCTATCATCCATTCCAATGCCAATCACTCTCTCTGGGAAGAACTTCCTCCTAACATCCAGCCTATACCTCCTCTGGCACAACTTGAGACCTGGCACCCTTGAGATCATTAACTTGACTCCCTTTCCTTCACATGGTTTGCTCTTCTTTCCATACTTGTCCTGTAAGCTAAGGAGGATGTGTGTACTTCACTTTTAAGGATGGAAAATAAATTCTCAAGGTCTGTGCCAAAAAAGATGGAGATGGCACAAGTAGATGAAAGCACAGATCAGGAGATAGCAAATCTTCCCTCCCTCCTAATAATTCTAGCTGTAAAATGGCTTAAATATGAAACCCTTCTTCTTGACTGATTTAACTGAGCTTTTTGAACGTACTGCTGATGCTTAGGGAGCATAATTAATAGTTGAAAATGATGGCATATAGTAGGGAACATGTTCTTAAGAAAAATCAGTGGACTTCCAGTATCTCTGCAGACAAACCTAATCTATTTCTTCCTGTATCTGCTCTGTCCCCAGCCTCCCTGGGAAGCCTGCCTGTGATGGGGGGAGCACAATGTGTGTCCACCTTACAAGGGGATGATGAGAGGGTTGTTGTCACCCTTAAGCAACTACCAGCTGCTGCTAGCAAATCAGAAATGGCTGGAAAATTGAAAAGAAAGTAATCCTTTCAAATTGTCACAATATTTACTGGGAAGGGAGGCTTTCAGGGGAAATCAGGCATGTCACCCTGCAAGTCCTCTGCCCAGTCAGAGCATGAGCACACAGGGGCACCTACCAAAATATGATAATGATCACAGCTCTGCCACCCAGGGAACAAATGGAAATAATGAACACGTTGGGAGAACAGAGAGAGAGACACACTTCAGTTATTGTCTGTGGGCTCAGCACAATTGTTACTACTCATGATTAAAAGCCATCCTGCTGTACACTTTTGGCTTTTTTTGTAAGTTTGTTTAGAAATGAGAAGGTAAAAAACCTCCACAGCCAACACAAACAGGTTTCTAGAAATAGTCAGAGCATTATCATGCTGCATAATATTGAAAACATCCATTTTATGGCCGCACAGTTTCCTTCTCATACTACTGTGTGCCAGCAGTAACAAACAAAAAAGCAGTTCGATTTAAAGTTCAAGTTAAGTTGCACGAGTTCCCCACAGTGAAGCAATTATTCCCTCAGAGGCTCTCATTTTCTTTATCACACCATGAATTCCTCAGACAACCAATCTGCAGCTTCCACCGTGTGGTTACTTGTGCTGCAACAAAAAATCTCAGGCACAGTGTGTAAGGGCAGACATTTTTCTCCCTGCGGATGATTCCTAAGTTTGACTTTTGATCTCCCTACAATCAAAACCATTTCTCTTAGGCAAAACCATATTCCCACTAATCTAATCTAAACTATATTTTCCCCTTTAGACTCACAAGTTATTTGCTTCTCAATAATACAGATTAAAGGTTTTGGTAAACCCCAAGGTTCGTATAATAACACTGCATCTATTGGCTTGCAATGAAGTAGTGCAATCAGTACTTTATATATCTAAGAGCTAGAGGCAGACACCACTCCTGGATCTTAGCATTACACTCTTCTCTGTCTCACTGTAATGCATGGAAAACATTGCTTTCAAAACCAGACACTCAGCTCTGCTCAACTCTACTCAGATCACTAGCCCCAGTCTCCAGCTGTAGCCTTCCTGCAGCCACCACTAGGAGCATGGTCTCCCATCTATTTTTTTCTCTCTTAGGTGTTATCTTTAGGGGGGTAGAGCTCTGCAGATCTTCCCTCCTAGAGTCCCACAGCTGAGTAACTGCAGAAAAAAAAATTCCTTTTCTAAGTGCATTGGGTTTAGTTGTCATTCTTGCTGGTATTCCAGTTGGAGTTTGACCAGAGGTTAAAAAAAAACAGAGAAAACAACCCAAGTAACTTTAGAGAGAATTTCCTAAGGTAATAAAAATAAATCAGATCATTTCACATTGCAAATATGGACTTATTAAACATGATAAAACTGGTAGTTTTAGTTCTGGTTTGATAAAGACATCCTTGGCCATCTTCAGTGACAAATAAATTCATGATAGATTCTCTGGTTTCCAGAAAATAATATATGAAATAATAACATTCCTTCCATTAAGTTCACCATTCTGTTGTTTTTCTGCTAAGCATTGTTAATTGCCTCATCTCTCTATATTTTTTTTCCCTTCACTTGCAGAGTGCCACTGTCTCTTCTCCTGAATTACTAATGATAGGATAAGAGGAAATGGCCTCAAGTTGCATCAGGGGAGGTTTAGGTTGGATGTTGGGAGGAAGTTCTTTACTGAGCAGGTGGTCAGGCACTGGAACAGGCTACCCAGGGGGATGGTGGAGTTGCCATCCCTGGAGGTGTTTAAACAAAGAGTGTATGTGGTGCTTGAGGCTATGGTCTAGTGATGAAGGATGCTGGGATGAAGGTTGGACTGGATGATCCTGGTGGTCCTTTCCAACCATAGCGATTCATAGTGATTAGGTGTTGTGCTGAGGGATTTGGTTTAGTCAAGGACTTGTCAGTGTGAAGCTAATGATTGGATTTGATGGTCTTTCCAATCTCAGAAATTCTGTGATTCTGTGATCAACTGGCAAAAATCCAAAAACATTATGATGACCTAAATCCCATTTTCATTCTCACATGTGTTAGACACCATATGAATATGTTCTTTGGAGATCTGATTCACATCAATCCTTTTTTTCTGGCAATTTCCACAACCTGCTGAGTTGTCTTTTCTTGTGCTTATCTGCAGATGTAACAAATCCCACTTTTGCAGAGCATTCCCCAGCTAGGCCAGAATGTGCCCTAAATCATGGTGTTATCTTAGGATAAGGAAATACAGAAAAGGAAAATCTGTGTCGCCTAGAGATACAACCCAAACCACAGCTTCCCAGCAGCCTGATAGCTGGTCAGCCCACAGTGCTCACTACTTCACAATGGCTATCTACATGTTCCCCCACTTATTACATGTCAATTTTCAGCCTGGATCTACAGCAGCTGTCTTTGTGGAAAATGGAAGAATGTCAGCATGAATTTCTTTGTGACATGAAATAAATGTCAGCTTCATGTTGGAAATATCCAGTGATATACATTTTGCCTGACCTGAACACATTGCATCAATTCATGCTCAGGAAAATGTCATTTGTGACTTGTTTTTTTCTGTACTTTAACCAATTCCCAACATAAAAACTCCTTTTCTAGCTGCTTAGCCATCACAGTGTGATTTAACACTAACCTCTCGCACAAAATCAAAACCTTAAAGGGTTTATATTTGTGCTGGTACAGTTTGTCAGGGCATAAACTGTGATAGGGAAAAAGGAAGGAAGGAAGGAGGAAGTATTGTCATGCTCTGGCAGGGGGGTTGGACTCGATGATCTCCTTGGGTCCCTTCCAACCCCTAATATCCTGTGATCCTTGGAAGGAAGGAAGTAAAGAAGGGAGGAAGTGAGGCACTATCACTAGAGAGGGATAAGTTTGATCTAGAATTAATCTCATCCTAAGTCACTATACAGCTCCAAACAGCAGGAAATAAATAAATAAATAGAATGGTCACATTTCATCAGGCTTTAATTTTCCATTCTAATTTTCAAAGACTCATCTCTGCACTCTTCACAGATGTACAAAGCCTCCCCTACCTCTGCTAATCCTTTTGTGCTTTTACAGTAATATGACAGAGTACAGAGTATTAATTATTGAATACTGCTTAAACAGTGCTGTAAATATACACTGCTTTACAGAACATAAGATAAGCAATGGCTCCATTCCTAATGAGCTTACTATAATTAAATACATCATTGAATCTCCATGTAAAACATAGCTTGGAATCAAGCCACACAGGAAAATATTCTTTATACCAGGTAGAGGCACAGATGTGAATGTAACTTGGTTTGGGCTTATGAAAATGGAGAACAACAATTGTAGGCTGTGATTGACTATTTCCTCACATAGTTTATCTGACTTTTTGGCTAAGCATTGATAAAACGCCCAGACAGGTGCTTGTGGTTGTTGCACATGCATCATACATGTGCAGGTGAGCACAAATATCTAATATATGCAATGTTGTTTTGCTTTTCAGTGGCTGTGCTGCTTAACAAAATCACATAATGCTGTGCTTAGCATTGTGGGCATGTCACTGCAAATCAAGATTCTTTCTACGGTCAAGCCTCAAGTGACACAAATTTCCTTCCCTGCCCACATCATCATTTGGAGCTGTGGCATAGCTGTGTGTAATATATTTCTTCGTTCAAAGAGCAGAACCCTTCCTATGAACCAGTTTATATGTTCTCTGCATGCCCTTCCAACACTGCTTATAATTCCGGGCAAAAGGCTTAGGAAATGGGGTACAAAGAACCAAAACACAAACAGTGACAAGTCTGTAATGTTGAACCGTGGTCATAGGCTGATATTTAAGAGTTTGCTGTGTGCAGTAACACACAAATGTTAATTAATGTAGTGCTTTTCAGCATTAAAATGAATAAAACCATAAGTCTGTGCCGATCTAACCTAACTTCTTCTCAAACCTAACCTCCTGTACTGCTCTTTAGGTTGACAATCATTCCCTTGCCATGACCTCACACATGGGAAGCCTTTCAGCATGGGCAGGTGTGCTGGAGGAAGCCAATCTCATCTTTACACCATGCACAGGAGGGGAGGTTGCCCGAGGTGAAGAGCTGCACAGTTGTGGGCTGTCTCTAATGCCCTGATAGCAGCAGAATGGATCTAGAATTACTTCCAGAGAAGAGTTTCCCTTCCCATGGCACTCCATTCACTTCATTTGGGGTTAACATATCTTCCTCCTTTACTGTCTGATCACCAGAAAACAGAGGCACAGAACTCTTTGCACAGCAGAAGAAATGAAATGGAGACTTCTGGCTGATAACCTCTTCTCCCAGCTATACAGATCACCTTATGGGCTGCTTCAATGTGGCAAGCCACAATCACAGCCTATAGCTGCACTACTGACAGGTCCTGTGGCCAGCCTATGGGTTAGGCAGTTAAGAGCAAGACAGATTTAATCACAAATCACAACTGTCTTGGTTGAAATCAGCAGTCTAGGGACAAAAGAGTTTGTGCACATACATTATCTGCTTTACTGTGAATTAACCAAAGTGCTGGGGGCGGGGAGGGGGGAATCCTCATTGTTAGTTTCATCAGTAAAGCTTGGCAACATTTAGTCAAGCAGGGATATTTGAATACTAACCTTGAAAATACAGGAATCTACCATCCTATCCTTAAATATTCCCTAGATAAAGTCTGCAGGAGCCATGCAGAAGGTTCTCTTTATTATTGCTGGTGTTAAATACAAATGTATGCTTTTCTTGTCCATTTGCAGCAGAAGTTCCCTGGCTGTGGGGCATGACATACACTGTGTGTTGCTTTCATAAAACAGATGCTGCAGGGCAGCAAAGAAAGAAAGGGGGAAAAAGTATAAATTCATCTTTAACGGTGAAAATCCTGAGCTAGCAGAAGAATGCTAGATGCAGAATCAAACCCCTGTCATTTTCACCAGCAGTGCCAGTGGAAAACCATTTATATCATAAACTGTGGTACAAAGATGGACAGTTTTAGGGAGTCTTTATTTTCAATAAGCTTAAGCATGTTTTAAACCATGTATCTTGGCTCTTTTTTTTGTATATTGACTCTGCATCAATATTTAATTCTTTGTTTTCTCAAGAATTTACAGTATCATAAACTCCAAATCCTATGCATTAGTTTAAACCAGCTAAGATGAAGGGGACTTTATTATATTATCTCAGTCATTTGAAGAAATTATTTTCTGAGAGCAGGCACTTTTGCACCTGTGTCATCATTTATGCTGTCATTGTGATTTGCATTTCTCTAGCATTGGTGTGGATCTCCTCAAATGCTTATTTTTGATCTCTTTTGCATTCAGCACAGAGCTCATTCTGCTGCTCTAGAAGACTTCTTCTCCCCCTGGATTGCCAGGTCTTCTCACAGCATCAGGCAAAATGCTGGGGTCAATCATATTAGGATTGCTCTTAGCCAGCACTTGCATGATCTAAGCCTATGTCTATCCTTATCTACAGATGGCCCACATGACATCACTGCTAGCCTCTTGAAAGACAAATGAGGGTGAAACATGCTTAGGTGTTCATTTCTTTGTGAGCTGATTGATCAGCTGGGAGAGTTGCAGGGTTCCTAAAGAGCAGTCCACCCAGCCCTTCTCAATTCATCAAATCATGAGAGCCTTTTTCAAATGAAAGCAGAGAGAGTTTACCTCTTCCCAGCAAAAGCCCACGTGAACCTGGCAGACAGTGTCAGCACTGGCTTGGGTGACCTGCGTTATCTGATACTTCACCAGAGCTTTGTCGCTATACTTAAAGGCATTTTTTCCCTAGGTGCCCATTATTCAGCCTCATCTGAAGAAACTTTCTGTCTGAAAGAGTTGCCTTTTCTAAACAGAACGTGCAATGTATTCATACATAGTGGAACAATCAAAGTGAACTTTGGTGCTTGCCATTACGTTGTACTTGTTTATTTAAAGGTCACCCATTACTCTTAGAACTAAAGCCATTAAAAATGTTTTGACATAAAGATGTAAATTACAAAGAGTCTAAATTTGAAGTTATTATTTAAACATCAAATGACACTGAAGACGTGACTGAAACCTAAATAAGAGTCATCAGTATTCAGCTGGCAAATCAAGAACAGAGAGTGTGTGTGTGGGGTTGAGCAGTCTGATAGAGCTGGGCCTGAAACTGTTGAAACTTCATGGGATTCTGGTTGTTTTAAACCTGATATTTTCTGATATTTTCTTTCCTTTTAAAGACACAGATGATAAAGTCTTCTGAGTGCAGATTGGCTGTAGGCAGCCATCTCAAAATGGTGTTATGTAGGAAAGGTGAATGAAACAAGGCCAAAGTACTTCTGTGTGAAAAATAACAGTCAGGACAACGTATCTATACTCTCTGGACTTTCATCCTGATTGCTAAGTGAATGTGTTCCTCATCCTCTTCATTAAAGCAGCCTTACTGGAAAAAAAATGAAAAGGATTATATTTGAAATGCATGGATAAAATTCACACCTAAAAGCAAATGCAAAAGACAGTCAGCTGTCTTAGAAGCAAGTCATGAGGGTTTCTGTCTAAGCAATGGCAGTGGATCTGGAGCCTGAGTTTATGAGGCACCAGAAGGAAAGATGAGCTCAGACTGGAACAGATGCTGAGGCAAGGTGCTCAAATGAACAAGGAATGCACTATCTGTCATCGAGGTGTGAGCTAGTGGTGTGTGACCCAGTTAGTCTAGTGAAACAGAGGCTGAGAGAGGGTGAGGTTGCTGTCAGTAAAGCCATGAAGAGAGGGGGTTATGCTCTGGGGAGGAAGAAGATCTGTTTAAGTCAAAGAATATCTAAAATCATGCCTGCCAATACATTGGGTGTGAAAATGCAAGAGCGCTCAGGAAAGTCGTAGCTCAAGGAAGCATACATTTGTCAGTGGGCATAAAGCACAGGAGCTGAGCCTCGTGGTGATATCAAAGTGCAAAGCAAAGGAAGCTGTTACTTTGCTGTGGCAAGAGAAAATTCCCAAAAGACGATGCTGAGACCTTTTTTGCTGTTTGTCTTTAAACTTTTTAGTACATCGTTTTGGCCGCTGAAAAGGTCAGCTGTGCTCATGTGGCTAACACATTTAGCAGCACTGATAAAGATGTAAGATTCCTGTTTGGAACATGAAAAGGACAGTTTGAGAGCACTCAGATTATTTAGTTGGGTTTTTTTAATGGCCAGTCTTGATAAAATTTACCTGGCCTACACAAAGTGAGGTTTGCTTTGGAAATTTAGAGAGCTGTCTGAACTTCCAAATCCAACCCCCCTGTCTTTAAAAGTAGGGATGGGAGTGAGAAAGAAAACCTGGGAAATCAAGGCTTGGCTGGGTTATTTTCAGCTCCTGGAAACAGGGAATGTTATAGACAATTAGAGGCTATTGAAATCACCTAGACCACAACAGCTCTAATATTTGTAGCTAGTGGAGAGTGCAACAGAAACTGTGGTAAGAAATGTGTGCTGAGTGCGTGTGCACATAAGGCAGCAAAGGTGTAACAGGACACGGGCAAAGGAAATGAGAACAGTCTGGCACCATTTATGCTAAGTACAGGAGAGAAGAAAGTCTCAGGAAGATTTTACCAAGGGTTATACAGTTGTGGTGAGGATGACATCACTACCCCCAAGGTAAGAGTCACCTTTGATGGAGATCATAACAGAAGATGATTAACTGCCAACATGGATTTGTCAAGAAAAAATCATATAAAGGCAATCTAATGTTCTTCCATGATTACTAGAGGACAGGTAAATAGAGAAGTAGTAGGCATACACATTACAGTGGTCAGGCTCTCAGACTGCCTCATAGAACAGGCATTTAACAAAGTTAAAACAGTGGCCAGACAAAATTTGACAGATGTGTGCAAAACCATGTTGTAAAGCTATTGCAAATGCTTGGGTACCATATGGGCATGTTGGAGACACAATACATGAAGTAAAAGAAAGGAAATAATCTTACATTGTATTTATGGCTTGAAGGGCTTCAGCCAGAACAATATTCTTAGTTTTGGTTGCTGTATTTCGTGGATGATGTGATCAGCTGAGACAAGGTAAAATGAAAGCAGTAAGGATGCTCATATGTCTACAAAAAATAGACCGCTGCAATGAAACCTGAGTTTGATTAGGCTAAAGAAGTTAAGATACAGAAAATAGATTATAATATGTGAAAGGCACATAAGAAATACAAAGGAAGAGAAGGAAAACTTCCTCATGCCCCCAAAGGTGGAGATGTATTTTATCTAAAGCAGCAACAAGTGAAGTTCAGGTTAGGAATTAAGAAAAATGTTCTCATAGTACACGGAGGTGAAGCACTGAAAAAGATAACTTTTGAAGTCTCCAAAAATGGAAAGATTTTAGTAATACTACAAACAGACCTGTTTCTAGAGTGAAAGAAACACATTTTACCTTGGGACACTTTACAGAGCTGTTTACCTATGGAATATGAAAAAGCTAGTAAGGCATGGGATACCTCGCCAAGCAGAGACATGGTGTGGAAAATCTCAACCGTTTTAAGACCCAGTTTGACATCTCTGTGAAAGAGAAGGTTATTCTCTTCATTTTAGGGTACTGCACTCTGGCTTTGAAGCAGCTAGCCAAGGCAGTTGCACAAACCTTGGCTTTGATCACTGTTTTCATCTGAAGCCCACTGAAGACAATGGAAAAATACATACTCAGGTATTATCAAGCCTCCTCTAGTACTTTAGATCTCAAACAGCTCATTTGAAGTGAGTGTATCAGTTCAAAGAGTATAGGACTACTCACTCAAAATGTGCTTGGTAGCATTTGGCCTTGATTTCCTGAAGATCACTTCAGATTTATACCATGAATGAATACAAAACAAGTGAAAGATGGACTTGACTCTAAGAGTTCAAAAGGATATCGAAGGCTTAATGGCCACTTAAAAGGGTTTTGAAAATTTAGTGGCTTTCAAAGGAACTGAGACTTTAATACCTCAACTCTCCTTGAGCACCACAGCAGTCTGAGACCTGTGATTGAAGACATAGAATTGGTGCACTTCTGCTTGTCTTTCCTTTGGGATCTGCAGATATAAGGGGCCCGGTTTTACCCCATTGTAAAAACGTACCAAGTTAGATCAAAGTAATTGCCTTAATGCTTTCAGAAAGGACCAATGTAGATACACACATTTCCTAGAAGATTTGCACATTGCAATGGAAAATGGAAAGAGGGTTTTGGAAAGTTCCAAGAAGAAATGCAAAGTGAGATTTGTGTTTTCATTTATGAATCACATCATTTGGAGTGAAGTGGGCTAGTAGTGCTGTGTTATAGAACACAGAGGCCATTTCCAGTTGAAACAAAAAATAGTGTTTGCTGTACATGAGTGTTAACTAACATGTTAGTGAATACGTGTGAATTCGATGGTGTGTTATAGAGAGGGTTGTGATCAGTGGCCCAAAGGCCAGCTGCAGATCACACATTGGCAGTGACTCCCAGGGGTGAAGAGCCATGGGCACGTTGGGCTGCCTTCAGTGAATGGCCATGAAGATGTCTGAGTGCTCTGCAGAATTGGACATACAAGAGCTGCTCAGCCTCAACAAGTGAAGCCCTGAAGGGACTGTAAATACCTGACTGGGGATGGGGTAGGAAGATGACAGAGCCAGACTCGTTAGCTTGCACTGTGTGAGTAGTGCCAGTGGGAAGGTCTGTCTGTGTTGCAAGCCCTGCACACTGCTGTGGACTCTTGTTAAGAAGCACTCTTCACTCCTGCTGAGAAGTACTTTTACTGCTACTTTTGCTCCAGATCTCACAGACCTTGAAGGTCATGCTAAGAGTCTCCAGTTCAGCTTTCTCCAAGAAAGGCACAACAGGGAAATCAACAGATGCCAGAGGAAGAACTGGCACTAGGCTGGGGCTCAGACAGCTTTCTGATGTCTGCACTCCTGCAGTTGCAGGTCAACCCTCACCTGTTGCTGCACTTCCTGTAATTCTTTATCCAGGGTTTCTAGGACTTGGGCATTTGATCAAGTCTTGCTTCTTGGTACTGTACCCATTAGTAACATGATGGTAATTAGAAATGAGGTATATTGATGATAATTATGCTTGTTCCCATCTACCTCAGAGCAGATGGTACATGAAGGCCTTTGAACTTCTGTGCTGTTTTAGTATGTGAAGAAAGATTGTACATAAGCAAGGAGGATCCCTAATTAATCCTGTGACCGCAGGAACACCTGCAGCGAACCACTGCAGGCACTGTACAAGGTCATTGCCTTACCAGTGTATTTCCCTAGCCAGCTTGGGTCATTTTCTGGCACTGGACCTCAGAGGTTTCCATGTTCTTGATTCATGCAGCAGTGGCATGGTTTTAACCACAGGCCATCTTCAAGAAAATATGTTCTATTAAAATGCAGCTGTTTAGCAATGAAACAGATTGGATTTGGGCCTTAACTGGCTCCTTGGCCCCAAGCTGTCTAAGCACTAATATACAAACATATGAAATCCAAGCTAACAAATGGAGCAGTCAGGTAGAACATGGTGACTTATAAATAAACATCAGCAAAGCTCCTGGAGAAAACACTACCCATGAATAGCTAACAGAGATCATGTTTTAAGAAGGAGCAGAAGTGTAAAGCTCCCAAGCAGGATCATTCAAGTTACCATAATTTGCCCTCCTCTGTGTGTGCGTTAGGGATTCTATGGAATTCTGTGAATGCACACATTTCCTCCCACACTCTTAGATCATTTAGTGCATGCAAAGGTTGGTGTTTACTCAGTGAGCTGCTATTTGAGTGTTTGTTCCCCCCCATGTGGCCCCAGGCTTTATTTGTTACGGGAAAGTTAAATCCATTCTAAAGACAGAATTATGAATTTTCACATGCTCTAAGCCACTCTCTGAAGAAGTATCCAAATGCTTTTGACACAGGTCCTGGCAGCTTTTTAATTCATTGCCTACTGTAAGAGGGCCTTGAGAAGCATTTTCTTCTGGGGCAAAAAAGAAACAAACAAAAAAGTATTATTTTTGTTTCAGTTTTACCTGACAAATTATCAAGTCAGGGAAGAGGGAGAGTACACAAAAAAACGTTTTTTATAATGAAATTTGTAAAGCTAGGAAAATCTGGAAAAGATGGAGTACCTGAGGTCATTCCCTTAGGCAGAATCTCCTTAGGGAATGACAAAAGTGTTAGGCAGGTTTATAAAAAGGAAATGCAATCAGTCATCCTCCTGATTTTTATTTATCCTTATCTAATTCTGTATATCATTTAAATTCAAACTCATCTACCGCTACAGTTTCCAGGCACTGGATCTAAAACCCAGTTGTTTACCTTGTGCTGAATTATTCTATTTACAGGTACTTCATTTCTGATTAATCAGAACCTGCAGCCGAGTGAGCTAGGTACAATCATTAATAATGTACATCCACGGTGCCCACTAATCCCAGCCCACAGATTTTAATGACCTCAAACTTCCTTACTGGGCAAGTGCAGATATTTCACTTCCAAACCAGTTTTATTTATTCTTTTTTTTTTTTTAACCTCACTTCCTACTCAACCCTGTAATTGGCTACTCAGTTACTGATTAATATTAATGACACAGTTTAACCTGGGGAAAATATTCAACAAAGCAAAAGCTACCAATTGCTCACGGCTCATTAAAGTCACATTACTTAAAATATTTGAGAGGATACTTCAGATAGGTACATAAATAACACATTAAAGTAGCTACATCATCTTCCTCCTGCAGTACTTCCACGTTCTGCACAAAAAGCTGTCTGCTATATGTGGAGGATTGTATTTAATCTTGGGCTTCAGCCACCCTCAAAATTCACTCATGATATTTACTTTTTCCTGCTCTATTTTTGAGAGCTACTATCACAGATGAAAATCAGCTGGGTTGAAGTGGGTATTGTTTAGTATGAAGTATTTATTGTGAAAGAAATGTTAAACTATTAAGGGAAACATCCAGGTTCGCAGGAACACAGGATACTAGGGTTTGGAAGGAACCCAAGGAGATCATCCAGTCCAGCCTCCCTGCCAGAGCAGGACCACACAATGTAGCACAGATCATGGAGGAACACATCCAGACAGGCCTTGAAAGTCTCCAGGGAAGGAGACTCCACAACCTCTCTGGAAAGCCTGTTCCGGTGCTCATGACCCTTACAATAAAGAAGTTCCCCCTTGTGTTGAGGTGGAACCTCCTGTGCTGCAGCTTACACCCATTGCTCCTTGTCCTATCCCAGGGAGCAAGCGAGAACATGTCCTGTCAAAGCCACAAGGTGACCTGTATGACTTTGTGTACTAACTACACAAAGACAAACAAAAACAAGCACAATATTCGATTCGGCAATCTCCAGCCTCCCTTGAAGGCCTGAGTTCAAGTTTTCCAAGACAAGTTGCAGAAAATATACATAACAGCATGTAACAGCAGCCTATGTATGCTGTTGAAGGCACAAGGTCAGAGGATCACAGAATGTCAGGGTTGGAAGGGACCCAAAGAGATCTTTTTTTTTGTAATGTGGTTACAAAAAAGGTCCAAGATGCAGATGTGAAGGCTAACTGTGCACATAAGAAAACGTTGAAGAGAATCCCATGGCTTACATGTATTTGTATGCTCTTGTGCTCATATACAAACATATTTGTATATGTATGCTCTTTGGTACTCCCTTCCTCTTAGATATCATAGAATCACAGTCACAGAATGGCAGGGGTTGGAAGGGACCTCCAGAGATCACCAAGTCCAAACCCCCTGACAGATCAGGATCAGATTCAGGTCATGTGGGAACACAGCCAGGCAGGTTTTGAATGTCTTCAGAGAAAGAGACTCCACAACCTCAGTGAAGCCTCTCCAGAAGTCCCCTGACCTGTCTCAAGCCTGACATGAAGCAAAAGGGTGGATTTTTTGGCAGCCTGTGCCCCAAGGACACAGAGCACTTGTGTTCAGGCCTGTCCACTGCCTAGCTGGAAGCAGAGAGGTGGGCTCCAGCCTTGACACAATGACTGGAGGGTTTGGGTCATACCCAGAAGTGTAAATTTACTTCTTTTCAGAATATAACCCTGAGGTGGTGTAGGAAGAGAAGTGTAAGCTGAAAAAAAAAATGCAAATGTTGGCTAGTGGGAATGGGATGTGTGAAGTCTCACGTCAAAGCCAAGGTGAAAAATGTCACTGTCTCAGAAAGTGTTTTTCTCCAAAAGAAAAAGGTTCTGGAGAAGGCACAGACAGGGGAAGTAAGAACAAGCAGACACAGCCCAAATTTTTCTAGGTTGTCAACTGAAATTGAAAAGGGTTCAAAAGGGTGCAGGAAATACAGTGTTTTTGAACATAAAGCTATAGGAAGTGGTCCTTCAGGTTTTCAGAGAAGAGAACATTTCCTCTGCTGGTGTCAGTCTGGCTACCTGGAGCACAAAGTGCCTGCAACACCCCAGTGGTGTCTCAGAGTGTCAGTGCAGAGTGCAGGGCTCAGCTCAGGGTCATCCCTGGGAAAAACCCTTCCTGTTCGAGCACAGAACTAATTACTTCTCCATTGCTGGGCAGAGGAGGGAGCAAAATGCCCAATTGCTTCTGGAGTCTCGGGAGGAGCAGAGCCTGGCTGCTGTCCCTCTGCGCTTGCCAGAGTGACAGGCCACTTTATAAGCTTCAACATTGATTAGCTGCTGTGGGTATTTTTTTCTCCCTCTGTGAACGCAAGCCCTGGCTGCTTCCAAGCGAGGAGCTGAAGAATTACATCTATTTGCCAGCACTATTTATTTGCATTGCTCCCAGGAAAGGCTTCCGTTTACAACACACATGCAATCAGCTTTTGTCGCTTGGGCTCGTTGTGGTTATTACTATTTCTGTTACAATGTCCTTGACACATTTGTGCTAAGATCTGGGCCTCCCTATGTGACCTTGCAGCACACAGGATTATTCCACACCCAAGGAGGAATGTCCTTTTTTCCTTTTGGTAGGTGTTTTGGGTATTTCTGGCCCATTAATTATAGACCTCTACATTTCCCACCTTTGCTCTGCAGTGGAGCTCCTGGTTTTAGAAATAAAGTTTAGGCACTTCATTGATATAAATGAGAAACTACTTTGGTAATAATGCTTCTATTGTAGTTTTGGTGTGCTCACTAAACATTCTACATTGCAAATTCTTGCCTTTGTTAATAGTTGGTAAACAAATAGGGATTTGTTTCTGGCTAATAGAAAATCAACACCAAAACCAATGTGAGGGTGATAAAGATAAGAAAATCAAAGATGCAAGCAGTAGAATGCCTTTTGAATTCCAACCCAGCTTCTCCTACAGCCAGTTGGTTTCACTGAAGTTTCTCATTTTAGAAGGTCTTGACTGGCATCTTAAAAACCTTCCAGCAGAACAGCCTAAACCTGCGAATATGAATATGAGAATCATACAGGGCTTGGAAGAAACTTTGTGCACATTAGTGTACTTAAAGAAAACTCTGCTTCCATTTATGACCTTAGCCAGCATAAAAATTCATGTATATTTATAGCACTTTAGAATGCATGGCCCCTTAGTGGCAGAAAGGCTCAGTGGGAGAATTCATGGTGTAATAGCATAATGTACTAATAGCAACACCTATACCTGGCTGAGGCTGCTAATTGTGTCCCTCTGGAAATGAGGGCCTCGTCTGAACGCATTCAAATTGTCCTGGACTGCATGTGCCTGGAGCTATTCCAAGCTCATTCCACTTCATATATGTTCCAAAAATAAATTCAGAGTATTGCACATCATTCATTTAAAAGCACCTACAGGTGGTAGGCTCAGTTTGCAGATTTGGTAATATGAACTACTACAGGTACGGTGTAGCTGATTGCCAGATAGCTCCCAGGTGCAATTTGGGAGTGAGGCAATTACCTGCCTCTACATTTATGCTGTGCACATTCACATGCAGTGAAACTCTTCTTATATACTCTCATCATCCACCTGACCTCAGCGTCTTAATGTGGTGGATGTGGTTGTCCTGTGCTGTTCATCCCACCTGAAGAACATATATAAGAACACCTTGCTACTACTGTTTCCCACCACCTTTCTCTGCATTTGCAGCACTGTCTTAAGACTACTACCTAAGTAGTTGTACATCACTTACCACATTAAGCTTGCATATATTAAGAAATTCCTTGACAAGGAATTCCGAGACAAAAGAGAGCAGGAGAATACAAGTAGCAGTGAAGAGCTCTAGATAGTGGAGGGACTGCTCCATGTCATCAGCTGCAGTGACAGCAAACTGGCAGCACAGCTGTTACTTTTGAGAAGCACAGCTTCATATCAAAGGTTTCTACGGCCTGAGGGCTGTTTGGCAAATGTAAAAGCAGCAAATAGTATAAGTGAACTTCAGTAACTGAATGGTTGAGGTTCCTAAAATCACAGAATCCCAGGATTCTCTCCACCATGGGCAGGGACATCTCTCAACTAGACTCAGATGCTCAAGGTCTCATTCAACTTGGCCTTCAACACCTCCAGGCAAGAGGCAGCCACAGCCTCCCTGTGCAGCCTATTCCAGAGTCTCACCACCCTCCTACTGAAGAACTTCTTCCTCAGCTCCAGCCTAACCCTGCTCTGTCTCAGCTTCAAACCATTCCCCCTTGTCCTGTCCCTAGACACCCTGATGAAAAGTCCCTCTGCAGCCTTCTTGCAGGATCCCTTCAGGTACTGGCAGGAAGCTCTGAAGTTCCTCTGGAGTCTTCTCCAGGCTGCACACTCCCAGCTCCCTCTGCCTGTCCTCACAGCAGAGCTGCTCCAGCCCTTGAATCATCTTTGTGGCCTCCTCTGCACTCACTCCAGCAGCTCTGTGTCCTTCTTATGCTGGGACACCAGCACTGAAGGTAGAACTGGAGGTGAGGTCTCAGCATAGTAGAGTCAAGGGGCAGAATCCCCTCTCCTGCCCTGCTGCCCACACTGCTCTGGATGAAGCCTATCATCTAAAGTGTTGTTTAATAAAAATATCATAGTAGTTCCCAAACATTTTTCTTAATTTTTTTTTCCCAAATATAAATGGATTCCTTAAAATCCACTGTGGTCACATAATCCCTTTTTCTCACACTTGGAAAAACATTTAAAGCATGAATGAATCTATGAATCTATGAGTCAGTCCTATCAAGCCAGGCAGGCAGAGATAAGTACTTGGTACACTCTGACATACGAGACACTACAAACTCAGGAGGTGTGATGCTGGACATCTGTGGCCCAGAGGTGTGGAATTTCCAGCTTGCACAGCTTTAGGTTCTTCGAAGAAACTGGAGGAAAAAAGGCTGAAAAGGGAAAAAGATGTAGGGTGGGGGGAGCAGAAGAAAATCCATAATAGAAATTGCTTCTGCTGCCTTAATACATAAAAGCCAAGTTTCTGTCAGTTGCACTGGTGCAAATCCCAGCTTTGCCTGAAATCGTAGGTTTGTAACTGACAGAAAAATTTGGTCCATCAAAACCAGTTACATTTTGTATTGTAGCCACCTTACAACCAGCACTGTCCTTTAGAAGCAACCCTTTGAAAGCCACTGTTCTCCTGCTGCCTTTTATCAGAGCACAGCAGCCCACCAGAGCTCTCTGCAGGTTCCCAGGGGTGCCTGCAGACGCCACAAGACATGAGCAGGTCAAGGCACATTAAAATACAAGAAAATCCTGGAGAGATCACACCTGGAATTTACCTTCAGTTGTTTTCTTCAGGCAAATATTCTCAGATAATTTCAACTCCATGCACACCTACCAGCAAGTTTGTAAAGTAAAAAAAAAATTCAGCAGCAAATATTAAAATCCAAGGAAGACAAAACAGCCTGGAAGTGCAGTCACATCAAGAATATGTTAGTGTTGCCGCTTATGGGGAGCAACATGTAAGCAGAAACTGCAATACCACTCAAAAGGCAAAACTATACAGGCCTTAAGGTTATTTTTGCAAGTGCTTGGGATTGGAATTTTTATAAACCTTAATTTGCCTGGGTCTGTTATGGTGCAGGCCTTTATGAGTTGTATTGACCTGGAATATTTTGCAAAGGTCTTAGCCAGTGCAGGACCCTCAGCTTTGAAAGGGATATGAATTTTTGACAGTGCTGTTAGTAGAAATGACACTCTGAAAGTGCATTCACAGGAGCTAACTTCACCCTAGCAAAACTCCTTTCCCCAGCCATCATGCATAGGCAAAGGGAAGGAAAACTCTGGGGGGTTGCTAAGAACAAGTGATGTGTGCCTTCTGGGATGAGGTTTGTGCAACCTGCATCTGTTCTGAGGCGAGATAAGGCACCCCACTCTACTTCTGGCTTTCCCTAGGTAGAAAAAACACACTTCAAGGTGTTAGAAGAACCCAAACAACCAAAAGGAGAGGGGAACTAGGCTGGAGGGTTGAGTGGGTGGAAAATACTTTAGGTTATGAATGCTGCTGGCTGTCTGATAATTGTGTGTGTGAAACCATGCATGAGCACTCCAGCATAAGCCACTGCCTGCTACCCGCGACTGGTACAGGCTGTTTGTGAATTTTGGTAATGCCTGGGCCTAGAAAGAAGTGGCACATGCTGAGCCAAGTTAACAAGAGGCACAAGGTAGGACTGCTAGTTGACAGATCACACATTGTGTGTCTGCAGACAAAGTGTTGAAATGGAGAAAAACAGGCTAGAAAGTGAAGGGAAGATTCTGGCAAAGGGCCAGAGCTTAGAAATACACCAACAAACATGCCATGGTGCCTGAGAGCCAGAGCTGTCACAGCTGGCATGACTGCCCAGCCTTCCCAGCAATGGGAACTCAAGACTCCAGTGGATGTGGCTTTGGAAAATTTGTGTATGAAATAATTTAGGAGGGTGAAAGCCCTAAGCTTGGGAGGTCTTAAATAGATCACAGAGTTCAAATCCATACAGGCTGTAATTCTCATCACATGGGTTCAACATGAAGAGCTCTGCAGGATCAACAGGCCTTGCAGTCAGCTGAAGTGTCTCCAGTCCTGATGGACAATAAGGATGCCCAGCAAAGTCAGACTGTGCTCATGGCAGTAGTGTTGTGTTCAGAGGGTGGAGGGGAAGTCTCAAAGTCCATCATGCCAAGAAATGCAGACAAGATTCACAACAAATGCTTGGAACAGGGGCTGAAGGAGTGTTGGTGCTGGTTTCAGCACTGGCCTGACTGAGTAAGTTTCTGTCTTTGTTTTGTTAGTGATAATTTCTCAGGTTTAGCTGCAGCTGAACAAAAAGCCCAGTTGGTTTGGGCTGGAGTGCAGGCATAAAGGGCAGGAACAGTTCAAATTTCACATCATCACAAGCTTTTTGTGGTTTTGTGGGGGTGTTAGGTTTTGTTGTAGGGTGTTTGTTGGCTTGGAGGGGAGGTTTATGGGTTTTTTTTCTGGCTATGGATTTTTTCACTTGAAGTTTGCAAGGTTAAAATACTTCAAAACCCAACTGCTATAAAATGAGAGATCAGAGATACAAAACTATGGACTTTTGAACAACTCTGCTGCTCTCTTTGGCTTCTCCTCTGAAATTTTCACCCTCTGCATGGTTTCCATAATTGCAATGTTCAATCATCTCATAGATGTTATTTCAGTGTCTTATTGACTGAAATTATGCCTCCTATTCGCATCTGATAATGGTTCCGATTTTGAGTCACGCAATTCAGAGGCTTCACAGCAGTAGCAGCAGGAGAAGCACGTTGTAATTATTTTGCCATCCTTTGTTGCTGGTGTCATTTTATCTCTCATCCCTGCATGCTCTTTTTTTCACATGCACATCCCATAATATGCTCTTAGTATTAGAAACAGGGAAGTAACTATGGCACTGGGGCTTCATCTAAAAGTTGTGTTTTGGCTAAGAGTTTTGTTAAGGACACTTTGCTGGAGTTTTTCATTTTGTCATCCATGCACCTGGGGCCAGATTCGTTCACCTGCAGTGGGTTTGTGTCTGGTGCACTTCAGAAAGAGTGAATGAGCCTCAGATTCACTCAGAACTGGCTTCTCTTCTAGTTTTACCCTCCTGGCTTGCTTTCTCTCTCCCTTCTAGCAAAGAAGAGCATGCACTTAACAGCTTAGTGTGATGTCACAGAAAACTGCACCTTAAGTCACAGGGGCTCCCCAATTCATTAGGGATAGGAATCTGCTAGAGAGAGTCCAACAGAGAGCTACAAGGATGTCTGGGGGACTGGAGCATCTCTGCTGTGGAGAAAGGCTGAGAGCCTTGGGGCTGTTTAGTCTGGAGAAGAGAAGGCTGAGAGGGGATCTGATCAATGCCTATAAATATCTGAGGGGTAGGTGTCAAGATGAAGGTGCCAGGAGCTTTTTGGTGGTGCTCAGTGACAGAACAAGGGACAACAGGTACAAGCTGGAATACAGAAGGCTTCACCTCAACATGAGGAGGCACTTCTGTATGGTGAGGGTGGTAGAGCCCTGGAGCAGGCTGCCAAGACAAGTTGTGGAGTCTCCTTCTCTGGGGACTTTCCAAACCTACCTGGATGTGTTCCTGTGTGGCCTGCCCTGTGCTGTCACCAGTAATTGAGTATTCTTTTAAAGTTTCTCTAAAGTACTGTATTTGAAGATACTTTGCTGCTAATCACTGTCTAGCCTTTGGGAAGAGAAACACCACAGAAGTATAGAACCACAGAATGGCTGTTCCATCTCTGGGGCACGGCAGTGTGAGCTCAGCTTAGCTCTTACCACAGGTCTAAGCTACCACGATTGCCAAAAAAGTGCCTTCTTCCACTTCAGGCAACTTTCATTCTCCTCTGCTCAGCAGCAAGGGGACTAGCTAGTGTTCATCAGACCTTTGAGTTTTAAAGGTAAAGACCTTTCCCTGGCCTTATGCAGCTTATCTTGGATTCCATATATTAGTAGTTAAAAGTCCATTAATCCTAAGTGAACGTGCTTCACTGGAAGCTTTGAAATAGAAAGGGAAGGTAACTGCTGAACAAAACAGAGGCGATCCTCTTCTTACCTAATATTCCCCCTGACATTTCAGCATCCAGCCTCTCTCAAACACTGGGACTGCAGCAGCAGAGATAGGCAGATAGAGAGTGACTGAGTCACCTCTGACATTTATTTTGAGTCTTGCAAACAATATTATGCATTTACAGTGCAGTCGTTTTTCAAATTGAATTTATCCTGTGGACTTTTCCAGCTTTCTTCTTATCAGGTGATAAGACTGTTCTGAGTTTTGCTCACATTTATTTTCCAGTCGTGCTTCATAACCACTTGAGAGTTTCACATACAGGAGGAAGGGTTTTGTTAGGCCACATGGACCGGTTCATGTAATCATGCCTGTGAACGGCAAGGAAGGCCAGTGAATGGTTCTAGTCACTGATGCCCTGGCTTGGCAGTCCATCGCTGAAGAAAGCAAACATTAGTAGCGCATTAAATCTACTGTAGTGCTGAAATAAGAGTGCATATATTGCGTGAGGAAATTTCACCCCAGTGGTGTAAAATAAAGCATTTGGTTTGCTTTAAATTCCATCAGATTGTTGGAGGGAGTCCAGAGGATGGGCACAAAGATGATCCAAGGGCAGGAACACCTCTGCTATGAGGACAGGCTGGGGGTGTTCTGCCTGGAAAAGAGAAGGCTCCAGGGGGACTTTCGAGCTGCCTGCAAGTACCTGAAGGGATCCTGCAGGAAGGCTGCAGAGGGACTTTTCCTGAGGGTATCTAGAGACAGGCTGAGGGGAAATGGTTTGAAGATGAGGCAGAGCAGGGTCAGACTGGAGCTGAGGAAGAAGTTCTTCAGTAGGAAGATGGTGAGACTCTGGAAGAGGCTGTTCAGGGAGGCTGTGGCTGCCTCCTGCCTGGGGGTGCTGAAGGTCAGGTTGGATGAGGCCTTGAGCATCTGAGTCTAGTTGAGAGGTGTCCCTGCCCATGGACGACACCAAGCTGGGAGGCTTGGCTGATCCAGATGAAGGCTGTGCGGCCATCCAGTGAGAGCTGGGCACTGAAGGCTGGCCAGGAGTGGGAGACAGGCTCTGCTCATTTGCTCCCTGGGATAGGACAAGGAACAATGGGTGTAAATTGCAGCACAAGAGGTTCCACCTCAACACAAGGGGGAACTTCTTTACTGTAAGGGTCACAGAGCACTGCAACAGGCTTCCCAGAGAGGTTGTGGAGTCTCTTCTCTGGAGACTTTCAAGGCCTGTCTGGATGTGTTCCTCTGTGATCTGTGCTAGATAGTATTGTCCTTCTCTGTCAGGGGCACTGGACTGGATGATCTCCTTGGGTCCCTTCCAACCCCTAATATCCTGTGATCCTGTATGATCCTGTGAACCAATTTCTTAATTTATGTTGTTAAACATTTTGTGAGGAAATTGCCTATTGTGTTTTGGTGTAAAATTTTACATTAGTAAAATGTAGCTCAGCTTCCTCTAAGATTGAAATCAAAGATGAATAACTGTGCTCAGCCAGAGCCCACCATTCACTAATTCATCTGAGATCAATAATGATTAAATGAATAATTTAGTGAACCACTGTGCACACGTTTTGGCTGCTTTGTTTTGTTTCACAAGCTACACTAGTTATTTGCAATCATATACAGCATTTAGAGAGTCAGGGGAAAGAAAGATGGTGTTTTCCCCTTTATTTTCCTTTTTGTTCCTCAAAAAGCAGAAAATTAGTTTGGGGGTTCTTTTTTGGAGGGTTCTTTTTTGTTTGTCTGGATTTTTTTTTTGTTTGCTTGGTTTGGGTTATTACTATTATTATTGTTATTATTATTGATAATAATAGACTGAAAATCTTTTGAGATTTAAAGTCTCAACATTCTTCTTTTTTTAAGCTCTTTTTGGTCTTTTTAATATGTGCTTGATGATGGTTTCTATGCCGCTCATTAAGATGCTGTGCAAATAAGTGATTATGAACAACATATGTGGGGTTGCCAAACATACACTGTTTTACATATGCAAAGTGAGTCCAATGCTACTAGAAAGGTGTCAGACAGATTGATCTCTTGTAGCAAGTCCAAAATGCCTAAAAAATTATTTGGACTTGAGTATGAAAAAGCCATCTGTGAAAAAACAGCTATGCAAGTGACCTAAATTAACAGTCATTCTTCTTTCTAGGTATGTGGGTGTGATGCTTTTTTTCTGAGTCATTTTAATCAGTACAGACTGAAAAGATCAATCATCTCTTACCTTTATACCCAACTGCAATCTGACATTTCTCAGCCAAGCTCTCATGACCGACCCAGCAGCCATTCCCAGGCACATGAGGAGAGGAACCCAACAATTAAACTGATGCCTCTCTCCCCCACAACTCTGCTCTTTCCTTTGCTTTTTCTTTTTTTTTTTTTTTGTGTGGTTTTTGTTTGGGGTTTTTTTTTGTTTTTGTTTTTTAATTGAAAATTCCATCAGAGGAGACAAAGATGGAGATTTTTCTTTATAGGGAAGTCACTTAATTGGGTGCTCTTTAGCCTACATTTGTGAGACCCCACTTCCAATCCTCCCTCCAGTTCTGGTGTCCCCAGCATCAGAAGGACACAGAGCTGCTGGAGTGAATCCAGAGGAGGCCACAAAGATGATCCAAGGGCTGCAGCACCTCTGCTGTGAGGACAGGCTGAGGGAGCTATGGCTGTGCAGCCTGGAAAAGAGAAGACCCTGGGGGACCTTTTGCTACTTGTAGGGATCCTACAGGAAGGCTGCAGAGTGACTTTTGCTGAGGGTGTCTAGAGACAGTAAAAGGGGGAATGGTTTGCAGCTGAGGGAGAGCAAGGTTGGGCTGGAGCTAAGGAAGAAGTTCTCCAGTACAAGGGTGATGAGACTCTGAAGTATTTAATCTCTGTAACTGCTTAAACTGAGGCATCAAACTTTCCCTGCTTCATGAAAAAAAGGGGCAAAAAAAGGAAATCCAACTGAGGGTTGCGCATTTCACTCTGACAGTGCTTATGTAGCACCAAGAGCTCTGTGTCCCTTCTGGATCTAGGCAAGATTTTCCATGCTAAAATCTGAAGATGCTGCCCTACAGACCTTTAGAGACTAGGAGGAAGTAGGACCCAGTGCTGATGTTCTATTTTGTCAGTATTAAGTAGAAGGTTATTGATTTGAACTACAGTGTTGCATGACATGCCATTACCCTGTGTCAGTGAATTAAAGCAAACAAAATACCTGGGAAGAGACAATTAGTTTGGCAATGGTACTGGTAGCCCTAAGGATGTATTGATTACATATTAGCACACTAAGATGTACAGCTTTGTGCAATGTGTTACTTTCTACATTGACATTCATAAATAGTGTTAATATTGGGTCTAATTGTCCCATTATACTTTCTGCTTGTTATCAGCCCACAGGGACTTCTCACCACTGGAGAGTTTTGTATAGTCCTTTCATTTCCACATGTCTGCATTCATTTTCTTTTGGATTACAGACAGGATAGAGCCAAGATGGCCATTTAGCAGATCCTATTTGCTGAGCAGGACTCATACCTACAAGGGAGATTTTTCCATGGGCTCTTTACACACAGAATGTGACTCAACTGCGTTACTGCCAGATTATGAATAAGCAACTTCATTTTGAACTTTGCATCGCCCTTTTTGAGTCAGAGGCAAGCTCTCTGCTTTGCATTTCCCTATCCATACTAGGCATTCTCAGGTGTAAATCTGACAACACATTTCCTTTCAAGCTGAGATGTGCTGTGAAGTGGTGATGGAAAAGAGCCCACGACATGTTTATGGTGGTGGTGTTTTAGAAGCCGTTCACTATGCAGCATTTCTGCAGACATCATTTCACACAATTCAGCACTGGGCAGTATATTCTGGAGGCATTTTCATGTCCCTCAGCTGGTTCAGGTTTTTTGGTGTCAGACTGTTTTCTGCGTGAGGAATTCCTTTCATAAACCAGCACTCTTCTTTCCCCAGCGGCACCACTGTCAACAGCCCTATTTGTCAGCCTGGCTGAGGTATTTATAAATTGCTTTAGATTTGCACATTAACATGATTCAGAATAACCTTTTACATCCAATATCAAGAGATATATTCTTAACACAAACAACAGCTAATAAATGCATCAAGGCACTTCCTGTGCAGCCGCCGGCAATACAAGGTGATGCCAGATAGAACAGCTCCATTGCGGTAGCTATAATCTTTTAATCTCTGGTTTTAAAACCTCTATTGCTACTGCCTGAAAATGTCAGATATCCAACCAATACTCACAGATAGATTGAGATAGGCAGAGTTTATAAGTGTCTTATTTATTTAGAGAGAAGTATCAGGGAAATCACTGGGGCGAGAGCTCCTACAAACAGTACTAAAGCAATATATTTGAACAATTGTGGCGGGAAGATTCCTGCATTTGTGTCAAACAAGTTGGGTTTCAGCAATGGTCCTTCTGTGCAACGTCAGGCTAGAAATAGGGCTAATTTACTTGGCTTCTCAGCAAGATAGGGAGTCTACCAAATTTGCTGCCATGATGGACTATTATTTAGCTTTCCCACTTAAAGCTAAGTAGGTAATCCCCGTGCCAAGCTGAAACTCTACCACAGACATAACACAGGCAAGGGATGTCTTCCTAGGAGTGATGATGCATCCCTTTTTGTCCTTCCAGCTCTAGTAGCTAATTTGGAAAGAGATAGTATTTTTCTCATTTGACCTCCTATCATCTTAAAACAGATTTAAGGGAAGGTGAAGTGACTATAGTATACTTCCTCATGGGTTAACATATCTGTGTTAAGATCAGTCTCCAGAGGAGACCGATATTATTCAATATGAAGTGAGGACTTCAATGGCATTCCATGTGCTATAGCAGCTTAGAATCATAGAATCAACCAGGTTGGAAGAAACCTCTAAGATCATTCAGTCCAACCCATCACCCAGCCCTGGCCAGCCAACTACACCATGGCACTAAGTGCCTCATCCAGGCTTTTCTTGAGCACCTCCAGGGACAGCAACTCCACCACCTCCTTGGGCAGCCCATTCCAATGCCAATCACTCTCTTTGGCAAGAACTTCCTCCTAACATCCAGCCTAGACCTCCCCCAGCACAACTTGAGACTGTGTCCCCTTGTTCTGTTGCTGGTTGCCTGGGAGAAGAGACCAACCCCCACCTGTTTACAGCCTTCCTTCAGGTAGTTGTAGACAGCAATGAGGTCTGCCCTGAGCCTCCTCTTCTCCAGACTAAACACTCCCAGCTCCCTCAGCCTCTCCTCACAGAGCTGTGTTCCAGGCCTCTCACCAGCTTTGTTGCCCTTCTCTGGACACATTCCAGTACCTCAGCATCTCTCTTGAATTGAGGATCCCAGAACAGACTCCCTGAAATGTATTGACATAATTTATGCTGGAATTCATGACACTGTCACATATCCTCTGTGGGAGTTGAGCAACACCTGGAAATAGTTGAAAATAGCTTGAATGAAAATTTTTCTCCAGAGGATCAAAGAAGTATGAGGAAGAATCGAATCTATTTAGCACCTTACATGACTATTCTTACTGTTTCCTGGAGATGCAGGCTTTTAAGGTTCCTTCATAGTACTTTTAAGGTTCATTTAGAGTACTATGATCAATTCAGCTACCGAATTAATAGGATTTAGAGACCATAAACACTGCAAAATACAAGTCCTAAACTACTTGAGAAGTCCTAAACTACTTGAGTGGTTGGAGGATCTGCTCTGTTGAGTCAATAGTTGTGACTGTCAAATATGATTTGTATTTTTACCACTTAAAAAAATAAGTACAATATTTGATGGCCTTTCTAACCAGGAATAAACTCAGACAAAACTCTGGTAAAACTTCAGAGCAGGCCAACTAGTAGTAGGATTCAGATGCCTCTCAGTCTCACCAGGGAACTGGCTTTTGCTTGCTAATTGCTTTGGTCTCCTTCATATGGTTCCTGCTGTGCTGCTTATAAGCCTGACTGATATGGTAGAAATGCCTTCTAAATGACTTCCTTATCAGTGACAAATTCTTTTAGCTCCCTGGAGCAGGAAGGGAGAGAGTTGTTTTATCCTCTTTTGGTAGGATGTGAAGATTACTACTGCTTTTCCAAAAACATACACACCAACAGACCATGACGTTGATCTCATGGCAAACACTGAGCTCAGTGCTGTTTTCCACAATGAAAATTGTTGGTTGTGGCTTTAGCACTGCACCTGACTTAGATCCCTTTGATAAAAGTCAGGGGCACAAAGTGAAGGAAAAAGTGTTCTAAAAAATTCCTGCGTAGTACAGATATTGCTAATTCCTTGTCTTGCTGCTAGTGAAGGAAATTGTACAGGAACAAAGTGGAAAAGAAAAGCAGTGATGGAAGCAGTGAAAAGGTGTGTGGGGGGGGAAGGGATGAACTTCAGCAGCTTTGGGGAGCATCAGGTGAGGAAATAGAGGATAGAGAAGGAAGTGCATTAAAGTAAGCAGTCATCAAGTCTGAAGCAGTGCAGACGTAAACTTCAGAAACCCTTTCTCCTTAGCCATTCTTTTCTCTCTTTGCAGTGAATCCTGACTTTGTCATTCTCCAAGCTGTTTTGGCTATCGTCCTTGTCTCTCACTAATGGAATATTTCATTTGCATTTCTTTATTTCCAGAGCTTTTTTTGTTCTCTGTGTCCTGTACTAAATCAAAGAAAACCCTGTGCAGTCTGCTAAATGATCACAACATTATATACATGTATATATTTAGGGTTTTTTTTAATTATTGTAGGAGCATCCAAATTTGAGTTCTCCATGTGTGATAATGAAGCTCCATTCTGTATACTGGCACTGAGAAATATGAATGTCCTGGTTTGATAATAACTGGGAATCTGGAAGCAAAACTCAAGGTTGTGCTGAGGGATCAAAAGATGAAGTTGTTAATTGTACTTAAAGTCACCACTAGACTACAACAGGAACAGAAGTCCTTAGAGATGTATGACACCTTCTGCATCCACCTTGGAGGAAAAACATTTGATATTTCTCAGTGCTGCCTGGTGGCTAGCAGCAATTTGTAGGACCAAAGAATCTGTCCAAATGAGAGGCTTTCAGCGATTTTGCATTGCAGCCAAACAAAAAGGAAGCACTGTGATGCTAGCTGCAAACAGTGACAAGACTGAAAGAGATTTACTGAAGCCTGCTGTTTCCTAATCCATGTGCTTATGAGATAGAGTCCTCTCCACAAACTCCAGCTTGGGCTGCACCAAAGAAAATTTCTTTCCTCTTTTGGCATAAATGTTTCCATGACAGATATGTATTTTTGAGGTTTCATACCCTTAGCTCACGTAGTTCTCTCCCACCTATGATTTTTACTGCCTAGATGTCACAGCCAAACAGTCTTTCCAGCTCCAATCTCAAGACTCTGCAGCTTGACTTGAAATGAGAATCCCTTGTAGTTCTGATAAGGAATTGAGTTTTCAAATGTGAGCAGTACTGATTACCTTCAGCAGAGGTCAGTGGTGCAGTTTGTTGTGAGATCGATTGCTCCTAAAGTGCCCTGAGATCCAGCTTCTCAAAACTGCTTCCCTAAACCAAGTGGCCTAATGTCGCTTGCCTTTCAGAGTCGTAAGAGATGAACAGCTACAAATTCAGCACACCAGGCTTTACTTCTCTTCAGTTAAAAGGGTTTGGAAGATTTAGTAACAAAAGAAATCCAAACTGGAAATTTCAGGCACGCTCTGTTTCTATGGCATGTACCCAAGTTTCCAGTCTAGACATGATATTTACCATTTGTTTTCTCTATGCTCATAAACCTCTGCTTAAGTCTAATGTATTTGCTAATGTGAGGTTTTGCTATTTCATCTCATCTTGATGATAAGCAAGCTAGGCTTGTGCATAGACTAGATTTAGTTTTCTTCCTGCTGGTGTGCTGGGGAGTAATGTCCACTGGATCACCATCTGAATGCTGTCAGGTTCTTCAGCTAGGTTTTTGGAGGAAGCTGTATTTGTTCAGTGGACAGAGAGTGACTCTGGGGGAGACCATTCCTTTCTAGCCTAAGTTACAAGCCTAAACTTGAGGGTTATAAAGTCTTCCTCCTCTGCTCTTGGGTCTCTGAAAGACATTTTCTTTCTTAGTTACATTGAAATGTCCACTAGACAGCTTTAAATAAAGCAGGCGAGCACTTGGCTAACACGAGCGAAAAAGACAATTCGAATGTGAGCTAATTGTGAGATTAAGCCCAGGGAATCTGAAACAAACACTGAAACACATGGCTTTTTCTGCTCTTTTCACCCTGGAAATTCAGTTTAGGCATCATTATAACCTCTGCACCCAACACAGAAATAGTAGGCAAATCAGACATGATCTGTATGTCAGAACTCACATACCGGTATAGCAAATGCAGACCAGATCATCTCCTTGGTCCAAGCAAGGGATCAGAAAATGTAGGTCTTAACTTCTCCTTGCAGCCTTGAGAATTTAGGGTGGGATGGAGACTCAGCCCCATGAAGAGAAGCACAGAAGCTGCTGTGGGAGGGGTTGTAGTGGGACACTTGCTAGCATGCTGCCATAGGATCCTTTTGGCCAACCTAAATCTCTTCTGCATGCTAAGCAGAGCCAGAGCAGCCATGCTTCATCTTGGAAGTGACCTTTTTATACTGTGCCCTAGGGAAACATGCAAGTGCCAAAAGAACTAGTTCCCAACCCAGATCCCTCCTGGACTTGGGCCATGCATTTGAATTTACCTATCAGCTACACATTTCCACTAAAATCCAATTAGCTGCAGCATGATAAAAGTGCAATGCTTGACAATTTTTACACAAACCCAAGAACTGAATTTGTTCCACGGACCTCTAACTCTAGAGTTCACCAATGAAAATACATAATAGCTGCACTGAGGACACTGAATTTGCTCCAGTGTGCAAGGAGTGTGAAACAAGTGTGTAACCTCTGACAGGAAATGTGTTACCAGCAGGCATCCAAGCCCCTAACAGGGGATGCAGGTATTACTGTCTGTATTTTACAGGAGGAAAAGAAATTACTTTATCCAAGTGAAGAAACAAGCCTGTGGTATAAATGGGAGCTGGTAGTAGATCTGATCCATCAGTCTGCAGGGCTGCCATATGCAGTGTCCTGTAGGCTATGCCAGCTCTGCAAGCTAACTGTTAAGAGTAGAAAACAATGACTGCAATCACCGCAGCCAGAGGTCTTAAAGAGAAAAATCTAAATAAAATATATTATAGTAATAAAACAAATTAGCAGCTGTTATCCTGAGGCAACAGTAATGAAGCCCTCACAAAACACGCCTTTATTAGAAGTGGTAACAGTAATCATAAGTTCAAGTTTAACTAAGTGAGCCATTAAAAGTGGAATGCTGGAATGAACTGAGGCAAACGACAAAGTAAAACATGCCTGGGGCAATGAACAGGTTTTTCATTTATTTCACTTCCATCTCTCTGGTGTCTGGCTCTAAAAAATGATGTGACAAAAAAGACTCCTTGCTCCATTCTAGTCTGAGTTCTAAATAAATCAGTAATAGGAGCAGCAACACCCAGTACACCCAGCCTGGCCACCTCCCACAGTGCCAGCACCACCATTCCTCTCTGGCTTTGTGCTTTGGCTTACTGTATTTCAGAGGCTTAGGTAGTCACCGTAGCTCTGAGCAGTCAGGGACCTGTGTGCCAGTCCTTTGCAGATGCATCCAGGAAGACTTCTCTAAAGTTTATCAATATGTGCAGAGTGATGTGTGGAGAACAGAGTCGGGCTCTGCTCAGGGGTGTCCAGTGACAGGACAAGGGGCACTGGGGGCAAGCTGGAGCAGAGGAGGTGCCACAGGAACAGAAGGGAAAATCTTTTCCCTGTGAGGGTGCCAGAGCTGTGGGGCAGGCTGCCCAGAGAGGTTGTGGAGTCTCCTCTGGAGATATTCCAAAGCCACATGGATGTGTTCCTGTGTGACCTGCCCTGGGTGCTGCTGCTCTGGCAGGGTGGATTGGACTGGATGGTCTTTTGAGGTCCCTTCCAACCCCTTACACTCTGTGATTGTGTGATCTGTATCTCTTGGATACCAGCCAGGCATGGGCCATTAGAGCTGCCTTAGAACTGCTCTAGGATGTTCTCAGAAGCTGTGATCTCAAACCAAGAAGGGAGCAGAACACGAAATTAGCTTAAAACCAGATTGCTCAGACTTCTCCAGACCACAACTTGTTGCAGAATTTCTATTTTAGCTTCCTTTAGGATCAAATGGTGGTGATTTCACAGCATAGTCATAACAAAACTATTGCTTGGTTCACATTTATTTCCTTTATTTTAACTCAGACTGGGCTTAGCTCCTTTAATCCTGTTTAGCTTTTGTGAAAGTACATTTTCATGTTTACCAACATGTTAATGGCAAATAGTGCCAGAGGACGAAGGCAACTAAGCTTTTCATGTAGCATTCATAGAATCAGTCAGGGTTGGAAAGGACCACAAGGATCATCTAGTTCCACCCCCCCTGCCATGGACGGGGACACCCTACCCTAGAGCAGGCAGGCCACAGCCTCATCCAGACTGGCCTTAAACACCTCCAGGGACGGGGCCTCAACCACCTCCCTGGGCAACCCATTCCAGGCTCTCACCACTCTCATGCTGAAGAACTTCCTCCTCACATGCAGCCTGAACCTACCCATCTCCAGCCTTGCTCCATTCCCCCTAGTCCTGTCACTCGCCGATAGCCTGAAAAGTCCCTCCCCAGCTTTTTTGTAGGCCTCCTTCAGATACTGGAAGGTGACCACAATAGGGCCACCTGGGAGCCTCCTCTTCTCCAGACTGAACAGCCCCAACTCTTTCAGTCTGTCCTCATAGCAGAGCTGCTCCAGCCCTCTGATCATCCCAGCAGCCCTTCTCTGGACACGCTCCAGCATCTCCACATCCTTCTTGTAATGGGGGCTCCAGAACTGGAAACAGCATTCATAAAACTACTTTAAATATTGTAAATAGCTTTTTCCATCACCAGGCATACCGAAGAAAGTTAACTAGAAAAAAAAAGCCAAATGACTTTCAAGGATTTACTGAAGGCAAAAAATTGCATTTTCTAAATCAAATTCCTAAAAAATGCTGACTTAGTTTCTAAATAATTTTCTCTACTTATCTACTGAGTTTCTCCTTGCTGTGCTAGAAATTGTACAGTGAGCTTTATATGAAGTGTGAAAATGGATTTGTGATTTCTAAGCTAGCAAATCTAAACCAAAAGAGTGGTTGTGATTCGAAAAAACAACACCACCACCAATGGCCCTGCATCCACAGCCTCTGATGCTGAGAAACAACAATCTAAATTCGACCAGTCCAAATCTGATTATTACAAACATCATTACAAAACCAACATTTATAATTTGTCACTTGATTTAGGAGTCAGGGAGATAGCTTCCTCTTGTGAAGTATGGCATACTACTCTAAATGTAAATAACGTCAATAAAACCCATTCCTGTCTGCCTTACAGAGGCAACACAGAAGCAAAACCTGGAAATGGGGGAGAAAATAAAAAAAGGAAAACCAATAATAACAACAACAACAAACAAAAAAAAACTACAAGAAAAAAAAAAGTACCTACTGATTTGGATAATTTAATAGTAATAGAGTAATTAGGATAATTTAATAAATGAGAGAAGTCTCCAGGGCGACCTTAGAGCTCCCTTCCAGTATCTGAAGGGATCCTGCAGGAAGGCTGCAGAGGGACTTTTCCTAAGGGTGTCTAGGGACAGGACAAGGGAGAATGGTTTGAAGCTGAGGCAGAACAGGGCTAGACTGGAGCTGAGAAACATCTGGCCTCAACTGGGGAAAAAAATATGTTATTTGCAGATCTTTTGGTCAAATGAGCAGCTGTCAGTTTGGATGAAAAGTTCATTTTTTCTAGCACTGTTGCTTTCCCTGCTCATACCCAAAAGCTGCATTCAGAACATGAGGAATCATCACATCTTTTTGTGATCTCAGTAGCAATCTGAACCTTGGTTCCTCTGATAGCTGCAACTTGAACAATTTACAACCTGAAGATGTTTTTTTTCCCAAACTCATGGAGATAATCCATGGAATCTCTATAAAAACCCACATTCCTTTGACATATTAAATACAGCCTATAGATATGTAAGGTGATGTTGGCCTCAGAGCTACCTTCCAGTATCTGAAGGGATCCCACAGGAAGGCTGCAGAGGGACATTTGTTGAGGGTGTCTAGGAACAGGACAACATGGAATGGTTTGAACTGAGGCAGAGCAGGGTTAGACTGGAGCTGAGGAAGAAGTTCTTCAGCAGGAGGGTGGTGAGACTCTGGAATAGGCTGCCCAGGGAGGCTGTGGCTGCCTCCTGCCTGGGGATGTTGAAGGCCAGGTTGGATGAGGCCTTGAGCAGCTGAGTCTAGTTGAGAGGTGTCCCTGCCCATGGTGGGGAGGTTGGAGCAGATGATCTCTGAGATCCCTTCCAAACTGAGCCACTCTGGGATTCTGTGGTTCTTTCAGTGAAATGAAGCTTGATTTCCAGCAGCTCTGAAGATACATTTCTCTTTACTCTGCTTTGGTTTTAAGAAGTGCTGTGAGATACTGATTGTAACCTTAGACTTAAGGTGAACATCTATGCCAATACTCAAATTACTCTGGTAAAATTGAAGGTGCATAGTTTAAGAATAAAGATTGTCTCGATAGATTTGATCAATAGTTCCTCTTCAGTATTTTTCTGTTTCTAATGGCATCCTCTACGAGCTTCTTCAAAGGAAGTTCCAAGTGGCACAATTGTTCTCCAGAGTAAGGTTCCTCCTAACTTCCTAAGCAAATGCTCACTGTACCCTGAGCAACCTCTGCATTTCTTTTCTAAAAATATGATTTTATATCCTATCTAAAGTAACTATGGATGTTCTCATTATCCTGACAAAGGTTTAATCCTTTTTTAATTCCTGTTAAGCCCTTGGTCTGAATGCTACATTGTGACAATGGCTTCTAATAAGGTATTATTGTGTCTCTGACTCTTTCAAATCCCTCTTAGCCCATGTTTCCAAAGTGCATTTCACCTGACATTTTATTGCCCTGCAGGATTCAGTGAAAGAGAAGGTCTCACGTTTGGCTAACCTCTGGACTCTTGCCCATTTAGAGATGCATTTTTCTCATTCCTCCTTTTTAAATTATTTTTAAAATAATTTTAATTGTTAAAGAGAGGCAAATTCAGTGCTTAGAATATTAGCTTGAGCAATGTTTCTTTGTTGTGCAGCTTCTGCCTATACAATGCTGAGCAACTCACGGAAGAGTTTTACCACAGTGACTCATCTGTGCGATATTTGCTATCTTCAAATGCATTCATCCATGTGCAGTGTGGCAGCTGGGGCAGTCTCTGTCAATGTATTAAAAGGACAGAGACAGTGGTTACAGCTTGTACTTTTCCTACATTTCTTTAGATTTGTTCTTATTTTAATCCTTTCAGGCTTTTTTACAGCATTTGTTTTTTAAGCTACGTTACTGAAGGGTTGGATTTCACAGAATCACAGAGTGTTAGGGGTTGGAAGAGACCTCCAGAGATCATCCAGTCCAATCCCCCTGCCAAAGCAGGAACACTCAGGGCAGATAACGCAGGAACACAACCTTCTAGACAAGGAGACTCCACAACCTCTCATGGCAGCCTGTTCCAGGACTCTGCCACCCTCAGCATACAGAAGTGTTTCCTCATGCTGAGGTGGAACCTCCTGTGTTCCAGCTTGTACCTGTTCCTCGTTCTACCACTGAGCACCACCCAAAAGCTCCTGGCACCTTCATCTTGACACCCACCCCTCAGATATTGATAGGCAATGATCAGGTCCCCTCTCAGCCTTCTCTTCTCCAGACTAAACAGCCCCAGGGCTCTCAGCCTTTCTGCATAGCAGAGATGTTCAAGTCTCCTGTTGGACTCTCTCCAGCAGATCCCTCTCTCTCTCTGGACTGGGGAGCCCAAAACTGGACACTGTATTGCAGGTGTGGCCTCAGCAGGGCAGAGTAGAGGGACAGGAGAACCTCCCTAGAAACTCAGTGCAACAACTTCCTTGTGTTGGATGCAGGCCTGTGTGTGATGCCATCCAGAGCAGTGCAGCAGTAGAGCTTCTCCAAGAAGCATTGCGAGTACCAAGAGGTTAATTGACATTTTCTCTAATGGTAGCATTTCTCCCATGGGTGCTTCAAAGACTCCACAGTTGCTGTTTTACAAAACGCTGAGTCTTTGCCCTTGTTTGCTGTGTTGGTGATAAGAACTGAATGCTTCATTGAATCCTGTGCTGAGTTCCGTTTGGACCTTGGCTGGATTAGCTGTCTGGTGATAACTGTTACAGAAAATGGGGTTGTCAGCTGGCCACAGCAGAGAGAGCTAAAAGGGTTACACAGTCCAACCACTCAGACCATCCAAATGAAAAAATAAAGGGGTTATCCAGAGGAGGCCAGGCTGACACCTCTCCTCTTAGCTCCTTTTCTTCATGGGAACTACAAATCAGATATCCTATGAAATATGTGAGTAATTTTATGCATGAAATGCATTTTTTTTTAAGTAGTAGTAAGATTCATATAAAAAGGAAAAAAAAAAGTCTTTGTTCCCCTAGGTAAAGTCAAACAGGGCATACTTCTCATTTGGCCTTCTCCTAGTTACAGTGATTTAGTGAAATCATTATTTTAAGTAAAAATTCTTATTAAATACTGCATTTATATTGCAAGGATGGCTCCTATCTACACCTTTAAGCAGCTTCATTACACTGTTAGTTCTGCTTTGTCAGTATTTCTGTGTTAAACTGTTCCTATGACTAATTAAAATGTGATTCTCAATTCTACTTGTTATTGCTTCTATTATCTTTCTTATAACACACTGACATAACATGTTTATGGGTTCTCTAAGCTAATCTAATTTAATATTTTGCTTGTAAGTGAAATGTCCCTGCATAACAACAGCTGCCCTTGGAATGCTGATTTAATAATACAACAAAAATTTAAACATTAGTTAGGTTGATAATTGTTACCTCCTTACTATCTTCCCAGGGATGACATACTCCAACAGAGGTGTTAATGCGGGTTAAATTGAAGAAAAGAGAATTGAGGATGTGAAAATGGTATCTAAACTGGAGCCAATTCCAGGACAAAAAGAGAGCAAGCTTATAAAGGAAACATGTGCTGCTGTTGCATGTCACTTGGGTTGTGAGAAAGTTTGTCTTCTCCTAGGAGAATATTAAATATGTTTAATAGAACCTATTTCATAGCATCCTAGAATGGTTCAGGGTGGAAGGGACCTCAGAGCTCATCTATTCTAATCTCCTGCCATGGGCAGGGACACCTGTCAACTAAACTCTCATGCCCAAGGTCTCATCCAACCTGGCCTTCAACACCTCCCAGGGAAAAGGCAGCCACAGCCTCCCTTGGCAGCCTATTCCAGAGTCTCACCACCCTCATACTGAAGAACGTCTTTCTTAGCTCCAGTCTAACGCTGCTCTGCCTCAGCTTCAAACCATTCCCCCTTGACCTGTCTCTAGACACCTTGATGAAAAGTCCCTCTGCAGCCTTCCTGTAGGATGCCTTCATGTATTGCCAGGTAGCTCTAAGGTCTCTTCAGAGCCTTCTCTTCTCCATGCTGCACACCCCCAGCTCCCTTAGCCTGTGCTCACAGCAGAGCTGCTCCAGCACTTGGATCATCTTTGTGGTTTCCTCTGGACTCACTCTAGCAGCTCTGTGTCCTTCTTAACGTGTGGACACATTGATCCAATCATAGTTAAAAATGTGAAATAAGAAGAACTGTTTAAAGAAAACTGAAACACCAGATTGATTTGATCAGCCTAGCACCAAAAAAGCCATGAGTAGGTCAGCAGATGCTTTCTCTCCAAAGATGAGTACATTTTATGACATGCTCTTTCCTGTCCTCCACTTTTCCCAACATAAACAAGACTGGCAAATACAAGATCTGGACAGGAGCTGGCTGAAGGCATAAGGAGATGATAAATGGTTAACTTGGGCTGTCATGGCTATGTGGCTAATTAGTACAACATAAAGCATTTTGAAACAAAAGTTGGATGCAGATATTGTCACCAATCTAAGAAGCAAGACTCCAGTTAACAGAGGACTGCGCAGTCTTAGTCACTGCATGCTCAACGTGAGTCTGGTGTCACGAGGAGAAATTCTCTAATTAGGCAGTGATTGAAAAGCAGAGGTGTGGAAGGTTAGACAGGGAGAAGCAACTTTCTTACATTACATCATGAGAAAATGACAGGACTTAGACAGCTTCCAGCAGTCCATATGCCTGGACATGTGATATTCTCCATGGGGAATTTTGTCTTCCTCCCAGGTTCATCTGTACCAACAACAACAGCCATAACACACCATCTTTAGACAATAACTTGCTGCCAGCCCTGCACAGGCACAGCCTGAATGGTTAGTGTTTAGCCTGGCAGGGACAAGGTTCTTGAATAGCATTTTGGGTGCCTTACATCAATAAAAGAAAGTAAATCTGCAGTGGTTTATCATCATCACAGAATCCTAGAATTGCTCAGGTTGGAAGGCACCTCAGACATCATCTACTCCAATCTCCCTGCCATGGGCAGGACTTGGCTGCTCAAGGCCTCATCCAGCCTGGCCTTCAACACCCCCACGCAGGAGGCAGCCTCAACCTCCCTGAGCAAACTATTCCTGTCTCACCATCCTCCTACTGAAGAACTTCTTCCTCAGCTCCAAGTCTAACCCTATTCTGCCTCAGCTTCAAAGCGTTCCTCCTTGTCCTGTCTCTAGACACCCTGCAGCCTTCCTCTAGGATCCCTTCAGCTATTGGAAGGCAGTTCTAACTATCTTTTTTAAACACCTAGTTTCTTGAAGATCACATCACACAAACTTGATTCACTTTGGCTCACTAACAGAAGGTTATGTTTTAAAGCAATGAAATATGATTTTCATCCACAAGGCTACATAAATAAAGGTAAGAGTAGAGAGAAAGACACAATGTGGATCTGTTCATGATGAAATTTAGCTGATACTTTCCACTAGGATGCAGAGATAAACTCATTAATTTATAAAAATGTCTTCCAAGTTTAGCTCACTAATGGATGTAGAGTACAGAAATCTGTAAGCCAGGGCAGTTTCTGTGAAGCTGCCTAAAAGCTGGTTTCAAACACATCATACAAATAAATGCCATGAAGCAAGTAATGCAGTGTCACCGATGGATAGATGATTACTGCATTTCTGCTTAACCAGAACCAAAAGCTTCCATTTCAACATCTATTTGAACCAGATTATGCTAAAACATTGTATTCTTCTACCACTAAAAGTCTTAATATTTGATCTCTTATGTAAAACATCCCAGCAAGCATGTCCAAACCAAAAATATCTTCCTTGAGACAGCCAAGATTACTGCTTCTGTTCGCAGAACTACAGGGAACTTTTGCAATATACACCAGAAAGCAGAAGTCTACAGTGCTAACTTTCGCCTTAGGAGAAGTAGACCTTACCACAGCTCAGGACTTCAAATCCAGACTTCCAGCAGGAACACACAACTTGATTTATTAAAGAGGCACTGGAAAGTTTTTATTTGTTTTCAAATTGAGTGGAATATGGATATGGAATAAAGCAGCTACTCAGAAAGGGCTGTGGCTTCAGACCATATTACCCTGTGTGTTTCATTAACTTGTCCTGGATTTGTTGAGCCATAGTATTTTCATCTGACAGACTCTGTACATCCACCAGTCTTTGTTAGAAATGCTTACACAGGTTTCTATGCATTACAGAACATTTTTAAGAGAGATTTTTTTCCCCTGGACTGAATAAGGCATTCTATTTTATCCTGATAAAATAGCTGTATCTGAAAGGGAGAATGCTGTAAGCTGTAATAGCATATCTAAGTGGCTCTGAGAAAAGAGCTCATTAATTTGTAGCTCAGGCTCATTTTGCACTGAAATATTCATGTAACATCTGAAAGTGTTGTCAGTTAAACATCTGGCTTGCAAACAGAAATCCCCACTCACTGTATAGAAGTGGTTGTTCATTCCTATCTCCCCTATGATTCTTTACATGCTCGGCCTGGTTTGATGATACCCTTCTATTTCGTTGCTGTGCTATGGATGCATTGTCAAGGATGATGAGGATTTTCAAAGCAAAATAGCTCTTGTAGTGCTATAGGCCAACTTGTTTAGCCTGCAGCATGTCTGTAATGCTCAAGTTGATCATCACTTCTAACAAAACAGTGCCTAGTGACTCTCAGTTGCATTCACATGTATTTCAGACTGGTCTGTGTACTGAAATAAGTAGTAAGTAACCTTAAGGAGAAATTGTCTTATTTGGTCTACTGCTGCACAGCCTGGTACAGCTCACCACTTTTAACTGGAGCTATGTACTCAAAAAGAAAAAAGCTGCAGGTCTCAGCTACCTGTGTCTGAAGTGCCTGAATCATGGCATGGCACTGTTGCCATCATAGTCTGCCTGTGTGCCCAGGCTCTGCTTGGGCACAGGCATGCCCAGCTCAATGGGAAGAGAGATCTGAAGCAAACAAAGGGAGGTTACTACCTCAGTTCAGCCTTAGCTGTAAAGCCACTGCAGCTGCTATCCTTTCTTTACATTCTCTGCTCTGCCTTAGTGGGTGACCTTAAAGCCAGATTTAGGTTTTTCATGATCTGTCTGCTCTGACCAGGCTGCTCTGGGACTTCTCTTCACATACACACACTGCATTTTGTCCCAGTGGGAAGTATTGCAATGCTCTGAGGTATTTCGTACAGAGAGAAGACACACCTGAGAAGACAGAGGTATCAACATCTGATCCAGTCATCTAGACTCTGATTTTGGTCTTTGGAGAAAAGCAGATATCATGTACCTCATTTTGCAATAGATTAAGCAATCCTGGAAACCTACCTGCTTTGTGCATGAAAGCCAAACTCGTTATTAGACTGGGGTGATTGTTTGTGTCACAACAATTGCAAGGTAGATATACAAGCTGGGACACAGGAGGTTCCACCTCAACACACAGCGACACTTCTTTCCAGTGAGGGTGACAGTGCCCTGGAGCAGGCTGCCCAGAAAGGTTGTGGAGTCTCCTTCTCTGGAAAGATTCCAAACCTGGACATTTTCCTGTGTGATCTGGCCCAGATGACCCTGTTCTGGCAGGGGGGTTGGTCTGGATCATCTTCTGAGGTGTCTTCCATCCCCTACCATTCTGTGGTTCTGTGATTAGGCAGATCAGAATCACAGAAACATCCAGGTTGGCAAAGCCCCTCAGGATCACCAAGTCCAACATATAATCCTACTCTACAGGATTCACCTTAAACCATATCCCTAAGCACCACATCCAAACGACCTGGGCAGCTCATCCCTTACGTTAGACTCAGGAAAGTGGTCTCTACTAAACAGAAGTCACTGAAATGACTGAAATTGCCTGGCAGAATGGCCATGCATGGAAAATGCAATCTTGGCAAAATGTTCTGCCCTAACAGAGGCTAAACTTGTTGTGGGTGGTTTGCTGGTTTCATTGGCTTGTTGGTTTGTTTTGCAGGGGGCTGTGCAACAGTGACACCCGCCAGTTAGTAGCAGGCAGCCACCTCACTCTCTAAACTCTTCTCAGAAGTGCTCAGGTGCTGACCTGGAGTGCAGCAGCACCTCTGTGTCAGCAAACCAGATTAGATTCTCTCACCTCAAGTTTCTCATCTGAATTTTCATGATTTCAATGTGTTGGCTTTGTCTTTTTCTTTCTTAATATAGGAGTTAAGGATTTCCATTTTAGAAGTATGTCTCCTGTTTGGTCTTTCAGTTACAAATGATAGCCGAGTTTTTGATATTTAGGTCAAGCACTCTTTTAAAGCCTTGGCAGGATGAAGAGATAAATGTATGCTAGAAGTATATATGTTGCATTCCAGTTCCTCATGACAAAAAAAAAAAGGGGAGGCAAGGGAATAACTTCACTGCATCTTTTATGTCTTCCAATGCCCCAGGCTAATATAATCAAATGACTTCTTTCAAGTATAAAGCTATTTCTTAATTCCTGCTTTTGCATTGTTTCCAACATCACTAAGAACAGATTTCTAAGTCTGCTCCAAGTCACTGAGACTGAGCATTTTTTTTTTCCCATGACGAGGAATCTCATAGAACAAAATAAGTTGATTTACACTATTCAATAATTCATACCAGAAGGAAATTTTGGGAGGATGTTCAATTGTTAGGTAGGTTTTCAGGTCTATGCTTTGACATCTCAGGCCTGCTAATAGTTACAGCACGTGTGTGCTTATTCTTGGCTTTGGAGATGGAAAATCTTTCAAGTGAAGAACAAAGACATAGGTGTTACTGCTTGATCTTGGCAGGCAGAAGGTAGGAACAGCCCATTGAGCCTCACAAAGGCTTTGGAATATTTGGCAGTGGGAAGAAACAGAGATTTGGCAGAAGGCAAAACCCAAAGAGATTATACTTCTAATGCAGTGTAAGAGGGATGCAGCACTCTAAAAAGCACACAAACCAGACATGCAAATTCCTTAAAACTGCTCCGTCTTTGCTTGAAGGGACACTCAGGGCTTCTGCAGCTTCTTGGTATGGATGTGTGTGCCAGCATTATCCATGCATGTTGGTACTTCCACTGGGAGGTACCCTGGGAGGCCTCTGCTAATGCTGGGGGCCTCTTCTGTACACAGGAAGCAGGCATGGGCTGTTGTAAGGCTGACATCAGAGGAATTAATTTCCTAGATCTTAGGCCTTCAGAGGGCTTTCAGATAGTTGTATAGGTGGGTCACATCCCAGGTTGTTAACCAGAAGAATTGGTGATCCAAAGCCCTGCTCAACAGGCTGCCTGAACAACTTCTGAGCTTCACATGTGTGATGTATGCCCCTATTTAAGATGGGAAACCTTAAATGACTAAAACTGAACCTAGCTCCAGCTTTGCCAACCAAATCATCAAGAACAAGTGTCATTACCATGTCTCCCTTGGTGTCCTTCTTGCTGCCAGTCCACTGTCAAAATGCGAAGGAGCAGTTAGATGTAAACCACCAGCTAGTTCCCAGCCCCTATAGAGTGACTACTACTCAACAGGCTCCAAAGTAGGTAGGTTTGTGCAAAACCACTAGAAAAATCAAACCTAGGAGCCAAAGTTCACAGTCCAGAGGTTCTTTACCTCCTTCCTGACTTGCAATTTTTGGGAGAGTCAGCAAAACAGACCTGAGGGATAGTCTGGCCTTAGGCAGATGGATGTCACTGGATGTAAGTCAAGTGTGGGACTCAACCCTCTCCTCTGATCTCTCGTTGCTCCTATCCTGGTTTTGTGCCCAGTTGTCTTACAGATGTGTCTCTGTAACCAGGACTGCTGGGAGCAACATAGAGCTTGGTGATGCCTGCTTATTAAAATGAAACCTCTGGAACTGTGTATGCTAAGAGAGGAGGGAAAGCTTCCTTTCCAGTACACCTGGTGACTTTGCTTTCCTTTTCTGCCTCAGTTTCTGGAAAGGAAACAGTGCCACTGAGCTGCAGAGCTGTACTTGGGGAGTGAGGGAGAAGGCTGGTGGCAAGCTGTGCTGCTGACACAGTGTCACAGTGTAATGAGGCATGGTGCACCATGCCAGCCATGCGTCAAGCCTGGCAAGTTTCTAATAGCTTGGTTAAGCTGCCCTAAAGAATTTAACTACATGGAAAAGGGTTTTATAGTCTTCTTTTGTTGATAGTGGTTAGAACTGGGTTGCACAAGCAAAACAATCTGGGGGCTTGCCATGTTGTCAGCAGGGGTCTGGTACATCACTGCAGTGCACAGCATCTCTCAGAAAAGTCAGTACTTTGAGGCTGGATCTATTATAACGTTTCACATTAACACAAGTGTGTTACTGTTTTACAGGAGAAGGGTGGATTTCTGGCACTGCCCCAGGATTCACATTGCCAGCTGTGTCTTCAGCTTCAGAAATTTCCTGCATGCTCTATATTTGCTGTTAAAGAGTGAAATATTCTTTGGAAGTTGTTTACCAGTTACATTTTGCCATTTTGAATCAGGAGGTGTCTTTAACACAGCATATTTCATGTGAGCATTTCCTAAGCTGGTATTAATCAAAGATGTTTCAATATGTGCCAGATGTCTACAGGCCCCACATTGTTTGGAATATGGGGGAAAGCTGCAAGAGCCAAAGAAACTTACCCAGCATCAGACTGATGGTAAAATCACAGCCAAGCAGGAGGAGAATGTGCTGGGTTTTCATGATAATGTCCTGTGGCATCATCTCACCTTCCACAGCCCTCCAAGAACTCATCTGATGGGAACAAGAGTAGTATCTGCGGCCCCTCCATTCTGGGAGACATGTGTGCCTTATGGAAGGCAGTGAGGGACAGTGGGAAGCCTGTTTGTTTCCAGACACCTGCCCTTTGTTTCACCTTTCTGTGCTTCATCTTCTGCTCCTGAAAGAAAAAAAAATAATTAAAAAAGTAGAGTTTAATATCTCCAAAAAGGCTCTGGAAGCTCATCCCTTATTCCCCTTTGCCACATGAGGGAGAAGCTGTTTCTGTTAAAATTGTTAGTGCTTGAGAACTCACTTGGCCCTGTAAGACTGCATACACAGAAGCTGCCTGAGCCTTTCAATATTAAATGTATGAAATAGTACAAGAACATCAGCTGGCAGACACAATAGAAGTATAAAGGATTATTAATTGTTCCTTTACAAGGGTATCTGGAGTGGTTTCAGTTGTTGAATTTATTTCAATAGTTTTCCAAATGGAAAGCATTATGTAGAGGATGGAAATTATTGTCTTTACACTTTGGGCCAGCTAGGAAGATTATTTAAAACTTAATTTGATCAGCAGCCTAACCAGGGAGGATGTTGCAGTGTAAAGCATTCTGCTCTTACATGTGGTTCCTCTGAGTTTTGTACGCCCAGGAGAAAGCACCAACTGCTTATGCAGGCACAATTGCATTTGTACAAATTGATATCCAGAGGCAGCAGGAGCAGGTGTTTGATGTCACTGCTGTAGGAGAGCAGTGGGACCGGGCTGCTCCACAAAGGAGAGGGAGCTGGGCAGGAGGTGACAGCCAGGCAGTGCACTCACATGCCAGGGAAGCTGTCGTAGGGTGCCCAGGCCAGAGGAGCAGAGCACCCAGAAATCTTGAGCAGACCTAGACAGCAGCCCTGAGCACTAGAGAAGTTCAAAGTGCTAAGAGAGAAGGCTGAGTCAGCAAAGAGCAAGGCAGCCTCCTCACCTTGCTCTTTTGTCAGCACTCTTCAAGGCTGCCTCTGAACTTCCAGCTTAAACTGTGCTCCACAGGTGTTAGTACCAGTGCTGCTTTTCCCAAGCTCCCAGGCCTTCAGTCCTCTGGAAACCAGGATTTGTCTTGAGGGCTACAGGCAACTCACATTTCACAGAACAAGGAATTCTTTTCACTCCCTCTTAGCTCCAACCATATGCAACCCAACGTGTGTGGTGCCACAGAGCCTGCAGAGCTTAGTGAAAGCTGAACCAGCCTGGGTAACGGTCAGATGGCTGAGAGGCAACTGCAGCTAAAGCAGCTATAACAAAGCTTGTGGCAGGCCAAAACAGACCTAAACAAAGCCTGACAAGTCCTGGAACCTATGCTTTCTGTTTGCTACAGGCTGTGGCTTATTGCTAGCGGTGGCAATGTGTTTATGGGGTCACAAGGCAATACAGAGCACTCGTGGGAATACCACCTGTGGGCACTTTGGCCATTTCTGCTTACAGCAGCAGCAGATTCTTAACTTTCCCTGAGTGGAATAAGCATACTTTGTCTGCTAAAGAGAGTGAATATTGTCACAGACCCAGAGAGATTCCTTTCAAATAGGAGCAAACCAGTATTGTATTTCTCCTGTTGTCAAAGGTTGATGAGTTTATTCAGCTGCATGTGAACACACTGAGCCATGAATACAGCTAAAGTTACTAAATTACTAGATCTGGGGGCATAAATGACTGCATTCAGTGCTGCCCAGAGCACCAGAGTTTATTTTTCTTTGTACTAACACAAAGGAATCAATATTTTGCATTTCATATTAATATAGGAAGGAGGAATCTCCCCCTCTTTTCTTAAAGATGTAATAATAATTTCTAATAATAATAATCCTAAATAATAAAACTAAAATTCTGTTAATATGGTTTTGCCCAAGACTGCAGTGACTGCTCTCTATCTAACTCCGTGGCTCTTTGCAGTCTTGCAGATACTATAGCACTCATGTGAGTAATAGTGCTTCTGGCCTCCCATCTTTGCTCAAGGCTGAAATCTGAAATTGAGAGGCATCTAACAGTTCTGTGGCCAGGCTGGATGAGGCCTTGAGCAACCTGCTCTAGTGGGAGGTGTCCCTGCCTATGGCAGGGGGTTGGAGCTGGATGATCCTTGATGTCCCTTCCAACCTAAACCATTCTATGATTCTATGATTCTACAGAAGCCTGAGATCTGTGGGAGATCCTGGGTGC